>CM062816.1:775376479-775813979 GCA_031772625.1 Pinus tabuliformis
AAAATTTATAAGAGATATAAAGTTAGTTTTAATTACTCTTTTTCATTAACATCATAAGAGTTAAGTATTTTGATAAAAAAAAATATTTTAAATTAAATATGTAATATAAGTTTTTTAAAAATATACTAAATTTAAAAAAATAAATTCATTCAATTATATATATAATATATATATATATATAATCAAGCATGGCTAATTAGTAATTTAATGAAATTATTTCAAATACAATTACATGTTTATTAGATAGCTATATTTTTATTATGGTTTAGAAACTTAAGAAAGATAGAAAATAAATAAAGTTGGTTTGATGATTTTTTTTTTTAAATCAATATATATCAAAAAATTCAAGAAAAAATATAAGTAATTAGCTTTGCATTCCTATCTACAATATATTAACACAATAATTATGATTTTCAAAAACATAGTCATGTCTTTCTTAATTAGAAAAAAAAGGTAACTATAGCAAAAACATCAAGAAGATAAAGATATAAATGTTTCAATGGACTAAAGTCCATTCTTACGAGGAGGAGCTTTTATCGGGCTTAGAGATAGACCAAGCTCGAGATGAGTGACACAACCTTCAAATATAAGAGAAATAGCTTCAGATTCTCCAACTTGTTTAGAATTTGATTTCTTGCATCCCTACAATCCAACAACACCTTGTGTAGTAGAGTGTTTAAATGCCAATACAAATCCACAAATCACAATATATAGATAATGATTTATTCTTCTTTTGGTAATCCTTGGGTAATGAATCCATGCTGCAATGCTATCCAAAACATCTGCATTGGTCATGCCTAACATCCATCTCTATTTCATTAAGATTTGACTAAATTTCTAGAGGGACATGGTTCTGAAAGTGGTGAGCCAATGCCTCTGTGTGAAATCAATCTTGTGAACCATCAATGTCCCCACTTCCATCTCCTCTACAAGTGCGAGCCTACTGATGAGTCATGGCGACAGCGAGGAGAAAAAATTTCATTGGGTTTAATAACACCAAATTTAAAGAACAAATTACATGTAACCAGGAAAAGATGATGGACCCTTCAACAATGTCTAACAAGGCATATGCGTTGGGTAGAAGATTCAAAGAACAATCATAAAATTTAATGAAGGACAAGAGGAGAGGACGAAGTAAACCTGTGGACCCTTGACAGGAATAAAGGGGAAATATAATGAAAGTCCATGGAAGGTGGAGGAAACTACAACAACAATGTTGATCAAGTGTAATGAAGGCGTTAACCTAGGAGCATGACAATGAAACTCATACCTAAATATATAGAGACTAGGAAAGCCTAAATGAAGTTAATGTGAGCTGCCATATAGAGTGGTGAATATGGCATCTAAGACACAAACTTGTTGACTATAATCACGTGAATTGATTGTCTAATGTTCATCTATCTTCATATCAACATTAAACACCCCATTAAAAAAATTATTTTTTCAGAATTAACATAATTTTATTTCAACTTTTCTTTTATTATGAAATATATTTTATTATTTATATGTAATTTTTAAAATCATTTTCTTATTTTCAATAAATTTTAAAAATATAATCAAAATTTAACATACCACTAATTTACTAAACCCTAGAATAAATAAATGATATAATCAATAATTACATTTATTATATTTTTAATTAATTGAAATAACTAATATTATGGTATAGAAATTTTGAAAAATACAGTAATAAACTGCTATAAATCAAGCTACTAAAGTAGTCAATGTATGGACAAATCATTTATTGCGCATGGAAACTTGACATATAGAATACCCACTTTGTTAAAGATAATTTAGATAATAATATAGTGGAATAATGGTTAAAAATAGTCCACGTGGTCATTATAAACATAATGTCAACCTTTAGAGTTTCGTAATTATAGGAGATTTAATGGAACACTTAATAATAATTCTCATTTATATAGTTTAATAATAAATATATTATTCAATAAAAATACCTTTAAACTTCTAAAATGTTAAAATTGATATTTGTAGTTAAAAAAATGTTACTCGAAAAAGATAAAATTGTGCATGATAATATTTATGAAATAATTTATCGAGAGCAAAAGACTAATGTTAGACTACAAGAATTGGACTTTTAGGAAACTAGAGGGATATGAATTGGACTTGTGAGACACCTTTTGTTATAAAATAGGAGAATGATATTCCTAAATGACTTACATGAGTGAATGACATTTCAGATGAAAGGGTTTCCATGACTCCTTAACTCTATTCCCATAGCAAAGAAAGAGTTCATAAATGGGCTTCACATATTGAAATTATGATTGGTGTGTAAAAGAAAAGATATTAGGTATGTATATTTTCGATTTTGCAAATTGCTATGGAGGTTTGGAAAATGATACTTAAATCTTATATGGAAAGTATATTTACATCACAATTCTATTAGATGGTTATTTTCAATGTTATTATAAATTTATTTTTATATAATTAAGATTTTTATTATAAATTTTTATAAATATAATAATTTTTTTGGAGTAATTAATTTATTAAAAAAATTAATTAAAATTGAAAATGATATGCTTTGAAGTTTATAACTATTTTGCATTTAATTATTTTTCTGGTTTTAAAAATATCTTTGTAATATATAGGATTTACATATTATATGTCTTTTTTATATGCAAAGATAATGCAAGTTGGATGGAAGAATATAAAACTTCACAATAATAGAGTGGATTGTTAAAGGATAGATATAATGAAAAACTTATTCTAGCTTTTTTCAAAGTAAAAAAATATTTAGAATATAAATAGTGTATGGGGATGAGTATTATGAATGAATCACTTTTAATGAAGATATTTGATAATTGTATATTACATTGGAGGAGGAGAAAGTGAAGGTAATAAACACTGTGGTGATCACTGAGATCTTGCACATAGTTAAAAAAAAAAACTTTGAATAATCTTGGTGTTCAACAATTAAATCTAAATGTGAACAAAAATACATCTAATTAAAACAACATTACTAGACATATATATGATTAAATATAAATAAATAAACACATTTTTTTTTCCTTTTTTTTTTCTTTTTTCTTTTCTTTTTTTTCGGGAGTGGGGATGTGAGGGGTTGATCTACTTTTTTCATTAAAGAAAATTAGTCAACAATCTAGGGAATACTTGTGGGGATAAAAGAGAGCCATCCTTTGTTTTTTAGAGATGGAATGCCTTGTGTGAATAATATTATTTACTTATGTTTGCACAATGAGGTGAAAAGATACAAGGAGATACATTTCAATGTAATCCTTAAATTAAGTTAATGACAATGTTTTTGTAGTAGCAAATACTACTTTAAAATTCACACCTACTTGAGAATCAACCAAGTAATTCAAATCAATTACAAAATGTAAAATAAAGTTTTCATACATAGATTGAATTGTTCCAATGTGGCTATCTTGACCTCCTTTATGTAATGTAAGAAAATGAAAAGTAAATCATGGTTTTTCAATAAATGATATATTAATAAATGACACAATTTTTGTATAGAATTTGAAAGGAATATTTCCTTTTCTCTCAAAAGGGATTGGATAAGATCATATATTCAAAGTTATATTCACCATTTGATCAAGATATAACAAAAAAAAAAAAATGATGTTTGAAGGAATATGCAAGGATGTTTTTTAAAATAATAAATTCCAAATAATATGGGTAACTAGGCTTAATAAAATTTCTATGATAATATCTAAACAAAAAGCAATAATATTCACTCTCATAAATTGAGATCGGGATCCAAGAAAAATCCTAAATGAAAAAGGAAATGGAGATTGGTCATTGTGAGGTTTTCATAATTATAATACATATAAAGACTATATAACAAAGAGAACAAACATAAATATATCTGGGAAAGTGTGACACCTCTACACCGCCCCACCAACCCCCCTCTTTTTTGCTACATTTTATGAAACCATGCATAAAATAGCCATCGACACAAGAGGACACAAGATTTTACTGGAAACCCTTATGAGAGAAAACCACAAATTATTCTTCTTCTTCTCTTTCAATTTATTACATAGGTTTCCAAACACTAACCTGCTAGATACATCCACCCCTAAGATGTGAAAGCAACTACTTGCAATAGGCTACGACTTGATTGAGGCACTAACCTTGAAAATGTGCAAGAAACCACTTGCAATATGTTGTAGTGACCGCAACACCCTCCAAAATTTTGCCTTGCACTTAAATTTCGGAGCCTTCCTTGGTCTTTCCCTTTACGATTGCAAACACTTGAGCTCATTCCATGAGCTCTATTGGAGTCTTTTCACCCCTTCTGCTTGTTTGGTCAATTGCCATCTTTTGGCATGTTTGATTGTTTTACCTTGCTTGCAATCCTTTTCTGGTGATTTCAAAGGTTGGTCATTATGTATTTGAGTTGTCCTAGCTATGAAAACATCTATCACACTCACACAAAGTTTTAAGCACTGTCACACACGTGTCGTCACGGTCATCCTAAGTCCACCCTAAGTGTCACACTTGTCTCTTTTGTCCTAGGACAATCTAACAGAGGGTATTTATTTGTCTTGTGGTTCCAGTGGTCTATGTTTTCATGTCGTCGAAGTATGCTAAGTGTGTGATCACAATTTTAAGTTCCTCACAGGGTCACATCTCTCCCGCACTTTGCCATTTCTCCAAAAATCCTTCCGACCAGGCAACTCACCTTCACCGCACCCCAACTGAACTACACACTATGCAGTCTCAGCCCTCAGCGATGCAATCTTGCTTCCTAGAACTACACAGTGCACAATCACTGTCCCAAGGGAAGTTGTACTATGAAATTCCAGAGCTAAGAAGCCTGCCTTAATCACTAGAATTGCGTAGTAACTTCTCCCAGCTTGACCTGAACTACCCATTTTTCAAGATCAATCATCGAGCTTCTTCCCTCCCTGCTGGAACTCCACAATGCATAGAAGTACAAGCCTACCTTACCTCCAAGAACTTCCCATAAGTGTCTCCTTAATGCCCTCCCTCAGCCGGGACTCACTGATCTCAAGAACTATGCAGACTTGTCATCCCAGGCCCCTCTATTGCCCAGTCCTTCCTTGCCTCCAAAAACTATGCAGACCGTCCTCCTAGGGTCCCATCCTGCATCAATCACTGGCTTTCTCAACTGTGCAATCCTGCCTCTTAGTGGCCTCTGCACAATTTTCTCCAACAGTAAGGATTGTTCTCAGGAGTTCCTCAACCAAGCCTGAGCTATGTTCTGCTCAATCTCAATGACTAACCTCCCAGTCTATCACCTGGAACTACATAATGCACAATTACTGGGCCCTATTTCCCAGACGGTCACCTATCCTAGGCCCAGTCCATGGATAACAATGCTTCAACTTTGACTAGAAGGTTTTAGATTTGATGTCGTCTTGTCATGAGTGAATTGCAGGAATAAGTACATTGTTGGATCATGGCGAGATGATGAAGAAGGAAGAGAAGGAGAAAACATACTTGAAGACTCACATACAGCTGGACGGACAAAGAGGCATATCAAGAACAAGAAAAGGGAACACATGCATGCAACCACCTCTCAAGACCAAAGATCATTGAAGACCCTGCATTATCAAGCTATGTGAAGGAGAAGAGAAAGCACACTCAAGAATACATCTATCACTTAGCAGCAATAGTGGCTTGACATTGCCACCTCAACAAGCTAGTCCATGTCAGTAGTGTCATGTCAATTCGTGTCATGATTTTTCAAAGGCCACCTCAACATTATGAACCATATGTATATTTTAAATCAAATGTAATCTAAAGTGGAAGTCTAATGGAAAAACATGAATATGAAGAGTCATGTCAGTTGAAAAGTCATAGGAAGTTGAATAGTCATGAGAGTAGTCAAAGAGTCACAAGGGTCCAATAGCACCCCTTGGTTATATATACCCCCTCATCTCATGAGCAAAAGAATTTTCACCTTGGCTCCTCCTGCAAAGCATAGAGAGTTTCAGTCAGTTCTTTGAGGAGCAAGGAGTGGCTCCAATGTCCCACTACTAGGGCTAATGTTGTATAATGTAAGTATGTGTCTCAGAACTTTTTTTTAAATACATAAGCCTTATCAGCCCAACACTTTTCCATGCATGACTCATGGATGTTTTTAAGACTATTCTATGAGCATTTATATTTCATGTTTGTTTCACATGTACTAAGATAGTTGAACTATTTTGGTCGTTTTAGTGCTTACCTTGTTAGGAATGCGATGTTATGGTTGTCATTGTTATCTCATCCTTGTGGACTACTCTACAGGATACTATATAGAACTCCCCCCCACTCATTGGTTACAATGATCGTCACATTCGTTGTGGACTATTCCATTGGATTGTAATTAGATCCTTTCCCTATTCTTTGGTTTTAATGAATGCCACATCCGTTGTGGACTATTCTACTAGATGTTGGAAAAACCTTCCTAGTTCACATGTGTCTCTTCCTAGGTGGTACTATTACCTCTCACTTAGAGGCTCACTTTTCTCCCCTTTTTGCAGTAAGAGAACCTAGACATAGTTACATTGCACACTCACCTTGCTTTTCGAAGGTACCATTGCAACACTCTCATGTGCTGAAAGTTGGAGCTAAGGAAAACCTCTAAGTATATGGAAACCAGACCATCGTACCAGATGGGACTCCTACACCAAACGGTGTGAGGTCTAATTGGGACCTCATATCAGGGAGATCCCCTGAATGTTGGTGGATCTAACATCGTCAACATTTCTCGTGCTAGAAGGAGAGCCGCTAATAATTTATGGTTGATTGTCCCATTGACCACACTCATCCATTTTCTATTCAAGGTAGTAACATTCACTCCCTCTCCCCTACCCACAATTCTAAATTTGGTAATTCCTCACCTCCCAGGCTTGAACATGAAATCTCGTACCATCAAATTCGGGCTGTCCATCCTATCACCCGTCAATTTGCAAAAGTTGTCGGACTGATTCCAGCAGTGTACGCTCTTCCATATTCTCAAAAGAAGAACAAGACTATCCCTATAGTAGTAGTAGTTACATATGTAGCAATATTTGCCACTCTTGAGGAGCTGGCATAATTCGTGGAGAAAGAAGAGGAACCTCCACTCTTTTGAAAGGAAGAAGAAGACAACCTCTTACTCTCGGGTTCAAGTTCTAGTGGAGGAGGTGGAGGGGAAGGAAATGAAGGAGGAGGTGAAGAAGAGGAGGAACCAATAGATTTGGAAGAGGAATCATCAGATTCAGAAGAGGAGGAGGAAGACAACGAAGAAGATAACATGGAAGAACAAAATTTGGATTGGATGACTCAAGGCCCACTGGCACTTCTAGGTGTCCTGCACAAGATGCCAAGACACACAAAGAAGCTCTTAATGAAATATGACCCTGACAAGACAGTGAAGGCAGAAGATCACTTAGACAATTTCTACCGACATATGTAGACACTCAAGGTACATCATGATGACATTGGATGTAGATTCTTTCCATATACGTTTGATGGAAGAGCAGCTGTATGGTACCACAACCTTCCTCCAAACTCCATCCAGAATTGGAGGGTATTCAAAAGGATGTTTGTTGAGAAATTTGTTGAAGACAATACCCCTGCCATGTTACTGAAGGAGTTGGGTAGTCTCAAGATGGAGAAGAAAGAAAAGGTAAAAGATTTTAATCAAAGGTTCAACTGTATTTTGAACAAGTTCTCAAACGACACCAAACCTCATGACTCCATCACTATCGACTACTACAATTTGCCTTGTCGACCAATATTACGCAGTTCATCAAGAGAGTTGTGAATGTTGGGTTGTGTTATATTTTGGACCCTATATAAGGTGGGCAGACCTACCTATGGTTTTTTGTATGGATTTAGCACATGGTTTTGGGCATGATGGTTTTCTATCCATGATATTTTCTAGATCTGATAAAGGGAACTAGGGTTATGTTCTAATCCAAGGTTAATGGATTGGGGTTTATGGATGTTGCAACATTTATATATATGTATTGTAACATTGAAAGGAACATAATGAAAAATTAGTTTGGTAGTCCCAGTTTTGGAATCCAGAGGAAACTATCTATGTATATCTATTTTATGTTTTATGCTCTCGCCATTACTTATTTTTTGTTTTTAGAATTCATATGCAGGTAATTTTTGTACAGGGTTAAAACCTACAGTGAAACCATCTTTAACAGAAAATTATGAAGAGGCTATTGTCATAGAGAAATACCTGCGTGCTATTGGAAGCATTGTAGACGATGAACCCACTAAGGACTTCAAAGACACGGGTAAGACGTCTCAAACTTCTGTGAGCAAGGATAGGGAAAAGGAAGCAAGTGATATTGAGAAACTTACTCGTCTCGTCAAGTCCCTCACTACTGAAGTGGCCAAACTTAAACAGAGGACAAGTGAAACTACCATGAGCAGCAGGCCCCCCAAATACCAGAAAAAGAAGAATGTAACTTCCAGTAGAAGCAACAACAACAACAAGCTGACCAAATCTACACAGAGCTCCAACATGGTTCTGAACATCGAGAAAATTGCAACAAAGTCATACTACACATTCCGCCACGAACATCATTCGAAAAAAACATGCCTAGAATGGAACCATGGAATGACTAGTATGGCTATGCAGTTGATGGACACACTCATGGTTAATGAGCAGGTTGATCCTAACGATGAAGAAGAGGAAGCTGCTACGCTTGATGAAGCTCCAAGCACTAGGCATGTAGTAAACATGTATCAGTATGCTCTCGCAGCCTAGAAGACCACCACTAATAAGGAGCCTCCAAGTGACGGTCTGACCCTGAAGAAAAATTATCGATATAACTTGAGATGCCAAGGGGCCACCACTGTGATTAAGATATCAAAGAAGAAAATAAGAGAAGATTTGTTAAGGAAAGTGGGTCCATTGGTCGACTCAACACAAAACACTCAGAACAACTCTGGGAAGATAGCTTCAATGAAAAGTGTTTCCACAAGCAACAAAGATAGAACCATCCCATTGAAAACCATGAACTTAGTTCCACCCCCGGACACCTTGGTGAGTCTTCCCACAATACATTACAATGTTATAGAAGACATGAAGAATACTCTTGCAAATATATCCATGTTTCAACTTACAAAAATCACAAGTCAACGGGACATTCTTCTAGAAGCACTTGGGGAAACCTCTACTAGTCATGCCACCTCTTCAAGCAAGGGATCTAGTAAGTCTCCTGATGCTCTCGCATCTATGCTTAAGGCGATCCACATGGAGGAGGCAAACTCAATCTTCCCACCATTCTTATTATCATTTAAAACCTTTAACTTCAATGTTCACAACTACTTGGTTGATTCTAGTGCATCAGTTAATGTCATGCCACTCTCCATTGCCAAGAAGATCAACGCTCAATGGAGTAAGACATGTGCACAGATCATCTAACTTGACAGAATTTGTGTTCCATCAATTGGTGAACTCAGGGATGTGATCATTCGGCTATCATATTATGGATGAGTTCATCAATGCATCAATATTGTAATTGTGGACATCCCAGAAGCATACAGGGTTTTGCTCAGCAAATACTAGTCAAGCAAGCTACAAGGATACTTTCCCACTGATTGGTCACACTTATGGATTCCGTATAAGGGTAGAAACAACCAGATTCAAATACTTTCATAAAGATACATGAAGCACAACGTGACTCCCTTGGATGGAAGAAACAAGCTATTGGTTTTCAGAGAACTTATTTTCGACAATTGCTTTCTAGAGACAAAGTTGGGGTGTTATCTTGTAGAGCCATCCCCTATCCCACCAGACACACAGTTGGGCATCCTTCCATCCCAACTAATGAAAATGAAACTTGTATAGTGAGTAGTAGTAGTAGTAGTAGCAGTAGTACTAGTGCGGTAGGCAGTCCTTGTACAGACGATATATGGACCATGTACTTTGATGGATCCAAAACACAGGAGGGCTCTGGGTCTGGTTGTGTTTTTATATACCCACTACAAAGGAAGCATATGCTCTCTAGTCGCTTTGAGTGTTATGCAACCAGCTCACAAAATAGAAGAAAAGATAGATCAACTCCTTCAAAATCAGGCTCTTCGAGGGGGCAACCTCCTTTACATTACACAAATGAAGAATTTTTGGATTATACAAATGAGTAAACCTCCTTTCTATATATACAAGTCTAAAGGGTCACAATATAATCTAAGCCGACATAACAATAGTAATATAAGGGCACAAAAATAATAATAGTGGGCTTCTATGGGACACACTAATAACAATATGGGGACAATAGGGGCACAATAATAACAATAAGGGCTACAATGAAAATAGTAATGGGGGAGTCACTAGTATTATAGAGACCTAACATACCCCTCCCCTTAAAAAAAATCTCGTCCTCAACGCTTGAGTAGTTCTAGATGCTTCTGTATAAAATTCTCATCCTCCCATGTGGAATCTTCAGCGGGTAAGTTCTTCCACTTGATGAGATACTCTGAAATTGATCGATTTCTTAGCTGTCGAGTTCTTGTTCCTGTGACAGCTTCAAGTTCCAATATGATTTTTCCTTCCTCGTCAATTTCTGACAATATTGTTTGAATTGGGAGCTTGTCACCTATAACCTTCTTTAAACATGAAACATGGAAAACTGGGTGCACTTGGGAAGCTACAGGAAGCTCCAATTTGTATGCCATAATACCAATCTTTTGCAACACCTTGTATGGACCATAATACTTTGGTGATAATTTATTATCCTTCTTAGCTTGCTTGAGGGACATTTGTTTATATGGTTGTAGTCGTAGGAATACCCAGTCACCTACATCAAAGCTTCTTTTGTTGCGATGTTAATTTTCCTGTTGTTTCATTCTATTTTGCGCCAATGTGAGGTTATCCTTTAAGAGTTGTAGAACTTGTTGTTGATGCTCGATGTGATATTCCATTGTTTGAACCTTATAATTTTCTCTTAAATATGATGTGATGGATGGTGGACAATATCCATAAAGTGCCATAAATGGGGTCATTTTTGCTACAGTATGGAAGGAAGTGTTATACCACCATTCAGCCAGAGGCAACCATTTGACCCATTGTGTATGTTTATCAAAGACAAAACAATGAATATATCCTTCCAAACATTTGTTTACTATCTCATTTTTCCCATCATATTGAGGATGATAAGCTGAGCTATCAGCTAACTGAGTACCGAGATAAGAAATAATTTTGTCCAAAAATTTCCAATGAAAATGGGATCTCTGTCACTTACAATAATCTTTGGGTTTCCATGTAGCTTTTGAATTATTTCCATATAAATGCAGTAGAAATTGCACTGGCTTTAAATGGATGAGATAATGCACAAAAGTGTGCATACTTGGTAAGTCTATCAACTACCACCATGATGACACTTATTCCTTCGGGCTTGGGTAAACCTGTGATAAAATCCATTGAAACCTCCTCCCAAGTTGGCTTGGAATGGATAAAGGTTGTAATAGACTAGGGGTCTTAATTGCTTCAACTTTATTTTGTTGGCAAACCAAACATTCTACCACAAACTTTTGAATATCCAATTTAAGGCCATTCCAAAAAAATTCCTTCTTAACCATGTGGTAATTTTTTAAAAATCCTTAGTGCCCTCTTAAGGGAGAAGTGTGCAATTCCATAAGAATATTTTGTTTGAGTTGGGAATTCTTACATAGGTATAAGCGATATTTGTACCATAATGAATCATTTTTCCAGGTAAATGTTTCAGATATACTGGGATCTTGTTGTATCTTTTGAATGAGTGCCCACACTTCTTCATCATTCTTCCATTCATCCCTTGCTTCATTTATCCAATCTGGTTGGATAATAGAAATGGCACAAAGAAATGCTTCCACATCCTCATCCTTTCTTGAGAGTGCATCTGCCACGACATTTTTCTTCGCTTTTTTGTAGATGATTTCAAAGTCATAACCCAACATCTTTGTGACCCATTTTTGCTTCTCTTTTGAAGATAATCTTTGTTCTAAAAAGTATTTAAGCCTATCATTATCCGTTTTTAGCTGGACGTGTCTTCCCATTAGGTAGGGTCGTCATTTCTTAAGTGCATGTAGTATTGCCAACTTTTCCTTCTCATAAACAACTTTGTGTAAATACTTTCCTTTGATTGGACGACTTTCAAAAGAAATGGGTCTTTCTACTTGCATTAAAATAACATCAATTCCATTTCCTGAGGCATCACATTCCACAATAAAGGTTTTGTGAAGTCCAGCGTAGCTAAGACCAGTGCTTGGAACATTGCCTCTTAAAGTTGTTCAAAGGCCTTTGTTGCTTCTGGAGTCCATGAAAATGCATCTTTCCTCAATAATGTTGTTAGAGGTGCTGATATTCTCCCATAATTCTTAACAAACTTGCAATAATACCCTGTCAACCCGAGAAATCCTCATAGATGCTTTATGGATGTGGAGATTTTCCATTCCTTAATGGTTTTAATTTTGCTAGGGTCTACCTTAACACCTTCATGAGATACAATATGACCCAAATATTCCACCTCTTGTACTCCAAAGAAACATTTGGAGATTTTTGCGTATAATTGTTTCTCCTCCAATAGTTTGAGCACCATGTCAACATGTTGGACATGATCCTTCCAAGACTTGTTGTAGATTAGTATATCATCAAAAAATACTAACACAAATTTTCTAAGGAAGGGTTTGAAAATGGAATTCATCAAACCTTGAAATGTAGAAGGTGCATTAGTAAGGCCAAAAGGCATGACCAAAAATTCATAATGACCCTCATGAGTTCTAAATGTTGTTTTTGGAATGTCTTCAGTCTTCATTCTGATTTGATGATATCCTGAACAAAGATCCAAATTGGTGAAGTAAATTGATCCATGAAATTCATCCAATAATTCATCAATGACAAGAATGGAAAATTTATCTTTAATAGTGAGCTTGTTGAGCTCCCTATAATCTAGACACATGCGCCATGATCCATCCTACTTGTGAACCAATGCTACTGGAGCGGAGAAAGAACTTTGACTAGGTTGAATTATACTAGCCTCTAGCATTTCGGCAACCATACGTTCAATTTCACTCTTTTGGACATAGGGATATCTGTAAGGCCAGATGTTTGGAGGAACACTTCTTGAAATCAAACTAATAGCATGATCATGATCACGAATAGGTGGGAGGCCTTTGGGAGTCTCAAATACCTTGGAATGATTGTCCAAGACTTTTTGGAGATCTGGAGAAACAGATGATTTCTATGTGGGAAGCTCTAGTGAACATAATTGTGCAATTATGCCTCGTTGTTCTTTCTTTAGAAGCTTTGTCATTCTGTTAGAGCTGATTATCTTTCCTGGTTTCCCTGTGATACCCTTAATTCAACTTCCTTTTCTTCTGAAGAGAATTTCATGAAAAGTTCTTGAAAATTAAAAGTTATTGTACCCAAGGATTGTAGCCATTAGACTCCTAGTACAACATTAGCACCACCCATTGGAATGGAAAGCATTGGGCTATTCAATACATATTCTCCCATGGATAGCTTGATATTATGGCACTTTCCTGAGCAATTTATGGTTCCTCCACTTGCAACCATCACTTGACACTCTGGTGCTGGATATAGGAAGCAATTCAATTCCTTGGCTATCTTACAATGAATAAAATTATGGGTATTGCCCGAATCAATCAACACTATTACCTTTTTCTTCTTGATATGCCCTTCTATCTTGATAGTTTAAGGACTGGTAATTCGATCCAATGCATTACAAGATATGGTCAGATTCATTTCTTCTTTTTCTAGGGTTTTTTCCTAGTGTATATCCTCTTCTTTTGACGTTTCTTGTTCATTTTCTTCCTCCTCTTCACAATCTATGTAAAATAATTTCTTCTCGGCACACTTATGACCTTTAATGTATTTTCTATCACAACTGTAACAAATCCCTTTTTCTCTTTTTTCTTCCAATTGTTGTGGTGTCAACCTTGTAGGTTGTGGATGGCTAGGGGCAACAACACTTCCATCTTTATGATTGTGAGTGGTAGGCTTCCTTGTTGCCATAATTTTGCTTTCCATTTTTCTTTCCAACCTGAATGCCTTCTCCAATGAATCTAGTTCCCAAAGGCGAACCTCATGTTGGATGTTATATTTTAAAGTCCCTATGAACACATCAATCCTATGCTCCTCTGGAATATCTTTCATCCTTATATTCAATTTTTGGAAGTCCTTAATGTGTTCCATCATTGAACCCTTTTGTTTGAGATTTATCAATTGGCTAAAAAAAGTGTTGCTTTTTGTATCCTCATAATGTGCTATCATTTCATCCGTAAAAATAGCCCAAGTGACAATTTGTTTACGAGAGAAAAGCCATCGATACCATACAAACTAATTTGGTTCCAAATATAAAGTTGCAATGCGTACCTTTTGTGTGTTTTGCACATTATGGAGATCGAAAAAAATGCTCCATCTGTAGTATCCATGTTCCGGGATCCTTACCATCAAACTTCCTCATATCAATCTTTGGAACATGGTGGTTCTTCAATCCAATGTTAGAGTCTATGAAATCATGATTAACATTTATTTTGTTCTCATCATGAGTTTTCTTTACTACCCTTTCGCCATTAGTAAGCATTTCTTGTAGAAACTTTGTCAAATCTGTCTTCAAATCTATCTTCAAATCTTCCATGCCTTTCTTTAAATCATCCATCTTAGCTTCCATGCCATCCATCTTAGCTTCCACGTTGTCCATCTTAGCTTCCACGTCATTCATCTTAGCTTCTACGCCTTTCTTTAAACCATCCATATTAGCTTTCACGCCATACATCTTAGCTTCTATGTCTTTATTTAAACCATCCATCTTTGTTTCTGTTATTTTTTGTGCGAATGAAATTTGTTGCACTTGGTATCGTAATTTTGATAGATCATGTTGCATTTCTTCCTCTTCTTCACGAGTCATGATAGAGCTTTTAGGCTGCTTACTAGGTGTTTCTATTTTCTTTCTTCGAGGCATTAATTACCAATAATAATGCTTCACTATACCCTTTGAATTCCTTCAAACTAATTTTTCAGACCAAGCTTATGCAAAAATTAAAAAAAAACTGCACATCTTTTTTAACTTTTTAGGATTAGTGGCACTATCAATTATAGAGGCAGAATACATGGCAGCCACTCATGCAAGCAAGGAAGCAATTTGGTTGTAGAGATTGTGTTCAAGTATGGGGTTAGTACAGGGAGCTATAAAGATAGACTATGACAGCCAAAGTGAAATTTTCTTGGCAAAGAACCCCACTTATCATTCAAAGACAAAGCACAATGATGTTCAGTATCACTTTGTGAGGGATATGATAGAAGAAAAAAAGGTGTTGCTGGTAAAGGTGGACACTTTGAAGAATACTGCAAATGCATTGACAAAATCTGTGAGCTCTGAGAAGTTCTCTTGGTATAGAGAAATAATGGGCGTTACAGGGCTATATAAATGACTAAGCTCTCCTGTGGCCCCCTGTGGAAAGAAAACAACAAGTGGGAGAATGTTGGGTTGTGTTATATTTTTTTCACAACTAGCCCACGTAGTTAACCCGGGGGTTAGAGGGGGGACGGAGCCCCCACTTCATTACGTTGATTGCACAACGACAGGGTCATAGGGGTATTTGAGGGGGGCGGCTAGCCCCCCTCTATGGGGTCTAGGGAAATAGCCCGGGATTTTTTTTTTTGACCCTATATTAGGTTGAGCAGACCTACCTATGGTTTTGTGTATGGTTTTTGCACATGGTTTTGGACGCGATGGTTTTCGGTCCATGGTATTGGATGCTTTGGCATATATAAATATGTATTGTAACATTGAAAAGAACATAATGAAAAATCAATCTAGTAGTCTCAGTTTTGGGATCCAGGGGAAAATCTCTTTGTATATGTGTTTTATGTGTTATGCTCTCGCATTGTTTATTTTTTGTGTTTTAGAATTCGTATGCAGGTAATTTTTGTACGGGGTTAAAACGTACACATCTTAGCTTCCATGTCATTCATCTTAGCTTCTACACCTCTTTAAACCATCCATCATAGCTTCTATGTCTTTCCTTAAACCATCCATATTCGCTTCTGTTACTTTTTGTGCGAGTGAAATTTGTTGCACTTGGTCTCGTAATTTTGATATATCATGTTGCATTTCTTCCTCTTCTCCTTGAGTCATGTTAGAGCTTTCAAGTTTCTTACTAGGTGTTTCCATTTTCTTTCTTCACTATGCCCTTTGAATTCCTTCAAACTAATTTTTCAAACCAAGCTTATGCAAAAAAATTTAAAAAACTACCCACCTTTTTTCACTATGTAGGAGCTCTATATTGAATCTGATGTATCACAGTAATTGTGGATATCCAAGGTCTGATATTTCTTCCTGTAGTAACCCTCTGAGTAAGCTTTCTAACCCCACAAGTCTGATCAAGATTGGATTCTCCAATGAAAAGTTATGCAAAATCTCCGACGATGACCTGAGTATAGACTGGTTCAGTAGAGTGAACTTGTACGACGTTCCACGGGTCACTGTTTCAACCTTAGGTTCTGAAAATGATACCCAAAAAACCTACATTCCGTCCTCTTTTTGTAACTTCTTACGAAAATTCAATCTGATGCACAGAGCGAAAGTTATGATGATTTTCCCAAGGTCACCTGTTTGGAATTTAATTCGGGGGTCTGCAAAAACCCTAACTTCGTTAGATTATATCGCCGAAAATATAGCAATACAAGATCTGAAATTTGGGCTCAAGGTTCAGCGCGATTTTGTCTCAACTGCTTTTTTTTTAGCTTCTAAAACATTGCAGAAAAAATTTATAACTAAAATTCCACGATGACCTGTTTGGAGTAGCAAAACCCTAGAATCCAAAGCTCTGATACTAAATATTATGAAACCAGCGCACAAAAAGATAGAAAAGATAGATCAACACCTTAGAAATAAGCCTCTTCGAGGGGACAACCTCCTTTACATTACAAAAATGAACATTTATTAGATGATTCAAATGACAAAACCTCCTTTCTATATATAGGAGTCTAAGGGGTCACAATTAACGAAAGTTGACCTAACAATAATAATATAAAGGCACAAAAATCATAATAGTGGGATTCTATGAGGCACAATAATAACAATATGCGAACAATAGGAGCACAACAATAACAATAAGGGATACAATGAAAATAGTAATGGGGAAATTACTAGTATTATAGGGACCTAACACCAAGACAGGCAACAATGTATATTTTTTTCTAACTATAATAAAATTATACACATTTACTTTAAAAAAATCATTAATATACATACACATATACATATTTATTTATATAATCTAACCCGAATTGCAAATCATTTTTACTATCAATTAATTCAAATTGATTTAGAGATTATAATATCTACTTTATTCTCATAAAGCATTTTTATTTATTGTACTTATATTACATGACAAATCATTTTGAATGTCAAACTCCTTTCCTTACGAGGCGGAGGAATCACACGAATGGTCAAAAGTGGCCGGAATCTGGGCAAAAAAATTTCAAAAAATCTTGTAGAGACAGTCTTTGAATCGTGTTTTTGATGGTGGAAATGGATTCAACACCATCAAAAATATATATACAAAACTCTTCCAATAAATATATAATTAAATTATTAAAAGAAAAATAATAATAATAATAATAAGAATAATAGCAATATTAAATAAATAAATAATAATTTGATGGTAATAACGAATAAATACATAATAACAAATTAAACAAGTAAATAAACTAATAATTCAATAATTAATTTAAACACATTAATAAAATAGTTAAAATATATATATATATCTATATATATAATATTATATATATATATATATATCAAAATAATAATAAACTAATAATATTAATAAAATAAATAAATAATATTCTAATAATAATTATTATAATAATAATAATAAATGATATTATTATAAAAATAAATAAATAAATAAAGTTAATAAATAATAATTAAATAATTAAACAATAATATTAATAATAATAACAAATAAAAAGAAAATAAATTAATAATTATTATGATATTAATAACAATTAAATAAATAAACAAATAATAAGAAATAATAATAATAATAAATATAAATATATATATATATATATATATATATATATATATATATATATATAAAATAATAATAAAAATGAATAATAAATAAATAAATTTTAAATAAAATAAGCCGACCTAATTTCTCTCATCATTCCTTAATAACCCTTTTATATATATTAATGTTCATAGCTCTGGGATACATCATTAATTTTAAAAGATCATCTATTGTCGCTTCCCCTGATGATGGACTCACTTTGTAGTCCGAAACGTTGGGTTCACAAAACTCTACAACAGGTCATTCCTCCTCCATCTAAAACCATCAAAAATGTCTAGGACACCTAAAATTTTGAAGTTTAACAACTATAACTTGGATTTACAAAAATCTTTGCCAGATTTTCTCTAAATATGACCGAAATTTTCATAAATTTTTGGACAACTCCTCCACCTCGTTAAACTACACGTTTTATTATTTTCAAAGTCACAACAAAAATAAAAATATTGAACAATATGGAGCACTTCTCATTGTACCCAACTGGAAAAATGTGTAGTAGTTTTGTAAATAAAATGAGATAGTTGAATCTTATTCAAAGATGCAACAGATGCAAATACATGTTAATTACTTTTATGCTTACATCAAAGTGAGTGATTCTGGTTTCGGTTTATTTTGAGTTAATATAAACAAATTTTCTTTCCGTTACATATTATTTTTAATTAAAAAGGGGATTCAATTCTATTCAAAAGCAAAAGGGAATTTTTTTTTTAAATCTAGGATAATCTATAACTGGTGAGAGTTATCTTGAACAGACCCAGGATCAAATTTAACTGGCTGCCACTATAAACCTAGGCTATGTGCAACCGCCTGCAAGCCGCACAATAGCAGGAAACTTATGCCTCAACAAGAGCCGAGACGTCCACTATGGGGTCGCCTACTCTTCTAGCCAAGACACAACAAGTCATATATATACTCAATGAGATTTGAACCCTCATCTCGCGGGTTACACCCCGGAAACTTACCGTTGAACCTCATCAAAAGGGTATATTTTTAGGGCATTGCCTTTTGCTATACAAAAGGGTATATTTTTATTCGATGGTGTAGTAGAAAAAGGTTGTGCACGATAGGATATTTGTGGTAAAAGAAGGTTGTGCATGATGGGATATTTTGTTATTGAGCCAAGTATTTTATTGTAACCTCTTGCCACATAAGAGGGGTTTTGGTGTTAATATTTTATATTGCTGAGTACTTTTTAATTTTTCTTTTAATTTGGGATTATATGCATTTTTTTTTTTAAATTTAATGTTACAAATTAAGTGAGATATTAAAGAAATTTTTATAGTTTTATGTTAAGATTATAAATTAAATTATTGGGTGATTTATTTATTTTTTGAGATGAAGGATTTTTTTTTGTTTTTTTTGTTAATTGCATTTAGTTTAGGTGGTTGGGAAAAATGATTTTATCTTCCAAGTTTAGTTACGGTAGTTAGGAGAAATGTTGTTATCCTCCCACCCATGCCTAATTCTTGCATGTGACATATTTAACTCATAATGAGTATTTCTTGTGATGGTTAGGTGGTTGACAGACATAGTGTTATCTTCCCGAGTTTAGTTAGGGTAGTTAGTAGAAGTGTCATTATCATCTTATCCACGTCTAATTCTCTCATATGACATGTTGAACTGATCTAGGTGGCTCCAGAGAGACACAGGACAAAGAGGACTGATAGAAGCTCAAAAATCAAAGTGTTTGGATTATGCTCGAACTAGGACTAGAGCGTATATATTTTCGTCCTGATCATGGTGGTGTGAACGGTTCGTCAATCCGAGTCCGGATGAGAAAGTTAGAAGCAGTCAAAGTTGGGTTGACTTTTTGATGACTGGGCAGGCTTAAGGAGGCCACAATTTGGACTTTTTCCAGCCACTGGATTCCAACCAACCTAGGCCGGATTCCAGATGAAATTGTGGGGTCGTTAAATGCACTACTACCGTTAAAATTCGAATTTCAAAACATGTGCATTTGTTGTTAATAAAACAAAAAAATTATAAATTAAGGGGGGTGGGGGCCACCAACCCCACCATGCCCCAACCTACGTACCATGTTAATTTGGGGATGTCGGTAGGTATCGACCCCGCGTCAGCCACATGGCTGGCCGGCCACCATGCAGCGGCCCCATGCTATAAAAAAACTTAACGAAAAGAACCATATTTAAATGTAACCAAACGACATTGCGAATAGTTCCATAATCATTGGAATAAATGCCAAAATTATGTAAGGCGGGGGGGGTTCGATCTTGTGACCTCTACCAGCCCAACATAGTGTGCCATTATTGAGCTGCGAGGGCCAGTTTTGATAGCTCTGCCCACGCATGGTATTTAAACATGATTCCTTCATTTGCCTAAGACAATGGAGGAAGCGCCAAACAAGAGCAACTGGTGGATGTGGAACCATGACTAGACGGGAACTTTGACATAGTGACCAAGGTGGAATCTTTATTGGCACGGATTTCGAAACAAAATATTCCCTGATGCTTTATTCCTTGATGCTTTGAGGAATTTTTAAGATTCCCTAGGAGGTAAAAATTCATTTTATCAGAATATAGTCAAGTTTATAGTCGTTTTTCACGGTTTTCCGCAAGGGTCACAATGGCGAGGTCAGATTTTCCATTTGAGTTGTATATTTCTAGTCCACCCTTGGAGCATAATATTTGAGGAATCTAGAGGGAATCTAAAAGATTCCTTGAGCCCCAGATTCTCAACTTCTCCGAATTCAGATTTTGGACAGTTGATTTTGCACTATTCGACACCACAAATCTGATGGTGTGTTCAGATTTCTCATTCTCTCATTCTCTTTTTCAGCCACTTTTCTAAGTTGAATGTAGGTGTCAGCATCCATGTGAGAGCAGTCATGCGATTGATGCCATGAGATCGATGGTCTGAACAGCTTCAGCAGTTTGACATCCGCTTCTTTAGTTGGCCCTTGGTTTTGAGGTATATGATGTGTTCATGTACTTCTTCTTTATGCATTATGTTGCACATATCCTTGATTGATGTTGATGTAGGATCTTGTTTCTTACATGTTTTCATGATTCCTTGCTTGATGTGATGCAGAAACATCTATGTGATGTACTTGCTGTCATGATTCATCATGTTATGTTTTGAGATCCCTTTGTTGTACGTTGCTAGGATACTTTTTTTTTCGTCATGCATGTTTTTGCATTGAGATCCCTTTTATGCCATGTTGGTGGGATGCTCATCGTGCATGAGTTTTGTGTCATATTGATAGGAGTCTTTTGACTAAGAGTTCCTATAGTGGAACATCTCTTAGAGCCACTCCTGCGTGAGGGAATTTTCCTTGTATGATCGTGACATCATATCTTGTGTACATCATCACTATTGACAACACTTAATGCAGCGGCCTACACCATCTTGACACTGGGGCCCAAAGACATAGTCCCTCCTGGACGAACTTCGTTATCAATGTCTTATGTTTTTATGTTGCTGATGATTGACATGTTCTTATTCTTTACAACATGCAGATGTATTCATTTATGTTTCCTTTAAAAATGCAATTTAACACATCATGAAAGTAAAAGGTCTTGGAAGGGTCCTTCGTCACACCCGGACCTGGATCAAGTGGTATTGGAGCGGTCTTTGCATTGATGTGAATTGCAGCATGAAAAATGGAACATGCAGCGACAAAGGATGAAAAAGCGATGTACGAGACCATGCTCAATATTTCCAAAAGAGTGTAAATAATGTATGAAACTATGTAGAAAGAGACAGAGGAAAAGGAGTGATTGCAACTTCAGTTGCAAGCCACGGAAGAGGCCCTGGAAGAACTGAAGCGAAACAAACATAATCTTCAAATAGAAAATGCAAAATTGAAAATGTGTCTACATGAAGAGAAAGAGGAGAAACAAAGTTTGCTACGATAGCTGCAAGCAAAGGACGAGACCTTGGAAAAGCTGCAGTGTGACCGATGTGAGGTATGAAGTAGTTCTCCATCTTCATGTATGTTTCCTGGCGATGATTTTGCTATTTTTGAAAATCATACCATACGAATTGGCTCCAAACTGTTGAAGAGAATGGGGTATGAAGGAAAAGGCTTGGGCGTTAATGGCCAAGGCATTGTCAATCCCATTAAAGTAGAAGAATTACCATGTCGAACAGGACTTGGGTATGTCACAACGAAAGTTTGGGAATCCGCTACGAAAGTTAGTGAACCACCAACAATAGATGATGAACAACCCTCATCAGTTCTTTCCAAATCGATAGAGGAGGTAAAAGATGTTGATTTCCTTTCATTTTCGTCCTCACATGGTATGATTTCTGTGGGAGATTTGGAGATCCAAATTACAGCGACAAACATGAGGCTCCTTACAAGGATGAGGCATGAGGAGGAAGAAGAACTTAGTGTTAATAACCAAGGCATAACTCAACCTTTGGAGGTTGTGCACGAACATCAATTTGCAAGCTTAAGATACACTAAAGGAGAATGTTTGAAGGTATCATATGCTTTCGAGACATCTTCAAAATCGTCGAGGAAAGAGAATGATGGGAAAGCATCCCCATCATCCCATGGTAGTTTCCATTGTAGGGGAAGAGCTGAGGCAAGCTCTCATCACCATACTAACATCAGAGACAACAAGGGAAGGTATAACCCCTTTTGACCTTCGAATGTTAATTTCGATTATGATCATGTTGATAATAATGAACGTAAAACATCGAAAAACATGCAAATTTTGTGGACTACATAACCATACATTTTCTAAGTGTTGGAAAAGAATGGAAGCACACAAAAGGATGAGGCGTGAAAGACCCTCTCAACAGTAGGTAAAGAAACATGTTAAGTAGATATGGAGGAAGAAAACCTACTGCAATCATTGTGATAGAAGTGGCCATCAAAGATCCACTTGTTGGAGGCTCTATCCAGAGCAGCACATTAAAGACAAAGTGTCGGTGCATGAACCAGGTGAAACGATTGATCGACAAGCAATACCATCACAGGGTGATGACCTGTTGACCTTGATAAGTGAAAAAAATGGTTTCTAGACATGTTTTCATTCATGGTCGTTATTTTGTAAATCAGTTGTTGCATTTTAAAATGTAAAAGTGATGATGTGCTTTCCATCACTTGTTCAGCAACAATTATGTCTGGTCTTATTTTGTGTCGCATGTTAAACTATGAAAGTGATGTTATGTTTCCATCACTTGTCAAAACAATAGTGTTTGGCCTTATGTTTATAAATCATGCGTTGCAGTGATGATGTGTTTTCCATCACTTGTTGAAGCAACAATGATAGATTGGCCTTGCTGTCATAGCTGAGGTCTTGCATCCATATTGATGTAAACTTGACCACCGAGTATGTGTTATAAACTCATGGCAAGTGTGGGATGTCTGGGTCATTAGTTGGTCATGTCAATCAAGCATGTAATTTGGAAAACAATGTACTACAGGTTGCAGAGGTGGCAGGTGTCGGCTCATCTCTTAAGGCTCCAAAGAACAAAGGTGAAGGAGATGGAAGCGAGACCTTTTAGGATGCTTGTGATGCAGACAAGGTACAAAGAAGTTGCAGATTACTTTTCATGCTTTTGGAGGACCAAAAGCTTCTCAGTGGGGAGGATTGACCCAGGTGGCTTCAGAGAGACACACAAGACAAAGAGGACTGATGGAAGCTCAAAAAACAAAGTGTTTGGATCATGCTCAAACCAGGACCAGAGCGTAGATCTCGTCATCCTGATCGCGGTGGTGTGAATGGTTCATCAATCCAAGTCCGGTTGAGAAAGTTAGAAGCAATCAAATTTTGGTTGACTTTTTGATGACTAGGCAGGCTTAAGGAGGCCACAATTTGGAATTTTTCTGGCCACTGGATTCCGGCCAACCTGGGCCAGATTCTGGGCGAAATTGTGGGGTCGTTAAATGCACTCCTACAACTAAAATTTGAATTTCAAAATATGTGCATTGTTGTTAATAAAACAAAAAATATATAAATTAGGGGGGGTGGGGGCCACAAACCCCACCACCCCCCAACCTACGTACCATGTTAATTTGGAGAGGCCAGCAGGTACCGAGCCCGCACCAGCCACGTGGCTGGCCCACCACCATGCGACGACCCCATGCTATAACAAAACTTAACCAAAAGGACCATATTTAAATGTAACCAAACGACATTGCGAATAGTTCCATAACCGTTCGAATAAATGCCAAAATTATGCAAGGCGGGGGGTTCGATCTTGTGACCTCCGCCAGCCCAATAGAACATGCCACCATTGAGCCACAAGGGCCAGCTTTGATAGCTTTGCCCACGCATGGTATTTAAACGTGATTCCTTCATTCACCTAAGACAATGGAGGAAGCGCCAGACAAGAGCAACTGGTGGAGGCGGAACCATGACTGTGCAGAACAGTGACCAGATGGGAACCTTGATGTAGTGACCGAGATGGAATCTTTATTGGTATGGATTTCGAGACAAAATATTCCCTGATGCTTTCAAGAATTTTTAAGATTCCCTGAGAGGTAAGAATTCATTTTATCGGAATATAGTCAAGTTTACAATCTTTTCTCACGGTTTTCCGTAGGGGTCACAATGGCGAGGTCAGATTTGTGATTTGAGTTGTAGATTTACAGTCCACCCATGGAGCTGAATCTTTGAGGAATCTGGCGGGAATCTAAAAGATTCCTTGAGCCCCAAATTCTTAACTTCTCAGAATTCAAATTTTGGATAGTCGATTTTTCACTATTCAACGCCACAAATTTGATGGTGCATTCAGATTTATCATTCTCTCATTGTATTCTTCAGCCACTTTTCTAAGTGGAATGCAGGTGTCAACATCCATGTGCAAGCAGTCCTGAGATTGATGTCGTGAGATCGATGGTCTGAACAGCTTCAGCAGTTTGACATCCGCTTCTTCAGATGGCCCTTGGTTGTGAGGTATATGATGTGTTCATGTACTTCTTCTTTATGCATTATGCTGCACAGATCCTTGATTGATGTTGATGCATGATCTTGTTTCTTACATGTTTTAATGATTCCTTGCTTGATGTGATTTAGAATCATCTATGTGATGTACTTGCTGTCATGATTCGTCGTGTTATGTTTTGAGATCCCTTTATTATATGTTGTTGGGATACTCTTTGTTGTCTTCATGCATGTTTTTGCATTGAGATCCCTTTTATGCCATGTTGGTGGGATGCTCATCGTGCATGAGTTTTGTGTCATACTGATAGGAGTCTTTTGACTGAGAGTTCCTGTAGTGGAACATCTCTTAGAGCCACTCCTGCGTGAGGGAATTTTCCTTGTATGATCGTGACATCATCTCTTGTGTACATCATCACTATTGACAACACTTAATGCAGTGGCCTACACCATCTTGACACTGGGGCCTGGAGACGTAGTCCCTCCTGGACGAACTCCGTTATCAACAGCTTATGTTTTTATGTTGCTAATGATTGACATGTTCCTCTTCTTTACAGCATGCAGATGTATTCATTTATGTTTCTTTTAAAAATGCAATTTAACACATCACGAAAGTAAAAGGTCTTGGAAGGGTCCTTCGTCACACCCGGACCTGGATCATGAACTCACAACAATCTCTCTAAACAATCTCTCAATGACTAAAACATGTACATTCCTCATATGAAATATAAAAATATTTCTCATTAAAAAGAGAGCCCCTCCATGTAGTTATTTAACTATTAAATCTTAAATAAATATTCATATGCTACTCCTCTTTAGATTTTGACTTGTAACTTCTTTGGAGAAAACCCATAATCTTAACCATTAAGTTTACTCAAGCGCTTTCTCTATATATAGATGTACATACCCTACTTTCCTTTAAATTTGAACTGATGACTTCCTAAAAGAGAACTCATAATCTCAACCATTAGTCCAACTCAAGGTATTTGTGTGTGTATAAGTTTAGAAAATTAATTTGATAAGATTCACTACTACATGAAGAGTACTTTAAAGACATTTTTTAAGGAAAAAAACTTTTGCCTTAAAAAGTCAGTTTTTATTTTAGTTATTTTACATTAAAATTTAAAATCAATTGAATTGTCTTAAATAAAAAATTTAAGACAAAAACAGTTTGAGACAAAATTATTTTAAAACAAAACTTTATATTTGTTGAGTTCCAAAACTGCCTTTCCCTTAGCTACTTTTCTCATCCTTCCTTCTTTGTTTTTCCATGAAAAATGCATCCTTATCATCAAAAACCATTATACATTGCCTCAAGGAGTATATTTCAGTGATTTACATGTTATACTGTTATGTTTGCTATTTGAATAAGTTTTTGTCTTTTAGCTACGGAACGCAGCCACATTCTGCAGCTAATCGGTTGTTCCGCAGCTACTTCCACACTTTTGTAGGTTCCAGGTGTCAAGAGAGGAAAAGGACTACATGGGTAGCTTGGAAAATATCAGGGCATGGATCGTATCCTGTTCATTTGGCCTAGATCGACAAGGAAGACTCTGGTCAAAGGGAAGTCAAACATAGAAACCTATGGCAAACAGGACTCTGTTTTGCACACGTTTCTCAGTGATGGGATCCGAAGCAGTTTCCTGAGGCCACAGACTTCATCTGCCACCTGCGCAAATGGAATCCAACAGCCATTACCATAATATTTATGTTTCCAAGCAACCAAGGACAAGAATTCTGCATACTTGCCTGCCTACGTGTTTTGTTGTAGCTTATTTCTCTCTTTAAAACAGTTGTATAATTTCTCTATAAATACCTGTGTGAAGAATGCAAAACAAGTTCAGTTTTTTGCTTATGTGTTAAGTTCAGATTTCCACTCTGTAGTTTGAAGAACTCATTCTCTGTTTTTAATATAAAGACTGTGTTTCATGGATACCTGAAGCATTGTTGGAGTGTTGATTAAGTGCTTATAATCTGAGACCTTTGCAGAGGGCCCCTGTGTTGGTCAAGGTTACATTTTATTTATGTTTTGTCTTTCATAGTTAACTGTAAATTCACTATGTTTTTTCCATGATGTTTATAACCATTTTCTAACTCTGTTCATAATGCAGCTTGTGTCATCTTCTTATTAGCACAGAATAGCTCTTTTGTTTCACTACTTTCTAGTTTCTTATCAGTAGCTTGAAGTTGATGTCAGTAGCATAGAGTAATTTAGATTTGTCGATCATTAGTCTAGTTTCTTTCATGTGTTGTTCATTAGTCTTTAGATTTTGAATTTATCAATGCCATTTTGTTGTTAGTTTAATAACTCATGTTGTAAGTGAATGTTTCCGAAAGCCCTTTCAGTTGATGGTTCATCTTAAAACTAAGTGGTGAAATATTTCATTTATGAATGAGCCTTTCTCTGCATCTTTATGTTTACTTTTTCTTAGAACAATGAAGTATGGAGTCCCTCAAAATGATATCACAACGAGGTAGTTCTCCCAAAATTGTGTAGCAGAGTGATAAAGCACTTCATTTAGTTGTTATAGTAGATTAGTTGCAATTTCACTTTCAGTCTTAATCTTTCATTTAATTTTGTTGCAATTTCATTTTCAGTTTTAGAACAATGAAGTATTGAATCCCTCAAAATGCTATCACAAGGAGGTAGTTCTCCCAAAATTGTGTAGCAGAGTGACAAGACACTTCATTTAGTTTTTATGATAGATTAGTTGCAATTTCATTCTCAATCATAGTTTTTCATTTAGTTGCAATTCCATTTTCAGTTGTTCATTAAGTTTTGATTCAGCAATTAGACAATAGTTGTAATCTTATTTTTAGTATTTCATTTTTGGTTCATCATAAATAGCTGCAATCTCATTTTCAGTTTTAATATCTCATTTAAGCTTTGGTTTTGTAATTGATTAGATAGTAGTTGCAATTTCACTCTTAAGTCCTTTTAGTTCATGTTTTGGAAACAATCATAATAGCAAGAACAAAAACTTTGTTTTCTTTTTCTTGGTTAAAACTTTACTTCCAAATCTGGCTTCAAAAACTTTTAGCTCTCATTTCATTTTCTCTAGATTCTTAGCAGAAGTAGATTTAAGATTTTGTTAGGAATTAAAAGATCAAAACCCGAAAAACAACTTAAAACTCAAAAACACTGAAGTAGGAAGGGCCATCTAGCACATATAGTGCACTGCACTTCATCAGTTTATGATACCCGAATTGATAACTTATGTAGAGCAATTTAGGACACTAAATTGACCAAACAATATTTAAGACAAAAACAGTTTAAGACAAAGATATTTTAAGACAACTTTAAATTTAAGACAAAAACAATTTGACACAAAAATATTTTAAGACAAAACTTTATATTTAAGACAAAAACAGTTTGAGACAAAAATATTTTAAGACAAAACTTTATATTTAAGACAAAAACAGTTTGAGACAAAAATATTTTAAAACAACTTTATATTTAAGACAATGGCAATTAAGACAAAAACACATTTAATACAGTTAACAATTAAGACAAAACCATATCAATTTAAGACAATATTATCTGACACCTGCAAAATTGACTCTGACAATGCACCCTAAGTTTGTCAGCTTGCACGCTACTACACTCTTGCGCATATACTTGAGCTGTTGTTTCACTTACCATTCATGTTAGCTTATACAAACAATGATTTGTTGGGATCTTAATTTTGTGGGGCTAGCCAACTGCTTGCACGCTACTACACTCTTGCGCATATACTGAAGCTGTTATTTCACTTACCATTCATGTTAGCTTATACAAACAACGATTTGTTGGGCTCTTCATTTTCTGGGGCTGACTGACTCTTAATAACATGACAACTTTTCCTGGCAATATTTTCTTGATATTGATTCCTCTTCTATCCCTTCGATCTCTGTTGATAAAATTGTGGACAACTTGTCTCTTGTTGCATTGAGGAAGTTTGCACAGAGATTCCATGAATGGATAAGGGATAATTGTATTTTAAATTTTTGAAAATAGATATTCAAACCACATGAAATTTAATCATATCAATTTCTTTCATTTATATTATATTTTCCCTTTTTCATTAATCTTTTTTAATTAAATATAAAATTAGAATATGCTAATTATATTAATTTTTTAATTAATTATAAAATTAAAATATAACATTTTGAAAAGTTAGAATATTTTTAACTAATTTTTAAGTATTTAATTTAATGTATATTTATTTGAAAATTATATTACAAATTATATAAAAGTCATAAATTAAAAAAAAAATGATTTCAAAATAATTACAATATACATACCACATTCTAAAAATATAATAAATAAATAGATAAAAATTATTATTTTTGATTGGCCTAACTAACTAATGGGGATTTGAACTTTAAATCTCATGTTTTTACATAATACTTCATAACAAGGTGATCGTCAATTGAATTACACTCCACAGGCTAAAATTATTTATTTTTTAAAATATGTGAAAAAATTTAAATTATTTCAACTAAAAATTTGATATAAATTTGAAAAAAATTAATTACAATATAATGATTATATATATATATATATATATATATATATATATATATATATATATATATATATATATATATATATATATTTTCTCAATTGTTATATATATATATATATATATATATATATATATATATATATATATATATATATATATATATATTTCAAAACTATACATAAAAAATTCCAAAAAAAATAAAATACAAATTCATCAATATATGCATTTTAAACCTTCATTTATTTTTTTCTAAATGAAAAGTCAGAAATTTGATTTGTGCATGTGTCTTATACTCACATGTCAATTTTCTTTTCACTATTGAACAAATATATCAAAGAGATAAAAAACAATAATTTAATTATTTCATAGATAGTATTTTAGTATTTAAATTTTTTCTTATTGTAAAAAAAGTTACTAATATTGCAAATATATATATAACACAGTTTTAGTATTTTTTGATAATAATTTGTTGTTAGGTATTAATATTTTGGTAAATATTTTCATCTAGTAATTAGAAAACCATGAATTCACTATTAAGAAACCAAGTAATATTAGTACTTGATATCATTTCAAACTATGGAATAACTACTATGTGATTTATCTTCCTCACTTAATAGAGATATATATAAATAAATTATGAAGGAGATTGAAAGAGAACCTCTAGCATAAACTTTAATTTAACCTAAAAATCCATTGTCATGCCCCTATAGTCACCCACATCAAAGGTTAACTTAGCGCACCTAGATGGCCCATCACTATAGGTTTGTGGTGCGTCATGACTCATTTCATCTCATCGATTTTCTCAATCTAAAACTATGTGATTCCATACTACACCTCACTTTTTATATTTCATGATTATTAAAATTCATAAGTTTAACACTTATTGAAGTATGTAGATAATAATTCCATACAATTATGCCTTAACATAACCAATATGCAGATGATGTGGATGGAAATAATCTTATAGAATCAACAACCCTACTGGCCTAACAATTGTCAAATATTCAAATGTGTTATAACCAAGTGAACTCTAGTATCGTATAACAATTTAAAATAATAAGAGCACACAATTCATACAAACTTATCCCTAAATTTCCTATCTAATTATTTCCATCGATCACAACTTTGTCATAGATCAAAACCATTTCACTTGATAGAAATAGTAATTATTGTCATATGCATGAAATGTATGAAGAGCTAAGTGAAGGAAAGCAAGTTAAGTCTAATATTAGAAGTCAAGTGAGTCAAAGTTAAAAAGCCAATGCCTTGTCAAGAAAAGCTAAGTTAAGGAAAATAAAAATGTTGATTTATTTTAAAGTCAAGTTAGAAAAGATTAGTTAAAGTGTCAAGTCATAGTTTGCATGAGGAAAAGAAAGTTAGAGTTTGCACAATTCCATATTTAGAAAGTTTAGTGCTTATGTACTCATGGTTGGGTCATTGTAATGTGAAGTGAGAAGAGATAATAGCAGCAACTCAATGGATGTATATGAGAGAATAATTAATATTTAATAAAACTTCTTTATTCAAGTAAAATCTTGTGTACTTATTTATCTTGTGTTTGCATGTTCATTTATGCCTCTAAATAAAAAGACGTATCAGAGAAAGGCTTAGCAAGGTTTCAAAGAACCAAAGGAGTTAAGAGGTCATGAGCTACTTCCAATAAGAGCCTTGGCTATTGTGAGTAGCTCACAAATCGAAGTTTGCATCCATTGGTCCATAAGTAAAAACTAGAGCTCATTGAGAGTTTGTAAACCCAACTACTAAAATATTTGGGTGAGTAACCTACAGAGCCACCACCATATCAAGAGGAAAAATCCACCGCCACTGACCAAAGAAGGAGTCTCCACCATAAGTTGTAGCCATGAGCCTCCATAAGAATCTACATATAAGAGCTTAGAAATGTTGTTGCACAAAACTTCTTAAACTCATTTGAGACATACTCACCATTGTTATCACTCCTCAGAGCTTTAACCTTCTTGCCAAACTCTTTCTCGACTAATGTTTTAAATTCACAAAATTTTGTGAAAATTTGATCCTTCTTCTGCATGAAAAATATCTAACATTTACAAGAAAAGTCGTCAACAAATATAACATAATACATGTGTTTGGTCGTGGATATTGTCGAGAATTGTCCACACACATCTAAATGGACTCACTCTCGAATCACTTCTACTCAACTACCTCTGTCGTGAAAGGAATCCTTGGTGTATTTTCTGAAAGTACACCCCTTGCATGTATCAACTTGCTCTAGCATACCTTTGGGAATACCAATAGAGATCTGCTACATGATTTTCAAAATTTCATGATGCAAGTGGCCCAATCACTTGTACCACAACTCTATAATGTCTTGGCTCTGCACCTTCTCTGCTTTCATGCTAAAAGAAGCACAATCCTCTACCTCCAACTTATAGATATTCTTAACTTGAATCCCTATCTTCTTTACTTGACCTATGGCTATGTGTCGAAGGAATGCCTTTCCTTTCAAGAAAATCACATGATATCCTCTATCCTCAAGAATGGTGACCAATACTAAGTTCTTCTTCAACCTGAGCACATACATAATATCCTTCAAGGTGGGAGGAGCACTCTGCTCCCTCTGAAAAGTAATCGTGCCCAATCCAATAGCACTATACCTCCTGCCATCATCCATCTTGATATGCATATGGAGATCCTTCTCCTCTAGGTCACTTAACAACTCCTTGTCACCAGTCATGTGGAATGAAGCTCCATTGTCAAGGTACCATACACAACCATCATTGATGACACCATGCATGCAATGAGAGTAAAGTCGAATTCAAATTGAGAGGCCAAAGCCTCACCCGTCAATCCTCCTGAGGACTTCTTCTTGGACTTCTTGAGCTGACAATTTGTGGAAAAATGGCCCTACTCGTGACAATGAAAGCACTTAACTTTCATCGTGTCTTTCTTCTTACCTCCATGGCAAGAATACGATTTGGAATGGGATGCCTTCCCTTTCCCTTTCCTTGCCTTACTTGCTTAGGCATAATTTTCCTCATCATCAATCTTTGATGAGGACCCATCTCTGGTGTTCCTTCTGTTCTCCTCCTACATCAAATCCAACCACAGTCATTCCCAATCTAGCAACTTCTCCCTCCCATTGACAGAGTCCTAATAGCTATTACAACTCTTGGGAAGGCCTAGGAGAGATAGGCTCACCCTATAATCCTTGGAAATGGTTATTCCAACACTTCCAAGATCATCAAGATAGTGAGTGAACTTGGTCAAGTATTTTGGAATGGTCTCGCCTTTCTCCATCTTGATTTTTCGAAGTTTTTCTTTCAATTTCAACTTCCTATGGTCACTGTTGTTCTGGAATAGGTCCATCAATTCTTTCCACATAACATATGAATTTTCCTTCCCATGGAGACTCGAGACAATGTGGTATCAAACTCCCTCAAGGATTATCTACCTTGCCTTCAGCACACACTTCTTCCATTCAGCCAAATGTTGTGCATCTGATGTTGCTAGCTTAGGAATACCTTGATCAGTGAATTCCTTCAAGCAATTATCCTCCAGCATAGCCTCCATTCTTTCCTTCCAGGATATATAATTCGATATGCCTTCCAAGGCATACTCGAGCCGCAAACCGTAGAATGCCATCTATCGATCCTGAAGTATGTACTGCAAATTCAGATTTCACCTGTAACCCAAAACTCAAAACTTCGAAATCTCCTCTAGTATACTGTATTCAGCTCTGATGCCATGTAGATTTTCCTTTAGATTCATAACTCATGTAATGTACTAAAACACAAGACAAGAATCTATTCTACTCTTTAAATAGTGGAAGCCAAGAATCGATGAAAACAATAATCGACAAGAGGAAGGTAATAAAAGACACATTACACAATTGTTTCTTAGGGGAAAGACACTGTTCAAAACCTTGACTATCTATTGCATTAATTAGAAATCTGAGTGATAATACAAAGCTTGTTCTCACAAGAATAATTATGCATAAGTATGATCAACTCTCTTCCTCACAAGCCCACATTAACCAACACTTAGGTAATTTCTACTGCCTGTTGAGCTCCTATTTCCTTGCACAATTCCTAAGAGGAATAGCTCATATTTAATTGGGAATTCCTTCTTCCATAACTGCGCAATCCAAATCTAGATCCTCTTCTGATTACATGCATGATCCGTACAACTCGGATCACTCTACAAGTGATAGTACATTGTCCCTGCACTCTAGCCTCAACAGGGTCTTTCTCTGAACTGACATGCACGGGTTTCTCATGAGGGAATCTTCAGTTAGCTGGAGTAGCACTGAGGATGCACCAGTGCACCAACTCACTAGTAGACCTCTATTAGTTCCACAAAGCATTAGAACTAATTTAACTGACCATAACTCAATCAAATTGAGTTATCTAGTTACAACTCAAAAAAGCTCATCCTATACCCCTAAAATTTAAGGAGAACATATACATGACTATAGAAAGACTTCCAACTCGAAATTTCTAAGCTAATTAAGTTAATTAAACTTAATTAACTATTTACAAGTTTCTATGAGAATAGAAATTGATTTTAATTCACAGTTTAATTCAAGAACAAATTAAATTGGAATTTCTTGTTGCAATTTCTCAATATTCTAGCCTTATTTATCTTCAAGATACTTCAACTTATCGGTGGTGAATGAGTGCAGATCAGAAATGCTTCTAGGGTCTCTGAGATGATGTGATATTAGTCCTAGAAATGATTTTGTTAGATTTCTATACTTTGGGCTACCTTGCTTTGTAGATCTCTTCATCTTGATGAGGGTCTTTGTGGTCTTTTGCTAAGGACTATAGGATCCAACACTCTTGTTGGTGTATACTTCTATTTGCCTTGATTTGTAGATCTATTTACCTTGAGTATAAATAAGGCTTTGGCCTTGATTATTTGATGATCCCAAGACTTCTTTTGAAGTAGACTTCCTTCTTTGATCTAGGGTTTGATTCTACAATGTAGATCCTTCAAATTTCACTTTGATGCCTTTCTTGAGATTCGATCCTTGAGTGTCCCTTGATAAGATGCCCTTCCTTTACTTTGACACCTTAGCTCTGATACCATGTTGAGAAATCTAGGGCATTAACATTAGGTGATTTCTCTTCGATTAATGACTGCTTGTGAATGCTTTTTATTTTTATATTAGAATCTTCTTCTTGTAGATTATTAGTGTTCTTCTTCATCAAACAATAACCAATTCACGAACATCAATATACAAGAGACATAGAATGTAGGATATGAGCCAGGGCCAAAACTTCTCACTCTTTCAGAGGAAAAGCAGCACAAATTCTTCTTATAGAGATTCCAATTGACGAATACTAAGAACAAAACCCTTGACCTATTAGCCACTCCAAGACCAAGACACTAGCTCTCTGATTGTCTTCTCCTTCCTCCTTTTGGTTCCTATTGAGATCATCTCCTTTTTGAGCATAATTTGATAGCAAAAAACTGTAGACATACTTGAGATGGCACTGAACCATATCATTGTATTGTCACTAAATTTTCCTTACTGTAGCAACACCAAAACACTGTAATACTTCACTTAATAGAAACTCCTTCATATCATTGAATCATGGCTTCTTTATGTCATCTAGTTATGGTATAGATACCCTCATCTGAACTGTATCTTTCTAATATAGCATTGAGACCTTTACCTAGAGATTTGAACTTCTCACTGTCATAGTCTATTCGAAATCATAGAGATACATATCCGAAATTCTTTACTGTGGAGATCTAAACTATATACCGTGACTGGCCTAAAACAAACCCTCGTTGTCCCTTACTCTTTTGCGTTTAGTTCGAACTGTTCTTCTTTTTGTTGTCCAAATTTTAGAGCTTGACTCACTATCTAATGCAAAGAGCCTTTACATATATTTATAGTGGTTTCCCCCTATAATTAAGTCGATATGTATTTATGAAAAGGCGTGTCTCCATAGCTTGAAGCCACCATGAGGAAGAGAGCTAGTGCTTGTCGTTGGAGGGTTCTATAGACTTATATACATTTTACACATTCCCAAGAAGGACTTCTCCATACATGACATTGACTCTTTGACTCTAATGATAAATCCTATGGTTCTCAATGGGAGCCATCTAAATAAAAACTCTTGCTCATGAAACCCATGAAGTAAGGCATTACAAAAATAATTTTTTTCTCTTCTTTTCATCATTTACAAAGATCATAATTACATGTCATTATGAAGCCCAAACCTAGTTACACTTTACAACAGTAAAAAATATTAAAGGCTTTGAAACGAGACCACAAAGAAATGATACTTTGGGTCACTATGATGGAAATTCTTACCATCATAATACTTTCTTTTGTTTGTTCCATGGTATTTAGCTTTGAAGTTTTCATTGTCTTTGTCTGTTAATTTTCCACTGTCTCCATTTTTGTCATTTACTTTTAGTTTCTACTCTTGGATTGAGTAGAATTTATCTATAAACATAAAGAATCCTAAGAAATAGTTTGTTATATCTAAGAAATGAATGCACTTTATTTTGTAATTTTTTCTTTTGGCAGGAAATGGAGAACTTTGGGAGGTCCAAAATAAACAACGTTCCTCACCAAGTAGTAAGTTTGTTTTAGTTGAAGCCTGTAATTTTAATGGTAAAGCTTTTTGTTTTCAATGATTCTCCATGATAAACCTTGTGTTGAAAATGATTTGTTTGTTTTACTTTGTATGCGGTGAAGATTTTCCATGGCTTTTCATTTTCTTAAGAAAAGGTTGTTATGGTTAATAGAAAAGTGGGTCTGTCAAATCCATTTAAGTTTACATTACTTACACATAGCATAAAATAATTAAAGACCTGTAAAGACATACATGAGAGAACATACAAATATCATCTCCAAATCAATGCTAAAGTGTTCAAAACATATTAAAAAATAAAGATATAGAAGAAAGAACACTATAAGATCGCCTCTTTCGCCCACTTGCAATGTTGGGTTTTCTTGTATTTATCAATATATGTTTTTGGGTTGAGTTTTAATTCATTCCTATTTGGAACAGTACTACAAACTATACATCCCTCATCAGTGTCATTCAATATCATACTAAAACATGTTGATTTTTTAATCTTTTCCTGATTATTTCTTGTCGATAGATACCTTATATTTCTTGGCTTGAGCTCTTTCACTACTATGTTTTCTCAGGTTTTTGGTTTCTCTGAGCGCTCGTTCATTTTTAACTTTTCAGACCGAGATAACACATTTCTTTAAAGGGTGCTAGCTCAATGGAAGAGCACTTTCCTTACAAGAAGGAGGTTGGTGGTTCAATTCCATCATACCCTAACATGAATTAATTAATGAAGAAACAAGAACATTCACATTCTATATCTTGTTTCTAGAGAAAAAAAATTATTGTCTCAAGTTGAGACAATAAATGGGATTAAAGACATTGTTTCTATAGAGACAATATGTCTTTAATCTCAGTTTTTGTCTTTATAGAGACAATATGTCATTAATCATAGCTATGGTCTCTTGAGAAACAAAAATGAATTATCTCTTAAGAGACAATAATACTTGTGTTTTATATTGTCTTTATAGAGACAATTTTTTAAGACAAATAACTATAGTCTCTTGAGAGACAAAAATGAATTGTCTCTTAAGAGACAATAATACTTGTGTTCTATATTGTCTTTATAGAGACAATTTTTTAAGACAATAATTTGAGACACCTGCTTAAAGACAATATTTAAGACAATTTACAAGTTTTTTTGTCTCAAGTTAAGACAATTTACTCAAAAATTGTCTTAAATATTGTCTTAAAACCCCCCTCTATGTAGTAGTGATTAAATTATTTAATTGAGATTATATGAAATATTTTGCCATTTTCCTTTTTATATTAATATTAATGTAGAAAATTAAATTATTTAACTTTTTAAATTCTTTTAGGCTAGCCCCAAGGTTAGCTCAATTAAGTCGCTAAAGCACCTCGCTAATGGGAGGTCACCAGGTCAATTTTCCTTAATTCCCCAGAGTTAGGCTCTACTAATAAACTAGTGGAATGCATTCCCTTCTGGTGAATCTTCCATAAAAAAATATTTTTAGGCTAAGTTTTAAATTAAAATATGCACTAATCAACATCTTCTTTATTTTATTTAATTGTATACTGACACAAATATATAAATTCAATGGATAGTAAAAGCATATAGACATCAAGTTATAGTAGACATCAAGTTATAGTAGGCATCAAGACACTTACCTTATGATACATCTCACATTGCCAATATTTAAAGATACAAAAACAAATAAACAACTAAATTAAATTGTAACTTCATTATTATTATTAAAAAATCAAAAAACATGTAGCAAGAAAAAAATAAAGTAATAATAAGCAATAAGAGTTCTACAACACTTGTAAACATGACATTTTTTTAAATAAATTGAAAAACAAAACGAGTGTAAATACTTTTAAGATAAATCTCAACTCTCTTTTCTCACTATTACTAAAAATATTATGTGGATATTCTATAGAAATTAAATCCCTATCATTCACGTAAAAAATCATTAATAATCAAATAAAAAATCTAAAAACTGTAATCCAAAATAAAAATACTAATCATTATAAATAAATATTTAACATCAAATTTTTCAAAAACACTAAATTTCAACTTAAAAAGTTGTAAAATTAAAAATTAACCCAACATAGTTCAAAATTAATGTTGATTTAAAATTAACATTAAAAAGCTAATTATTAATGATAATTTCATTAATTTCTCAAAAAAATCTTTAGTGTATATGTTTTTGGGTCATGACATTAACGTCAATGCATAATTGTTGCAATAGTAAGGACTTTTGCACTGGCAACTTTTTGAAGTGCAAGATAGCTTTGGTACTACAGAAAACAAGGAAAATGTATGATTCTGGCATAATCATGAAAAATAAAAATGCAGGTGAATGGAAAAGTGGCATGTGAAACCTAAACTAAAGTTTATTAGATGTAGATTAATGATAAAGAAGCAAATCAACAATACACTAAAACTTTTTAGTTGTTAGCTTCTGTACATATCCATACATTTTAAGATCTCCATAAAATATCGATATCATTGAAAGTAAGTATCAAAATCAAACAATATAAACGATGGTTGAAAGTAGATTTCAAAATCAAAACATGTTTATGTATAAAATCAAACAATATAAATGACGGTGAAAGTAAATTTGAAAATCAAAACATGTTTATGTATAATTTGATTATGATTTCAAAATTAAATAATTATTATTATTGTTAAATCTTAATATTATTTATAATTTATAATTTTTATAAAAAAAAATTAATTCCAAATTTATAACTAAATTTATAACTAAATTTTTAATACATATATTTCATTATATATTTTTAATAAAATAATAATAATATAAAATATATTTTAATATTAAAAAATATTATATTAAATATTATCACAATAAATTATAACTTGTTATTTTTTAACCAATAATATTTTTTTATTTGTTAATTTATGTGAGTCATGAGAGAATTAGCACAACTAACCTGTAATTTTGGTAGTCGTCATCCAATGGCCTCTAAGCTAATCGCATGTAGCCTGGACCTCACCCAGCCCTTATCATTAGCATGAATGGATTTTTTCCCACTAAATGATTTAGTTATAATACTATAGGAATAGTTATGGTTATGGCGATTGACTTGCTGATGTAGGTTAATAAAGTAGATTAATGTATGAAACTTAATGGTATCATTTGGCTATTGAAGATAGAGTTGTTTGTGAATATTGTTTATGAAAGTAAGATATATGTAAATCAAAATTTTCATATTTTTTAATATAGGAATTGGTAATTTGTTGATATTATTTGGGTGAGGATAAGGTTTCAAGTCATTAATGTGAATAGCTCTAAAAAGGCATGTAATAGGAAATTTATGACTTAATTATAATGGTAAAAGTGTATGAGGGATTTGAACTCTCATAATCTTATCATAATGGACCAACATATCTTTTTCATTTTTCTAACTTTATCACAACTAACCAACATATCAATTCCTAATAGTAAGAGTGGTTGAGAGTATTATTTGTTCTCCCATCCAACCAGGACCAATTTCAAAAGAGATGTTTATCCTCTAGTACAACCAAGATCAATTTCAAAAGAGATATTTATCCTCCAGTACAACCAGGATCAATTTCAAAAGAGATGTTTATCCTCAAGTACAAAAGATGTCTTGACTCTTGTTAAATCATTGATATCTCTGACTTGAAAAACTATTAGATATATTCTTAGTATTATAATGAGTTGATAAATTTGATTTAAATCTCACATAAATTATTCCAACAAATTACTAATTAACCATAGTTAAATAAAATACACTTCAAAAATATAATATCACCCACATACCGAATCCAACTTCGTCCAATCCAAAAAGCAAAACAAAAAGAGTTCCTTGCAGTGGGGCATGTCCGGTTCTAGGACTTTCTCATGACATGTCTCGGACAACAAGCATGTCTGTAGAGTTCCAGGACCTATTTGTGTCTATGGTCTTATCTAAGACTGTTTCTTAGTACGCCTTTAGATCTACCGAATGTGATCTGGGACACGATGGGAGTTTGTGTCCCTTGATCAGCAGGCAAAAGCTCACCGGGGTATAGCACAAGATAGCGTTTTCTCGATGCCATAGACTCAAACTGTTATCCAGAAACCCAATGTGAACTGCGGAAGGGGAGGTTCAGTCGATCCGATATCGCATTGGACAGGAGATGATCCAAAAATCGAAGGCTGAGGAGACAGCGAGAAAGAGATCTTTTCTCGCCGGTGCTGACTGGGATCTGCTGGGTGCCCGCTATTAGTGCTTGGTTGGCTGGTGAGGTGAGGCATCTTATTCCTTGAAATCGAGCGTCGTTTCTTCATTTGATTTCCATTTTCTTTACTGAGTTTGGAAGGGTAGTTATTCTGTGTCTATATGAATAGTTAAATTGAATTTAATTGGATTTTAAATTTATCAAAGTTAATGGTTTGATTTGATGACTTCACTCTGTTAATTTATTTTAATATATTTCTTAAATCGCTCAGTTCCTTCATCTGAGACTATGTCTAAGATTGTTTGACCTCACTCTTGTTAATTTATTTTAACATTTTTCTAAAATAGGTTTTTTTCATAGCAGAAAATCTTATAAATTATGGATTCAATAGTTTAAATGAAAAGGTTGATTTGAACGAAAAAGAGATTTTGTAAATATTATTTATAAAACTATTAGTTATATAATACAATACCAGATAACATGCAAAAACATGTCTATACGTCCAACCATGCCAAGTTTTAGGACAACCATCCATGTTACCATTTCCAATTTAAAAACCTCTAAATTATTAACTCACTGTAAGATCCTATTAGCATCTACTTCCATCTCCGGCTTTCCATCATGCTTTGAATTCTCATCCGCCATTGCAGATCGAGAAATCGTGTATTTCAATTCCTTCACCTGCAAGAAAGTAATTTGTGGCTTTTCCTTGGTTTAGCTGGATGTTCTCTGAAACTGCGGGCTGATTTCAGACTCCATAGCACCATAAGGTTTCCAGATGGCGAGCACCATAAGGTCTGTTTGCAGATTGAGGTAAGAAGCTTGCAATGCTGGCGAGTATTAATATCTTTGTTTTAAATTCTTCTTGGTGCATATAATTTCGAAATGAATCTGAAAGAAACTGTAATTATGATTAATTGAAGAGAGAATTATAGGATATAACTTGCGCCATTTTGGTTATTTTTCTTTAAAGATTTCATAGGCCTTTTTCCCCAAACTTTTCGAAGAACGTTTAAAGCTTTCAAAGTAAATTCAATTAAATTTTTGCGTTAAAGAATTACTTTGCTTTAAAAACTGGTACTTTCTTTTCTACATCTGAAGTCATTGGAAATTTATGGAAACTCTATAAACTCTGCGAAATCTTTATAGCTTTCTTTGGAGTAGAAAGATTTGTTAAGGATTTTACACTAACAGTTTCCATGCTTCTGAAAAATGAAGGTAAAATCTTGGATTGATATTATTTAGATGGTTACATTCTCGGTCAAAATCTCATTTCTATTTCGTAAATGATCTGAAATTGTATTTCAAAATTTATTTTTCTTTCCCTGAATATATATGGACCGAGTTTTGTAGAGGTGAATCTGCGTAAAGAACAGCGCTCCAAGTACTCACTGTAAGATCCTATTAGCATCTGCTTCCATCGCCAACTTTCCATCATGCTTTGAATTCTCATCGCCATTGCAGATCGATAAATCGTGTATTTCAATTCCTTCATCTGCAAGAAAGTAATTTGTGGCTTTTCCTTGTTTTCTCTGGATGTTCTTTGAAACTGAGGGCTGATTTCAGACTCCATAGCACCATAAGGTTTCCAAATGGCGAGCACCATAAGGTCTGTTTGCAGATTGAGGTAAGAAGCATGCAATGCTGGCGAGTATTAATATCTTTGTTTTAAATTCTTATTGGTGCATATAATTTCGAAATGAATCTGAAAGAGACTGTAATTATGATTAATTCAAGAGAGAATTATAGGATATAACTTGTGCCATTTTGGTAATTTTTCTTTAAAAAATTCATATGCCTTTTTTCCCAAAACTTTTCGAAGAACGTTTAAAGATTTCAAAGTAAATATTCGATTAAATTTTTAAGCTACAGAATTACTTTGCTTTAAGAACTCTACTTTCTTTTCTACATCTGAAGTCATTGGAAATTTTGGAAACTCTGTAAACTCTGCCAAATCTTTATAGCTTTCTTTGGAGTAGAAAGATCTGTTAAGGATTTTACAATAACAGTTTCCATGTTTCTGAAAAATGAAGGTAAAATCTTGGATTGATATTATCTAGATAGTTACATTCTCGGTCAAAATCTCATTTCTATTTCATAAATGATCTGAAATTGTATTTCAAAAATTGTTTTTCTCTCTCTGAATATATATGGACCTAGTTTTGCAGAGGTGAATCTTCCTAAAGAACAGCGCTCCAAGTACTCCACCGAAGTTTTTACAGTGGATTCTTTAGGGAAACGAAACAGATCTTACAACTTTTCCTCCTTTCATCTGCAAGAAAGTAATTTGTGGCTTTTACTTGGTTTAGCTAGGTGTTCTTGAAAGTTTCCGGCTAGCCAGCACGATAAGGTCCGCAGACAAATTGAGGTAAGAAGCTTGCATTGCTGATGAGTTTTAGTATCTTTCTTTTAAATTCTTTTTGGTGCATATAATTTCCAAATGAATCTGAAAGAGACTGTAATTATGATTCATTCAAGAGAGAATTATAGGATATAACTTGTGCCATTTTGGTTATTTTTCTTAAAATATTTCTGTCAGGCGGAAAGAGTCGATTGTGCGGACACAACCAACCTCCCTAGGAGTCTAAGACTCTCTAGTGACAAACAAGACAAACAAGATCTATCCTTCTCTAAACATGCATTATAATATGAGATATCAAGTGTTTTGTTCTTACCTTTGTCCAAACGCTGTTGTAGAAGTCCAAGCTTTGTTGATCTGGATGAGCTCCTCCTTTTCTCCAAAACCTGCAATCACCAACAGTCAAACAATTAAATAGCACCTGATTATAACATAAAACAAAGCAAATTCAACATGTAGACCAAGGAGTACATGAAATAAATCATAAACAACAAGTTATTGAGAAGAATGGACTCATTTGCATTAATAGGTAACAAAAGAACAAATACAACCTGAGCCTTGGTGTTGTGCAAGTCCTTCCCAGGGTCCTTCAAGAGTTCTCCTTTACTTTGACAAAGCACACCCACTTCCAAATAGAACAAGTAAAGATGGCAATCTCTCCTCACAAGCTTCTAAATGGGAGTCCTAATTCCTGCAGCATTTACCCTTAGAAAATGTATAGCTCTAACCTCTCCTCCTTCTGGCCCAATGCCTTTATTTATAGTGCTCAAGAGGAGGTTAATCAGGTCCACCATCAATGGGATAATCCCCTCTTTGGGTGGGATAGCTCCCTTATTGATGGGATAAGTTCCTCTTTGATAGGAGTGCATGAACCATCTGGAGGCGCCCAATACACATCGAACAACCTTCTAGAATGCTCTAGAAATGACCACAAGTAACTTTTTAAAGATGAAACTTGCGCATTCTAACCTTTACAGGGGGACGCACCTGTCCCTTTACATACAGAGCGTCCAAAGACGCAGTTTTTGTGAACATAGAGAGCGTCCCCGCAGGTAAGTTTGAGAGAACCTGCGTCCCCAGAGATAAATACATTTATACAAGACTTTCTCTCTTTTTGGAGTTTGACATGGAGAGCAGAGGCATAAGACTTGCCTAAGAGGGTAGCATGACTGTTGATTGAGCCATACTAACTGTAAATAGTCATGGTGACATTTTTTAGTGTAACAGATTGCCCCCTAAAGTGCGAAGCCTGGAATAGATTAGGGTTTGTAAAATCTAGGAAGGGTGAAGTGCTTTATCATTTCAAGGATTATCCCGCGGAGAGCCTGGTCAGAACCTGCAATTTTCAACACAAAATACATGTATAAGATTATATCATCACTGAGGTAGGCATTCCCATACTCAGATTAAAACTTTAACTAACAGACTAACTACTCTGATACAGGAATGATCTTGCGGTACATTACAATCATAGACTTTTGTAGACACAGTATGGACGCAGCCATTTGTTTATGATTAGTCTACTTAGATAATGAATACAAAACTCCTCGCAGCCTGGATGGTGGAAACTAGATCCAGGGTCTTCATTTCTACTTCCCGAATTGGTACGATTCTAGCCATGCGAATAAATGAGTTGATGTCGAACATGGTAGAAACCACTTGATTACCAGTCGATGATGTAAACTGTTAACAAGCGTGAGAGAGACCACCAGTAATGTCAATGGTTCTCAAAGTACCCAGTACAATCCATGAGATGTGAATGGATGAGTTGATGTCGAACATTTCACGAAATCCTTCAATCGAAAGTCAATGATGTAAACTGACGTCAAAGGCGAGAAACCTGCCATTGATGCATGCAGACTTCAAGGTACTGACGATTTCTAAGTCATCTCTCTAGATAATGTGCTGATGTCGATAGAAAGCGACCCGATGCAGGCAAGCCCGCAACATGAAATCATTGTTCAAGTTGAAGAAATGTTGCTGTAAGGACTGACTCAGGGATGGTCAAATGGATGACAAGTATTTTGTAGATGAAAGTTTTGCTTGCAGACCTCTTGAACACATAACGACACGACAGATGGCTTGGTGACGAATAACTCAAAGTTAATCCCCGGAACCCGGCTGAAGACTTTCAAAGTGGTTTGATCAACTGTGAGGTAAAAGATTTCCCAACCCAGGTGAATGAAAAGTGTCGTGTTCAAGAGTGGTAATAAAGTTTCTTTTGAGACAAAAGGTAACAAACAGGTTCATTCTTCTCTCTTTTCCCCCACCATTTCTGGCAAGTACCTCTTTATTTTTAACAAGCTTGAGGAGGATAACATATGCTTGATTATAAGCTCATCCTTCGGATGAGTCCAACCTAGTTTTGATTCGAACCCTAGGAAGGAGTGGTTCGTTCCTGTTTGTAATGGAACAGGTCCTTTACTGTGAAATGTTTAACGAGCCCAGTATAGGAGAAACTCGGTGTTTTTCAATTTTAGAGAGTCTGAAAAACTTAAGAAGACTCCAAGTTGAACTTTTTCGTAGATTTGTGTCCCTCAAGCCCGAAAAAGTATAAAATAATACCTGGGGGAACCGCTTGATCTTGCGACCAAGGAGTACTTTCATAATTAGTGCCATTGACCTGAAAAGTAAAAAGCGATCAAGGACACGTCGTTTTATTTCCTTATCGAGTTTGAAACGACAAAAACCCGGCAATCTTTTCCTGATTTTACGGTCAGAAAAGAGCTATAAGGGGACCATCTTTTAATTCCACTTTAACGAGTGTAAAAGAAACGCTCGGCAATCTTTTCATATTTTAGGAGTCAGAAAAGGGCTTAAAAGATGACTCTGATATTTTGGTTCGTGAAAAATGACAATTTTCCCTCTAAATCCCTTTGTCCTGCACAAAAACAACACATTACTCATACCTGTTTAAGATAGGCAAAAATACATCGAAAAACATCTTTTCATGGTAAAAAATGAACAAATTCATCCAAAAAACCTATAAAAAGACTTTTTACCATGTCATTTTTACCATTTTACTGTTGAGGTTGAACAAAGGGCTTTTGGCAAGAAACTTCCCGTGGTCGCTGCGGAAAATCCGACCGTCAGAATCGAACGCCGTCTTTTCCAGGTATTTTACAACATCCTACTCTTCATTTCTATCCGATTAAAATTGTTTTTTAGGTTTTAGTTTTATTTTTTGGGGGGGTTTAGGTTTTAGAATGCGCCCCTCGGTGGACGCAGGTGTCCTTCGGGTGACCTGCGTCCCCCGACTTTTTCCTGTACAGGAAAATGGTCGGGGGACGCAGCCCACCTTCAGGCCAGCTGCGTCCGGACGCCCTGTGTTGTAAACGCGGGGTGCGTCCTCCGTGAAAGGCGGATTTTAAAACCCCAATCTCCACAAATAATCATCCAAATTTCCCCAAATCAATTCTAATCATTGTTTCTTGGTGTGTAGGGCACTCACCATGTTGGATTGGAGAGAAAGAGAGCACGAAGAGGTTGATGAAGCTGCAATAGAACACCAACCTTCTCTGGATGCCCTAAAAGCATGCGGGTTATACAAATACTGGGCCATACCGGGCATGAGGGCTCAGGTAAGATTTTTAGAATGGCTGGTTGAGAGATGGAACGTTCAAGAGCAATGCTTTTACATAGGAGGGCACCAGCTCGAGATAGAGCCCTCGGATGTATACTTTCTTACTGGCTTGCCAAACAGAGGCGAGCAACTCAATCTAGCCGGGACTAGGCCGGGTGGCCAATCCCTTGATAGTCTCCGGGAAGAGTGGTGCACACCTGGGGCACACCATTCGAAAGGCGTGGAGATCAAACACATCTCTCTGCGTGAACTCAAAGTGATTGCTTTCACGGTTACCAGGATTTGCGGCGCGGCCGCCTTGCACATTGCTTCTGGGTCCCAAATGCGGATGGCAATTGACTGTTACCAAGGCACCATTTTCAACTGGTGTGATGCTGTGTCGGCTAATATGAAAAGCCAACTGACTAAGGCAAAGAACGGACGACTGAAAACTTTTGGATATGGGCCTTTAGTCGTGAGCTTTGCCTTAGAGAGAGTTCCGATGCTGATCCCTCAGCAACTCACTGTTGATATCTTGGGTCCTCGGGAGCCAAAGCTGGTACGATGGGTTACGGTGATGGCCCGGCATCCTGACGAGGGCGCGACGGTTGTTCGATTCACAGATAGCTATTTTCACTGGTTAGAGGACCAGGTTTTTTCGATCCAGGACTTTCCGTATGCCGGAGTAGACTTTCGACATGATCCGGACATGGTTCTTCCACAGGGAGAACAATGGGATGACAGAGGTACTTTATTTTTCACAAGTTTTCAAATTATGTATTTTTTTTTTTGTTTTTTATATATATCGTCTCAAAACTGACAGTAAAATTTTCAAAATGCAGATGTTGGTCCACAGCGCCCAGCCAACCTCCGGCCTTTTGAGAGGAGACATCCAGCTGCACCGGTGCCGGCCCCACAGGACGCGGCTGCAGAAGTACTAGCTGAGTTGGAGCATGATCTAGAGCGTCTGACGGCAGATATGCCTGAGACTACTATGGATGACATTCCTATCAGGCTACAGCGCTTTGTAGTCGCAGTCCATGGACCGTTTAGGAGATTTTTGCGTAACGTAGCCCGAGCAGTGGTGTCGTATAGGGAACACCACCAGTGATTGACTAGTCACTTTTGTAGACACATATGACATTTTTGGCTTTTTGTACTTATCATTTTTGTCGATCATAAGGTGTTTTTCAACCTATGATCGAAGACGATGTATATTTTTTGACACACTCCTATCTATATATATATCACTATTACCGGCTTATCTTGTTTAACATATGTGATGAAATGTTTTTTAAATTTACTTGCATGATTATTGTAAATGTCTGTCCAACATTCGAGAAGCAATTGCATCTGCTAATGTATTTAAAGACCTTGGAATATGCTGATATTCAATGTAATCAAATTCACGTTCGAAGAGACGCACTCTCAAAAACAACCTTAATAACACAGGATTTCTAATGGCATAAACTCTATTAAGCTGTAATACAACAAGTTCAGAATCTAACCTCACTATCAAACGTCGAATTCCAAATGAAATAGATTCGGATAATAATTCAACCACTGCACTGTATTCTGCAATGTTGTTCGTTGTTTGACCGAGGCTTACCCCATGCATAGAAACTAACTCGTCAGAGGGCGAATAGATAACCCAAGCTGCGGAAGAGATATTCCGTGTACTACGACAAGCACCATCAGCAAATCCAATGTATGTTTGGAGAGGCGTCGACATCTGCAATATCAAGAGTAAAACCAAGATAAGCCAGAATAACGACGAAAGACACACTCTCTAAGCTAAGCACACTGACTAAACTAACAAACACACTAGCTAGAAAGAAAATCTAACCTATCTAAAAATTTCTCCATACCCACCATTTAAGCATAATACCTCTTTAGGTAAAGTCCATTTCTGGGTTTACCTAAAGAGTCCCCATCAAAATCAACCAGCTCATAAGCCCCTTTTGCTAGCTTTCGCTTTACAATGTAGGGTCCATGCCACATAGGAACGAATTTTCCAGCACCTAGCTTATCGTTAGCTTGATCATATAATAGCACTAGGTCTCCTTCCGAAAAGATTCGAGGGGTCACATTTCTATCATACTGAGCTTTCATTCGCTTCGCGTGAGTCTCGATTGCCAATGTAGCGTCACGTCGAGTCTCATCTAATTTAGCCAAGTACAATAAACGTTTCTCCTCTTCGGAAGTAGCTGGGAGTAATTCGACAGCCATTTGAAGTGATGGGATTTCGCATTCAATGGGTAACACAGCTTCCAAGCCATAAACTAGCTGGAAAGGAGTGAACTCTGTTGAATTTTTCACTGAGGTTCGGTATGCCCATAGCGCTGAAAATAACATGTTATGCCAATTCGACCGATGAACACCAATGGTTCGTCGGATCATGATAACTAGAACTTTGTTGATAGACTCAACCAAACCGTTGGCTTGCGGATAATAAGGAGTAGAGCTATCGTGGCGCAAACCAAGCTGGCTTGTAAGCTCAGTCATCATGATGTTTCGAAAATGGCTCCCATGGTCAGTAATGATTGCTTGTGGGACACCAAACCTAGTTATGATATGATTGAATACGAAAACTGCAGCTGTTTTGCCGCTTGCGTCGAATGTAGGCATCGCCTCGGCCCACTTAGTAAAATAATCAACCGCAAGGATGATATACGCATGCCCCCGGCCGAGTGAGGGTTACAAGTAATAAAGTCGATACCCCATTTGGCGAATGGACCAACGGCAATTATAGGGTGGAGAGGAGCAGGTGGAGCGCGCATCTTGCGATCAAACACTTGACAGTTGTGGCATTTCCTAACGGCAATGATACAATCCTTAAACATAGACGGCCAGAAATAGCCAGCGCGCAACACCTTCTGAGCTATGGCATACCCAGACATATGACCGCCACATGCTCCAGAGTGACAATCATTCAAAACTCTCTCAGCCTCTTCGTGAGTTAAACAACGTCGAAAAACTAAGTCTGCCCCCCGGCGATAAAGTGTATCTCCAATAATTTTGTATTGCTGGGATTGAAACCAAATTTTTCGACGTTCTTCTTTGGAAGCTTCAGGCCGAAAGGTTTGGGTTTGGAGATAGATGATTATATCCCCGTACCACGGATCTAAAGTACTGATAAGAAACAAAGATTTGTCCGCAATGGACTCCTCTGCCACAGTCTCTGTGTCAGCACTCGGGAAATCACACATCAATTCCGCAAAAACTAAGGATTTCTTAGACTTGGACTTCTCGAACTCCAAGTCGAACTCTTGCAGGATAACAATCCATTTAGAGTACTTGCCCCCTAGCAGTTGTTTTGTCAAAATATAAATCATAGGGTTGCAATCCGAAATAACTGTAGTTTTACGGAGAAGAATGTAGTGACGAAACGCTGGACAGCTTGAACGGCTGCCAGGGCCAATTTCTCCACATGCGAATATTTTAACTCAGTGGGATTTAAGGTCCTACTAAGATAATATATCACATGTTCCGCTCCGAATTCATCTTCTTGAACTAACACCATTCCAATGGTGGAATGCGAAGCTGCGAGGTATAAGAAGTAGTCCTGGTTGTAGTTGGGAGGATGCAACAACGGTGCATGGGTCAACGCGTGTTTAAGTGCATCAAAAGATTGTTGGGCAATCTCGTCCCAAAAGAATTGTGCGTTCTGTTTCAACAACCGTGTAAAACCTTTAGTGACCTCGGCGTAGTTTGGGATGAATCGGCGTAAAAAGTTCGCTTTCCCTTGCAAACTTTGGAGTTGGCGCAAACTCGAAGGAGGAGGCAATTTGATGATAGCTTCGACCTTCGAGGGATCGACGCAAATGCCGGTTTTTGAAACAACAAATCCCAGCAATCGACCTGTTTCTATACAGAAAACACACTTGTGGGGATTCAACCGAATTCGATAATGCCTACACCTCATAAAGATTGCTCGTAGGTGGACAAGGTGATCAACGCGATGTAAAAAATGAGCAGGCAAATCATCGAGATACGGTTGCACAATGTGCTTGATGTCATGAAATACATAAGACATCGCCCGTTGAAAAGTGGCTCCGGCATTCTTAAGCCCAAAAGGTAATTTGCAATAAGCAAATGTCCCCCATGGACAAATGAATGCCGTTTTTGGTTGGTCGGCAGGTAGAATATTGATTTGATTATAGCCCGAAAAACCATCCATAAAGGAAAACATTTCACTTCCGGCACAATCATCAATAATTTGATCGATATAAGGCGTAGGATAGTTGTCTTTTGGACAAGCTCGATTTATATCCCTATAGTCGATACAGATTCTTATTGTTCCTTGCTTCTTGTTAACTGGAACAATATTCGATACCCAATCCGTTAACGGGATCGGATATATGAAACCTGCTTTCAACAGCTTTTCGACTTCTGCTTTAATCGCAGCCGCTTTTCGAGGGTGAATCTGACGCAACCGTTGCCGGACGGGTTTAGCATCCGGGTAGGTCTTTATTTCATGAACAACAATGGCAGGATCGATTCCCGGCATTTCCTCGTAAGACCAGGCAAACACATCGCGGAATTCTTGGAATAGGGCCTTGTAAGTTTGGATTTCATCTTCTGTACAAGCGGCACCTATATGAATGTTTTCCTCGATTCCGGGCTTCACTGAAATGTCAATGGGAATAGTACGAGAAATATTCCCTAAATTCAACTCTGAATCAGAATGTTTCGTTGGATCCTGAGCGTCTTTGACATATTCAGCGGTAAAGATAGATGAAAAATCATTTTCAAATACATCATCCTTAGGTAAAAACGAAGATCTGTGATGGAGATCCTCCCATGGTAGATCGTCTACACTTAGGATTTCGCGAAGTTGTTCGTCAGATGACACGACTTCGGGAAACGCTATCCGTTCTAAGGTTGAGGTGAAAAGTGATTCTTCACTGACCACATTCATTTGGTCGATTTCGGTTGAACGCGAGTCGGTAAAAGACATGACAGCTTCATAAGCAATCTCATATGGACTCAAAGGCATAGAATTACCGAATGAGTCTATCTCAGATTCAGATGGGACGATCCAAGGATCATCATAAATAATGTTTTCTGATGTAATCATATGAATTGTTGCAAATGAAGGGTCTACGCTGAGTGGAGGGAGAGGAAAAGTTCCCAGTAAACCGGAATCCTTAACTAAACCTACACCAACGTCCCTATAAGGGATTGTCGTCTTACCGACATGCTGAATACTCTCTGAAGAGGCTGGGTCGGATGAAAAGTATGTCAGCTGATCAATAGTCACGATCTTACCGTTATATGGAAACTTGATTACTCTGAAGACCGATGAAACGACCGCTGTCATAGCATATGACCAACTTCGACCCAAAAGAAGGTTGTAGTCTAGAGGGGCATCAACCACTTCCACATCCAGACTAACGGTTTTACCTTCTACCCCTATAGGCAATTCTTGCAGAATACCAAACGGACGGAACCCACGGCCATCAAAGGCCTTAAGGATGGTGGGGGATTGGTTCAACGAAGGAGAACCAAGCGATCTCCAACATTGAATCGACATAATACACGTAGAAGCTCCCTCATCAATCACAGTCCGATGAATAGGCCTGTTTTTGACTATCACTGGAATTTGGAAAGCCATTTGATGGGGGAGACGTGGCGTACTATTTTCTAGATCAAAGATTATCAGGTTCGGGTCCTGAACATCAACAGCTCCGATAGCCGACAAAAGTAATTTTCGTTGTGCTGGGCATGATTGCAGCACTTCTAACGCCGACATTGCTGAGGGTGAAACAGCTAAGTCCTCAACAATGTTGTAATTCTGGGCAGCTCTCGCATGTGGATTGAAAGCAGACCTTCGAAGTACACCCTTGGCGGGCGGTTTAATTACTAAGTCCGGGTTAGGTTTTTTGATCTGTAGTGGATCGGAACCAGGAGCTGAGGTTGATGGATTAGAATGAGAAGATTCTACTTCTTTACCATCAACAGGAGCCTTACTACCATAATCTTGCGATCGAGTCGCAATCCTCACATGAGACATCATCAAAATGGGTTCTTCACTGGCATTCGAAGAAGAACCTATCATCTTATTCTCCTGCTCTGGAAATGGATTTTTTAACACAGCAGGAGTGGGAGAACCTTTGACTATTTTCACAACCTCGGCCCGATGAGGGCAATCTCTCGTAAAATGATCCTCTTCACAAATAAGACAAGGATATCGAGGTTTGCGCTTTTCGTCATTGGTTTCCGACTTTTCAGTTTTCTCCTTTGGAGCCTTGTCTGCTTTAGCCTTCTTCTTTCCTTTCTTCTTTCCACCGTTTTTTGATTTGGCCGTAGATGACTCTACAGCGTGAATGTCGGCGGTAAGTTCAGGAGAAGACTCTCCTGTCGGAGAATCAGGAAAAGTGATAATTGGAGTAGTTGAAGCCTTGGAAGACTTCTTCTTGCTCTTCGTATTCACGATACCAATCATACCATCAGCGGCATGAGATCCCGAAGGAGCAGCAGCAATTTGATTCGACTTTGGAAGATCCGGAATCTTCTCGTGTAACGTACCCGACTGAGTGTAAACTAAGTCAAGGTATTGTGCTTGAGCAATGACTTGCTCCTCAGTAACTACTCCGGCCTTAGCTACATCTTCAGTAATCTTCGGTAATAATGATTTGACAAACCATTCAGCTAAGATTTGGTCCGGGATAAAAACTTTCACTAATCTCCTTCGACGTCTCCACTCATGAATATGATCAGAAATATACGTGGACGTTGATTGTTTTAGTGAAGTTAATAACTCCGTGCCGTTATCGTATCTGACCGGCAACTGAAAGTGAGTTAAGAATGAGGTAGCTAACTGGCTAAAGTTGTAAAAAGAGGCCCGTGGTAACTCAATGTACCACTTGGCCGTGAGACCAATGAGTGTACGCTGGAAAAGATGTAAGCGGATCGAATCATCCGAGATAGAATTTGAAGCACACCAGAGGTGGTAAGTCATCACGTGATTGGACGGATCCTCTCCAGACTTACCTTCGAACTTGGGTATATCACTGGGCAACTTATTTGGCATTGGCGGCCAGAACTGAAGATATTGAATTGGATCGTTCGTTAGGCGCGTCAAGTCTGGTAAATCCAAAGTTGCGATAAACGGTAACTGCCGGTTAGGATCTCTAAAACTCTGGGTCACAATACCAGCCCCAGGAGGAGGATATCCAGGATAACTAGGAACAGGAGTCGCATTTGGGATATTATATCCTCCTGGAAAACCAGGATTAACCGGACCGTACTGGGGTTGTTGAGGTTGTTGATAAGTGTACCCAGGATACGGTTGATACTGGTAAACCGGTTGTTGGACAGCTTGCCCATGTTGGTACTGTCCCTGGTACGGAGGTTGAACAAATTGAGGTTGAGTAGTGACAACCGTACTTATACCAGGCTGACCTACAGGCATCTGGACCGTGGTTTGAATCGTAGATCTAGACAACGGTAAAGATGTCTGAGGTGTGGTAACAGGGACAGTAGAAACTGGAGCCGTCGATACTCCAGAAGTAAGTATGGTAGATGTAGCGGTAGTTGCAGCAGCCGTTTGAGATGGAGTACTTGGTGCAATTGATGGCTGAGTACCTACCGAAGTTACAGAAGTTTGAACATTTGGCTGGGCAGGTTGCGGTTGCTGGGTTGGACCAGAAACTACGGGTTGTCCAGCTTGAGGAACCATCTGTACACTTGGCTGCAACACCTGTTGACCCTGTGATGGATCCCACACTAACATTCCAGGGTATTGACCCGTAACAGGTTGAGGATACTGAGATCCATAACCAGATTGAGGGTAGGACTAATAATTGTAAGGTGCAGTTCCCATACTTGGGACATATGACTGACCTTGAGGCGGTTGATAACCTTGACCTGAGTATTGACCTTGAGGTTGATAACCTTGAGGTAAATACTGATACTGGGGTTGACCTTGACCTTGAGGTTGGTACCCTTGAGGTTGATAACCTTGGGGTTGATACCCTTGAGGTTGCCATCCTTGGGGTTGCCATCCTTGAGGTTGATATTGATACTGAGGTTGACCTTGGGGTACATATTGAGGCTGAGGTTGACCTTGAGGCACGTATTGCACCATAGGTACATACTGACTTTGAGGTTGCCCCCCAGACACGATTTGTGTACCTTGAGGTTGCACCCCAGGCGTTAACTGCGGTTGCCCCCCAGGCGGTAATTGGCCACCTTGAGGTTGGGAAACGGGAACTGAACCTGACATCATGTAAATGTCTCCTACACCCAATGGTATATTACCACTGTTTCCAGCAAATAACCCATGATCAACGGGTTGAGGAGATGCCCCCACAAAGGTACCAGAAAGTGACTGATACCCAGTGGGAACAGAAGGACCGCCGTGTAAAAAAGATTCAGGACTTTGAGTAAACACGGACGACTGACCAGACATATTTACAGGAGTATAAATACCTCCAGGTGGAAAAGGAGTACGAGGTGTAGAAAAACCTACTGAGTTGTCTAAAAAATTGGTTAACGCAAGGTACCAAGAAGTACTTCTAGGAGGACTGTAAAAGATGGATTCACGCTCCCTTAGATCAATAGTAAGTTGACCTTCAAGGTGAGAGACACCTATATCCTCTTCTGGAGCAAGTTCTTCTATAGCAATCAAACCAGAAGGAAGATTTTCGGTGATAATTCTTTCTATTCTCGGTGAATTTGGAACACTAGAAGTTGGAGTAACAGGTTCAGATATTTCAGGTTCTTCGCCTGTATCACTAGCAGACGAAAAACTACCAACAAGTTCAGAAACTGAAACAGCTTCGGGATTATAACCTGTCTCTAAACTTTGGTAATCTGGATGGACTACCAAGGAAGACTCTCCTTCTTCAGGTGAACCTACTCTACTGTCACTAGGAGGAGTTACAAGGACCTTTAACCCTTCGTACTGACCCGGAATGTCTTCAGGAGATTCACCCCGCGATTTATGGAGTTTTCTTAACAAATCTATTCCGGTAACAATCTCAGGAGACTTGCCCCGAAGTCTACGGGACTGTCTCGGTAATTCCGCCACAGCTAAAGACTTTTAACTACTACACACGAAAACAAAGTAAAAATTTCAAATCAAACCACCTAAAGCCGCTAAAGAACCAAACAAATTTTGATGCACACGCCTAAAGAATCTAGGGCGTCAAACCACACACAAACAGTAGCCTTCCGGACCGAAAACACTAGTTGGAGATGAAACCCAACATCGCCGAATTCAGTACAGAAGTGGAGGGTGGAACAGTTACCCCGGCAACCTGCTTAATGAATAGACCGGCACAAGTTCCTCCACTTTAACCGTCTCGAAGTGAAGCGAACCCCCCGGAAAATCCAAGTGAGTATAACCGACGTCTGCTCCAGGTACAGTGGGATCTTCCCTCCACCGTCACCTTGGGTAGAATCCTAGAGATTATGGTCACTAAGGTTACCAACGGCCACAAGTACACCTGGGGGAACAGTCTAAACTCCGACAGCACGCAAGGGCAGAGTAACAAGCTCAATCCCCTTACCGGCTCCTTGACAATAATCCAAGGTTTACCGATAAGTGACCCCTGGCTCCTCGACAATGGTTAATCCGAGGTTTACCATTTGTAATACGTACTGTCTGGCGTCGTTCCCAACGAGGGAGGATTGATCCCCTCACTGGTTCAGACACGAGCTCGTGCTTCTCCTTTAAGAGGAGCTTTCCCAGAGTGTAAATGTAACAATTGGATTTGATTCTAACTCAAGATCAGCTACTTGTTTGGTTTTACTGTCTTGGAGAGTTAAGTACTCACCTACTCCAAGACACTAGCCTAAGCTAAGTTGGTGCTTCAGAGCCCTAGTAAAAGAAAAGTTACTATGTAAATTTTACTTTAAGCGTGAATTTTATGGTTTTTCTTTAACTCAAAAGGTGGCGGAGATGAAACCAGTGGTGTGTAGACTCGACTCAAACCACTACAAAAATGCACCTAAGATGATTTACTCTACTTTCTCTTTTTCAATGAAATTCTTAGCTAAGAAAGTTTAGAGAATGCAAATTTATAAAAAACAACTCTCTTTTGCAATGAAAATCAAAGAAATAAAGCTCTTAATCTTTCCAAGCATACAAACATGACCACTCTTTACGTGCACGAAAAACTCTTTTTCTCTTTCAAAAACAAAAAGCTACTTGAAACAAGACTTTTAAAGAAGATGTTTTTGTATTTTTCTTTTAATAAAGCAAATAAATCTAATTTAACAAAAATCAATCTTAACAACTATTAAAATCTACGAAAATTCACTCACAAGCAAACTAAAAGGTAAATTTACTCTAAGCAATCTTAACGAGGCCAAAACCTACAAAGATGTTTCTAGGTTGTTTTACTTGACCAAAATCAAATCAAGGACCAGCTATTGCAGAATCAAGAGCTGATCAAAACAAAACTCAAATCTTTTTGTTCTTTTTGTAAAATGGAAATCAAGACTTCATCAACAAGGACTTTGAAATTTGACCAAAGAGACAACTCAACAGGCTGGTTGCTCACACAGGTAGACTTACGACAGATCCGACTCTTAGGAAGGTTGACCAAACCAGAGAGATCTAAGGCTTGACAACTTCCACCATTAAAGTCACTACAGCATCTACTCAAAAATCAAACCCTAGGCTTAAATTTCAATGAAATCCACTAAAACACTTAATGCTACGAAAACCAATTCAGGTGAAGGATCTTTGACAGGATACTAATGGATCTGGGCAGCAAAATCTATAAAAAAGCAAAATTTAAGAGGAAAAAATATGAAAAATGGAATTTTCTCAAATTTTAGCAGAGGACGCAGGCGACCCGTTAGAACAGGTGCGTGCCCGCTCTGTGCGCACAGCAACAGTGCGTCCAGGGACGCACTGTGCAATACTAAGAGGGTGCGTCCGACTGTAAAACTCAAGAAAAACTAAATCTATTTTACTGCTAAGCTAATCCACCCAAACACAAATTCACACAGTCAAAAACCAGAAAAAGAAATCAATTTTCTCAGAGCAAAGTTCATTCAAAGGAAAAATCTTTTTCATTCATGGATTCCCCAGCGGAGTCGCCAATTTGTCAGGCGGAAAGAGTCGATTGTGCAGACACAACCAACCTCCCTAGGAGTCTAAGACTCTCTAGTGACAAACAAGACAAACAAGATCTATCCTTCTCTAAACATGCATTATAATATGAGATATCAAGTGTTTTGTTCTTACCTTTGTCCAAACGCTGTTGTAGAAGTCCAAGCTTTGTTGATCTGGATGAGCTCCTCCTTTTCTCCAAAACCTGCAATCACCAACAGTCAAACAATTAAATAGCACCTGATTATAACATAAAACAAAGCATATTCAACATGTAGACCAAGGAGTACATGAAATAAATCATAAACAACAAATTATTGAGAAGAATGGACTCATTTGCATTAATAGGTAACAAAAGAACAAATACAACCTGAGCCTTGGTGTTGTGCAAGTCCTTCCCAGGGTCCTTCAAGAGTTCTCCTTTACTTTGACAAAGCACACCCACTTCCAAATAGAACAAGTAAAGATGGCAATCTCTCCTCACAAGCTTCTAAATGGGAGTCCTAATTCCTGCAGCATTTACCCTTAGAAAATGTATAGCTCTAACCTCTCCTCCTTCTGGCCCAATGCCTTTATTTATAGTGCTCAAGAGGAGGTTAATCAGGTCCACCATCAATGGGATAATCCCCTCTTTGGGTGGGATAGCTCCCTTATTGATGGGATAAGTTCCTCTTTGATAGGAGTGCATGAACCATCTGGAGGCGCCCAATACACGTCGAACAACCTTCTAGAATGCTCTAGAAATGACCACAAGTAACTTTTTAAAGATGAAACTTGCGCATTCTAACCTTTACAGGGGACGCACCTGTCCCTTTACATACAGAGCGTCCAAAGACGCAGTTTTTGTGAACATAGAGAGCGTCCCCGCAGGTAAGTTTGAGAGAACCTGCATCCCCAGAGATAAATACATTTATACAAGACTTTCTCTCTTTTTGGAGTTTGACATGGAGAGCAGAGGCATAAGACTTGCCTAAGAGGGTAGCATGACTGTTGATTGAGCCATACTAACTGTAAATGGTCATGGTGACATTTTTTAGTGTAACAATTTCATACGCCTTTTCTCCCCAAACTTTTCAAAGAACGTTTAAAGATTTCAAAGCAAATATTCGATTAAATTTTGCGTTACAGAATTACTTTGCTTTTAAAAACTACTACTTTCTTTTCTACATCTGAAGTTAACTCTATGAACTCTGCCAAATGTTTATAGCGTTCTTTGGAGTAGAAAGATCTGTTAAGGATTTTACAGTAACAGTTTCTATGATTCTGAAAAATGAAGGTAAAATCTTGGTTTGATATTATCTAAATGGTTACATTCTCGGTCAAAAAGTCATTTCTATTGCGTAAATGATGTGACATTGTATTTCAAAAATTACTTTTCTTCTCTGAATATATATGGACCGAGTTTTGCAGAGGTGAAATCTGCACAAAGAACAACGCTCCAAGTACTCCAACGAAGTGTTTGTAAATGTGTTAGAAAACCTACACAGATGAATCTAGCTAGTAAAGGTTGAACACACAGCTTTGCAAAGCAAAAACACTAAAAGAAAATCGAAAGAAGAGAAGAATGATTCAATAGAAAATTATGTTAAAATGCTCATGATATAGCATTACTGGGTGAAGATCCCAAGGTAATGACTATAGTGGTGATCAATGAGAAGACTCAACACCTACAACAAGTTCCGGAGATAACTAGTCAGTTGCGGAGTTAAAGAAGGAGCAAATCAAGGAGTAAATCATGCAAAAGGAATTTTGCATGCAATCCCATGCTCTAACTAAAAGTCCGCATGTAGATGTGTAGTAGTTCCAACATGCAAAAGGAATCTTGCATGCAGTCACATGCTCTAACTAAGAGTCTGCATGTAGGTGTGTAGTAGTTCCAACACCCCCCCTGAACACCACTATGGGGAAAAATAGAAAATGGGCCCTGGCAACTAAGGCCAAAGGTCACCCAAAATACAGTGCAACTTGTACTAAAATTGAGGAAAGAGGGAAAACCTCGTGGGAAAAACCCCCCCTCAAAATACAATGTAATCAAAAGAGAAGAGGAAGAAAAATACAGTTGCTAAGCAATCGTGTCCTTCACTCCAAGACGATCACGCAAAGAGCGAAACTTCTGCTCAGTGAATGTCTTGGTGAAGATGTCTGCAGTCTGTTCTGCTGAAGGACAGAACTGCAAATCAATGACCCGATCATGTACTAAGTCTCTGATGTAGTGCATATGGATCTCTATGTGCTTCGTCCGCTGCCGCTGTACTGGATCCCTGCAAAATTTGAGAGTGCTCTGGTTGTCACACCAGATGACAATGGGCTGGTGGAACTGGACGCCCAACTCAGTGAGGAAGTGTTGTAGCCACAGAGCCTGAATGGTGATGTTGACTACTCCTCGGTACTCAGCCTCAGCTGAAGAGAGAGCAATAGCAGCTTGCTTCTTGCTCGACCAACAGATAGGGCCAGAACCTAGACTGAGTGAATATCCGGAGGTGGACTTGCGATCAATGTTGTCTCCCACCCAATCAGAATCTGTGAAGCCAAGGAGATTCAATGTAGTGCCTGCTGCATAGTGAATCTCGAAGGTGATGGTGCCCTGCACATATCGGAGGATGCGCTTGGCAGCATTCCAGTGTAGCTCATGCGGCTCCTACATGTATCTGGAAACTGCCCCTACTGCGTATGAAAGATCTGGTCTGGAGTGGGTGATATACAATAAGCTCCCCACTAGCTGTCGGTAGAGAGTGCTTTCAACTAATGGAGTGTCACCTCCATCCTCAAGGTGAACCCCAGACAGAAAACGAGTCGGTGCTGGCTTGCAATCAGTCATGCGAAATCTCTCGAGGAGATCCCGTGCATACTTAGCTTGAGAGAGTTTGATGCCTGTGGCATTGTGGCTGATCTCAAGACCAAGAAAGAAGTGTAATGGACCCATGTCCGTCATCAAGAACCTATCATGCAAGGCCCTCTTGACTGTAGCAATGGCTGAAGCCGAGCTGCCAGTGATTAGGAGATCATCTACATACAAAACTAAGATAAGAAGAGAATCATGTGTCCTAAGCATGTAAACATTCGGATCAGACTTACATCTTTCAAAGTTTTGTGATAAGAGAAAAGAATCCATCTTCGCGTACCAAGCTCTCGGGGCTTGCTTAAGGCCGTAGAGAGATTTCTTCAGTCTGCAGACCAAAGATGAATCCTGAATGAAACCATGTGGCTGCTCCATGTAGATCTCCTCAGATAGGTCTCCGTGAAGAAAGGCATTCTTCACATCCATCTGATGTACTTCCCACCGCTGGGCAGCAGCAATGGCAAGTGTAAGGCGTATGGAATCCATCTTTGCTACTGGAGCAAAGGTCTCGTCATAATCAATGCCATGCACTTGTTGGAAGCCTTTGGCTACTAGCCTTGCTTTCCGTCTGGTGATTTGCCCATCTGCAGCACTCTTGGTCTTGTAGACCCATTTGCATCGGACAAGTTTTCTTCCTGAAGGAAGGGGGACCAGATCCCAAGTCTGGTTCTCGAGGAGGGAGTTATACTCCTCCTCCATGGCGGACTCCCAAGATGGATGCCCAGCAGCCTCAGCATAAGACTGTGGATCAGAAGACTGAACCAAATGACAATGCCAGGAGGGCGATCGTTCAGTGGCAGTGAGGACAAGAGGAGGCTCAATAAACTCTGAGCTAGTCCTCTGTAGATCAGAATTATCCCCCACAAGAACATTTCTAGCAGCTGGTTGGTCTTGTGCATATATCTCACGTAAGCTCCTTGTTCTCTGATTTATGACAGGGGAATATGATTCACTGTTGGAAGCCCGATCTGGGCTTGGATGTGGATCATCATTTGCATGCACTAGATTTGTATCTGAAGACTCTGTCTTTGCATCTGCATGCTCTTCCTCGGCATCTGCATGATCTGTATCGGCATCTGAATGCACTGAGTCATCATCTCGGACATGAGGTAGATAAAAAGTGTCTGCATACGGCGCTTGAGGTGCATGCGAGAGACTTTCCTCAAATTTGACACTTCGCTCAATGATGAGCTTGTCCGTAGAGGGAATCAGGAGTCGATATCCCTTCACACCATCAGGGTATCCAACAAATATGCACTCAATGCTCTGTGGATCAAGAGCTTTCCTCTTTTCAGAGGGGATCCGGGCCCATGCTCGAGAGCCGAAAACACGGAGGTGAGTGACCTCTGGTTTAGTGCCGCTCCAAGCCTCAAAGGGGGTCTGGTCCTTGACAGACCTATGAGGAGATCTGTTCTGGATGTAGTTAGCACAATTAAGTGCTTCGGCCCAAAGCTTATGAGGCAGTGACTTGGCATGCAACATGCAGGAAGCCATCTCTTTGAGAGATCGATTCTTTCTCTCAGCAACTCCGTTCTGCTGCAGAGTGTATGGAACTGTATACTGCAACTGTATGCTGGACTGAAGGCAAAGGTTCTGAAGTGCTATGTTAACATATTCCCCCCCATTGTCTGTACGGAGGGCTTTGATCTTTCTCTCTGACTGTGTCTCAACTAGTGCTTTGAAATCTTCAAAGTGATCAAAAACTTCAGATTTGTTCCTGAGAAGATACACCCAAGTATACCGTGAGAAATCATCAATAAATGTAAGCACATACCTTGCTTTGTTGATGGAAGGATGAGGAAAAGGCCCCATGAGATCACTATGGATCAGATCTAGAGGAGAGGATGCTCTGTGAGTCTTGCCGGTGTCAAACTTTTCTCTGGGATGTTTGCCAAGAACACACCCTTCACAAACTCCTTTGGAGAAATTGATATTTGGCAAGCCTTCCACCATCTCATTCTTGTTTAGCTGCTGCATATACCTATAATTTAAGTGACCAAACCTCTCGTGCCAAAGCCTACTACTATCATCAGCATGTGTAAGCAATAAGGAGGATTCATATTCAATAAATTCAGAAAATGTATACAGTCTCGCTCCATTGTTTACCTCACCAGTTGCAATTTTGGCATTGCTATGTAGATCATATATGTTCACTGCATCTGGAGTGAATTCCACTCTCTTTCTGGTGCCAGAATGAGTGATCTGATAAACTGAAAGCAGGTTTACCGAAAGTTTTGGAACATGAAGCACATCTTCAAAGCTTCCGTGTAAAAGTTCCACTCTACCTTTTCCGGTGACCTCAATAGGTGAGTCATCTCCCATGAGGATGGGAGGTCCTTTGCATGCATCCAAAGAGGAATAGACTTCCTTTTCAGCAGCCATATGATGTGATGCACCAGAATCTATAATCCATGCATCAGGAGAAGAATTAATTGCAACTAAAGCATGAAAATTGTTACCTTTCCCGTGTGGCGGATCCTCAGTTTTCTTCTTGGCGCCCTGAGGGATGTGGTCCCCAAGGTTGTGCTTCTGAAGGATTTCTGCCATTTGGTCAATTTGTTTCTTCATGCAAGAGGATTCTAGATGGAATCCTCTTTGACAGTAGGTGCATCTGTTTCCTTTCTTCCCTTTCTCATTTCTCGAGCCGGAGGAGTCATTGAAGGGCTTGGTGTACCCTTCCTTCTTTGGATGGGAATGTGCTTTTCCTTTGTCTTTTTGTTGCTGATTTTTCTGATTTGAATCAGATCTGTGATTTTTATTGTGGCTGCCATCATGCACAGCAAGTGCATGTGCTTTTGGAGGTTTGATTTTCCCCATGCCAATGAGTTTATCTTGCTCAAAAATAAGGGACTCCATAAATTCTTTGAGAGAAGGCATAGTGTAGGATTTACCTGTTGCGAGCCTTACTGAATGAAATGTAGACACAAAGACGGAGTATTCCGGTCCGAGCTTTGACATAATAGAGAGAACTTGATGACTCTCCTCCTTGGATTTGTCAATTCCACAACCCTTGAGTTGCAGCAATAGATCATTATATTTGGTGAAGAAATCTTGAATTCTGTCATAGTTCCGTGGATCCAATGATAGCAGCTCCACTTCGAACAGATGTCCTTTCATCTCATCCTGTTTCCCGTAGAGCTCTTCAACCTTTTTCCAAATCTCATTGGGAGTATTGCAGGCAGATAGATGAAACTGCAACTCTGGAGAGATGCACATGCATATGGATCCGTGGGCCTCATCCATACGGTTGAGGTACTTGGATTTCTCTATGGCTGAAGTGGGTTCCACTTCTGTAGCCATGGTAATCCTGTACAACCCTTTATGACGAAGGTATCGATCCATTTGGTCCTTCCATTCATGATAGTTGTACGGTGTTAGGATCGATGCTTTCGGAAACTCCATTTTTCTGTCAATCTTCGATCTCCAAGCTGTAATACTTGCAAAATAAAGTACTGGTGTGCCTTTTATCTAGCAACCTGTGGGCTCCGATACCATGTAAATGTGTTAGAAAACCTGCACAGATGAATCTAGCTAGTAAAGGTTGAACACACAGCTTTGCAAAGCAAAAACACTAAAAGAAAATCGAAAGAAGAGAAGAATGATTCAATAGAAAATTATGTTACAATGCTCATGATCTAGCATTACTGGGTGAAGATCCCAAGGTAATGACTATAGCGGTGATCAATGAGAAGACTCAACACCTAGAACAAGTTCCAGAGATAACTAGTCAGTTGCGGAGTTAAAGAAGGAGCAAATCAAGGAGTAAATCATGCAAAAGGAATTTTGCATGCAATCCCATGCTCTAACTAAAAGTCCGCATGTAGATGTGTAGTAGTTCCAACATGCAAAAGGAATCTTGCATGCAGTCACATGCTCTAACTAAGAGTCTGCATGTAGGTGTGTAGTAGTTCCAACAGTGTTTACTGCAGATTCTTTAGGGAAACGAAACAGATCTTACAACTTTTCCTCCTTTCATCTGCAAGAAGGTAATTTGTGGCTTTTACTTGGTTTAGCTGGATGCTCTCTGAAACTGCGGGCGGACTCCACGAGCACCATAAGGTTTCGGGCTGGCGAGCACGATAAGGTCCGCAGACAGATTGAGGTAAGAAGCTTGCAGTGCTGGCGAGTATTAGTATCTTTGTTTTAAATTCTTCTCGGTGCATATAATTTCCAAATGAATCCGAAAGAGACTGTAATTATGATGAATTCAAGAGAGAATTATAGGATATAACTCGCGCCATTTTGGTTATTTTTCTTTTAAAATTTCATATGTTTTCTTTTCCCAAACTTCTAGAAGAATATTTAAAGATTTCAAAGTAAATATTCGATTAAATTTTTGCTCTACAGAATTACTTTGCTTTAAGAACTGCTACTTTCTTTTCTACATGTGAAGTCATTGGAAATTTAGGAAACTCTATAAACTCTGTTAAATCTTTATAGCTTTCTTTGGAGTAGAAAGATCTCTTCAGGATTTTACATGATTCTAAAAAATGAAGGTAAAATCTTGGATTGACATTATCTAGATGGTTACATTCTCGGTCAAATACTCATTTCTATTTCATAAATGATCTGAAATTGTATTTCAAAAATTAATTTTCTTCTCTGAATATATATGGACCGAGTTTTGCAGAGGTGAAATCTACGCAAAGAACAGCGCTCCAAGTGCTCCAACCAAGTGTTTACTGCAGATTTTGTAGGGAAATGAAACAGATCTTTTCCTCCTTTCATCTGCAAGAAAGTAATTTGTGGCTTTTACTTGGTTTAGCTGGATGTTCTCGGAAACTGCAGACGGATTTTGGAGTCCACGAGCGCCATAATGTTTCCGGATAAGAAGCTTGCAGTGCTGGCGATTATTAGTATCGTTGTTTTAAATTCCGCTTGGTGCATATAATTTCCAAATGATGAATTCAGGAGAGAATTTAGGATATAACTTGTGCCATTTTGGTTATTTTTCTTAAAAAATTTCATATGCCTTCTTTTCCCAAATTTCTCGAAGAACATTTAAAGATTTCAAAGTAAATATTTGATTAATTTTTTGCGCTACAGAATTTCTTTGCTTTTAAGAACCGCTACTTTCTTTTCTTTTTTTTCAAAACGAAAAAGCATAATGGTATTATATTGAGATTATATAAAGGTTCTAGATAGTACAATTATCAAGCTTTTAGAGGTTGGTAGATCTTGAACTTGAAAACAAAAACTGAAGAATGTGTCCCTCCATAAAAGGAAAAATGATCTGAGTTGTTCCACATCAAAAACAGATACAAGTTTTTTATGCAACACATGTGGATTTCTGAGATGTAACCTTGATTTTAGATATTGTTGGACATCCATATATCATACATATACGATGATAAAACAAAAAGGATGAAGAAGAGTAGACCTGGAGATAATCAGAGGTGAGTTAAGAGCCAGGGATTGAGAAGTCCTGAATGATAAAGGATTTCTCGCCATATATTACCTTCATGGACCAGGGACCTGTTTCTAGTAGAAGACCTTACTTTGACAGGCTGTCAGCTTGCTGGTTCTGAGCTCGGTAAATGTGTTGAATGGAGCAATCTTTCACAAGACCCCAAAAAAACATAATCCTGTCCATCCAACCTGCGAGGTGTGGGCTCCTGATATGGCAGTTTCCCTTGACATGATCGATCATAATTTTGGAGTCACCAAAAATTGAAATAGACTGTATATCAAAAAAAATGCAGAAAGCAAGAAGACCCGCTAGAGCCCTTTCCTCCATTCCATGAAATAAAATATTGAAGATTCTCGTCCATAATGATGTGTACCCCGCAGCCACAAGAGTTTTGTTGAGCAGCACCATCAAAAAACGCTCTTGGGGTCCTTGAGAGATAAACTTCTTGCTCATTTCTGTTGACACTTTTCGTTTTGGGTTGCTTTTTTGGCACGGAATCATAGATGGATATGATATGTTGCAAAATAGTCTTGAGAGGGTCTTTCATTTCTTTGAAAATTTTGTTGTTCCTCCACCTCCATGCACACCATAGGACAATAATAATTATTGATCTCCATGAATCTCTCTGCCCACTCCACCATTCAAAAGCTGCACGCGTTGAAGCATGAGGAACAAGAGGGAACCCATATAGAATTGCCAATTCGTGCCACAATTGCTGAATAGATTGGCATTGGAAGAACATATGATAATTGGTTTCCTCGGCTGATTCACACATTAAGCATCTACTCAGCCCATCCCAATTCCCTTTCTTTAGATTTTCCCAGGACAGATTTTTATTATGGAACACCAGCCACGAGAAGTATATTAATTTGGGAGAGCATCCTGATTTCCAAAAGACTGATGGATACTTTCTTTTCTACATCTAAAGTCATTGGAAATTTAGGAAACTCTATAAACTCTGCTAAATCTTTATAGCTTTCTTTGGAGTAGGAAGATCTGTTAAAGATTCTACACTAACAGTTTCTTTGATTCTGAAAAATGAAGGTAAAATCTTGGATTGATATTATTTAGATGGTTACATTCTTGGTCAAAACCTCATTTCTATTTCATAAGTGATCTCAAATTGTATTTCAAAAATTACTTTTCTTCTCTGAATATATATATGGACCGAGTTTTGCAGAGGTGAAATCTGCGCAAAGAACAGCGCTCCAACGAAGTGTTTACTGCAATTCTTTAGGGAAACGAAACAGATCTTACAACTTTTCCTCCATAAATCAAATGCTGTACTTAATGCTTTGCTACCGCAATTCTTAAACACAGGGCAAGAGCAGAGTATCTTCAGTACATGTTCGATAAATAACAAATATTTAAATACATCCACACCAAAAGATTTGATAGGGAGAGAAAATTCAGATAAATAAGTGGAGAGAAAAGTCAGATAGATTGTTTTTCATTAAAACATGAGTAGACAAACAATTTCTTTAATGAGATGCACACTCACGCAGGTTCTACGAACCATTCCGGCATTCACGCCCAGTTTAGCTTCGGAGCTTTCCTGTTTCTGCTCAAAACGTGTACAGCCTTATCGAGAGAAACTTCATTACGGCATTGAAAATTCCTCGCTGGCCATACTTGTCCTTCCTGGCTTCACCAACGGCATTATTCTCTCTCATAGTTTTTTTCTGGCTGTGGTCGCTATCGAGAGCTCCCTCCATGTTTTCCTTTTTATATCCACAGGCTCGGTTATAATTTATGCCTTTTTCCTTCCACTGCCACAGGCAATACCCATGGCCATAATGTTGTAGTGAATTCAAACAGTAAATGTGTCTTTATTATGTCCTTTCACACTTTCTCCACATGAAATTCAATAAAATTGGAATCACTCTCAAATATCCAAAAGAATTAATAATAATATTAAAAGTTTAAGTTAAAGTGACATGAAAATGAAAGATTAAAAAAAAATATATATATATATTTAAAGTTATTATCAATTACATGTATATAATAAAATTTTGAAATTAAATATTAATGTGGCTTACCCATATATTGTCTTTTCTTAGATAAATTTAAGCTATGTGGATTTTTAGTCCTGTCATACAAAATCATATGAAACTAGCCAGTTTAGTTAAAAAAAAAACCAACACCAAACCAACCTTTTCCAATTTAATGCCACCGGTCAGACAAATATAACACTCAAAATAATCAAACGAATCGATTCAACCAATCCCAATCTAGTTCTAATAACATTTATCCAAAGATTCTCTAAAGTCGATGTCATTTAACTGTTTTATAACGAAATGTGGGAGACAATTGACTTCTCACAAGTGAGGATCAACAAATTTTAAATCCCCATTTTATAATTAGTAGGCTACGACTATTGTATCTTCTACTCTCCGCACACAATGTGTATGTCATCTTGATTAGTGCATGGATGATAGCGATAAACTAGTTCGTGATCGTCCTGTTTGATAATTAAAATAAAAGCCTCCATTTAAAAAAAAATTAGCATTTATATTTGTCTACATACCTATAAAAAAAACTATGATAATTAAGATGCATTTTGGTAACAATGTCAAAGATAATGTGAAGAGAGCTAATAAAATCATATTTTGCATTTCTATATATATAAGTATTTGTAATACCTTTGCATTGTTTCTTTTAAATAATTATTGTATTAATTGGTAATGAAGGTTTTTATTTTTGAAATGTTCAATATCTTTTGTATGTAATATATATTTTTCTCATCATTACTATCGAATAGTTTATCAAGGTTAATAGAAAATTATTATGCTTGGATTTTGTGGAAAAAAATATTATTATGGATTGTTTTATAAAATTATGAATATAGAATTTTAAATCATTTATGTGGATTGTTTTATATAACTATGAACATCAAATTTCTATTCTTTCACATGATCTCAATTTTATTCATCAATATTAAATTAATGAAAACCACCCCATCTATATCTTGATTATATGACTTTTTTATTGATTTCTCTTGCTTCTTCTAAGCAATAATAAGCATATATTTGCTAGAAGGAATACCCTTTATTTTAAAATTATAGACACATTTGTTTTACTCTATGCCACCTTTTACATTAGAAATATGTAATAACACATTCTAAATTATATTGATACAAGAAAATGTGGCTTAAGGAAGATAATGAAATTTAGAGGACAATATTTTCACTTCACAATTGAATTGAAATTTAGCAAGGGATTTAATATTGGGGTTTTAAGGAAGTTATCCATGAAACTTTACAACTTTTTATAACTTTAAGAATTCTAGACCAGAGGAATATAAAGTGCTCAAATTATTTGTTTATATCGCATCATGAGTTTTGGTTGTTGTAACAACTCTATTAAGCATAGTATTGAAACAAAATGCATTAAAGTATTTATAAGTGCATGGATAAATTAATAGTGATTACATAATTTTATATTATGTAATTATGACATTTCATATAAATATAAAAAAGTTGTGTGGAGAGATCCTTCCTAGGGGTGTTATAGGGCCCTATGGGTCAATTAGAGTTAAGAATAGGAAGTATGATTTCTATTTAATGTAATGTGTACTAGGTCTATAATGTTAATTATGATTAAATAAGGCCCCTTATGTAGTTAGCATTGATTAAATGTAACTTGGCCTCATTAAACAAGGTCTTATTGTTGGAAAATCAATGCAAATAGATTAGGGTTTGATTCTCCTTACTTGATACTTACTTGTGAGTTATGTTGCCTTATTTTACTTCTTTATTATCTTATCTTTCATCAAGCAATTGCCATATTATGTGTGTATGAAGATCATAAAACAAGAGACATAAGATGTAGGCACTATACTAGGGAAAAACCCCCCTCGAGGGGAAAACCCAATAAAAAATTCTCTTCCTTTCAATAGTATTCTTTGAGACTCTTCACCCTAAACAAAGACCAAAAATTTCCTCCACACCAAGTCAGCCTCCCAGATCTTTGGCCTCTTTCCAACATCACTTCATTCCTAGCAACTTCGACTATGCAGTAGTTTCCAGCATCAGGCATCAACAAAACTTGAAAGACTTCGATCTCCAAAACTAGGGCACGAAACAGAGAAAGAGGCTCCAAAATTTTGTTTTTCTTCTTCTCCTTAGACTTGACCCAAATCCTTAGACCCACTTCACACTTCTTCAGCTTCCTTAGGGATATCGAACTAGCATGCGATGAGATGCTCCAAATGAATTCGACTTCCTTCTATTTATAGTCTCCAAGTGAGGTCGAATTAATGTTCTTAGTCTGACTTGATATCTTCTTGGCCGACTTGATGTGGGGGATACATAAATTATATTTGACTCAATAGTAAACCTTTTTACATGATTCAAAAGCCCAAGAAGGGTCTCTTTGAATGTACAATGACTCTATAAACTCAATATTAATCCTAGGAGTCCATAATGGGGAATTTGACTAATATAATGATGACCCAAGCATGAAACCCATTCTTTAATAAGATATTGATACAATAATAAAAAGTATCTTTTTTATTCTTTTGACAAGTACATTTCATAATGACTCAAATACATTAATGAAGACCAAACCTAGTTACATTTTCCAACACTCCCTCTTAACTAGGGAGGTATTCATAATATACAAATACAATGGAAGATCTCAAACTATATGAATAATGAACAACTTTAGGCACCGTAATGCCATGGACTAGATTCTTGACCAAGGTAATCTATCCATTAGTCTCTAATCAATTTAGGCACTGCAATGCCATGGGGTCTCTAGAAAACCCCCCTCGAGGGGAAAACCCAGTCAAAGTAATTCTTCCTTTCAATAGTATTCTTTGAGACTCTTCACCCTAGACCTTGACCAGACCTTCCCTCCACACCAAGTTAGCCTCCAGAAGATTGACTTCTTCCCAGCAACTTCGACTATGCAGAGACCACCACCAAAATTTTGTTTTTTCTCTTCTCCTTAGACTCCCCCAAACTCGCATTCACATCAGCTTCCCAAAATCAGAATTTCCCAGCTATCCACTTCACACTTCTACCCAACAACATGATATTTCGCACTTCTGCCTAGTAGATGAGAAGATGAGAAGTGATTCTCCAAATGAATTCGTAGTCCTTCCTTTTATAAGCTTCTTGTGGGGTAGAATGGGTCCTTAGGCCGACTTGATCTTCTTTTAGGCCGACATGGTGTGGAGGTTACATGATTCATATTTGACTTAATACTTAACCGATTTACATGATTCAAAAGCCCAAGAAGGGTCTCTTTAAATGTACAATAATTCTATAGACCCAGAATAAATACTAGAAGTCCTCAATGGGGACTTTGACCTAAAACATGGTGACCCAAGCATGAAACTCATGCTTTAATAAGTCACAATAATAATAATAAGAATTCTTTTCTTTATTCTTTTGACAAATAGTTACATAATGACTCAAGTACATTATTGAAGACCAGACATAGTTAATTTTTCCAACACTCCCTCTTAACTAGGGAGGTATTCATAATGTACATATGCAATGGAAGATCTCAAACCATATGAACCATGAAAAACTTTAGGCAAAACAATGTCATGGACTAGATTCCTAACCAAGGAAATCTATCCAACCAGTCACTCAACAATTTAGGCACAAAAATGCCATGGACTATATTCCTAACTAGGGAAAGCTATCCATGTGGGGGCTAAGATGGGCTCAGGCTTTTAGTCCCTCTAGGTACCATCACGCTTACTTGCTAATAACCAACCCAAAATCCAGGTGTGTGTCAGAGATCAATGGCTAATGCCACCTTTCCAACTTCGGGGACTCATACATCTACAAAAAATATGTCAGCCATATGTCTCCCCAAGCAATGCTTCACTCGCAAAGCCTCAACACCCTTTGATCCAGTAGATCAATAATAACCAATCTCTCCCAATCAAAATGATTGGTAACCAACATGCTTTCCTTCGAGAGATTCATCTATACAAACACAACCCCAATTAATAACATACTTTCACATGTACATAATCAAATACAAAAGTCGGGGGTCTTATAGACAACAGATGTTGCTTCTCATATTTTCATAGTAGGATTATCAACCGAATATTTGACAAAAGATTCCTTGATCATATGTTTTCCTTCCTACTTCATATGCAACAACATATTCTTCAATCGGATCTTGCTTTCCTTCTTTCAACAACACTACAAAATGCATTCTCCAATTTCCTTTTCCTGTTCATGGCCTTCACTCAGACTTACATTTGTTAGTCCTGGTCTAGTGCATGACACATGAAGCAGAGGACCATGTTTTTCACTCCCTCTCAAACAGGAAGAACCTATTTATCCAAACTCCCTCTTAATATTAGGGAGATCTCTTCTATTCATGCTTCCTCCGAGACATCAACTTCTTCTTTTCGACATCGTAGAATATTTCGAGGATTCCAACCATTTCATCAAAGTTATCATCATCCTTATCATGCTTATCACATCTTCACCAAGTTGAAGATTATGTACCTGAACATCTTGCTTGTCACATCGAGCATATTCACCAAGTTGAAGATTATGTACCTACACAACTTAAATAGCAAGTACAACCAAAACTATAGAAGCATGATGTTAGCCATATCAGAATCACAGAAGCATTTCAACTTTATTCATATCAGATACCCAGACTTAATTATAAACAAGAGACATATTCTCTTCAACATCTTGCTAGGGACTTTATACACCCTAGACTCCTTCATAAGATCATTCATTCCATCTAGGGTTTCAATGTGTCTTCCAAAGGTATAACATACCTTACTACAACATATAGAAAACCCTAGAAACAATTCAAAACAAATATAGATCTTCAAAGCATCTAACAACCTTTCAAAATACATATGTTAGATTTCTCACTAGGGATTCATATAAATCCTAGATTTCATAAAATCAATCAAAGTCAATCACAACTTAGTCATCAACCTAACCAGCTTCCACTAGGGTTAGTTCCAAGCCCCTATATTTTCAATCGACCATCAATCAGTCATTAACATGACCAACTACTACTAAGGTTACTTGCAAACCCTATATTTCCATTTTCACAATTTCAACAATCTTATACAAATCTCAAATCATCATATTCCAGAGATTTTACTTTGACCAAGGTTTAATTCCAAAACCTTAGATTCAACAATCATTACATGCATAAATCTCATTTTGTTATATTTCACATTAGACAATGTCACTACTAGGGTTTAACTATAACACCCGAGATTTCCAAACATCAACATCCTAAAATTTCAGACAAGGATTTCATTAAATCCTAAGACTCATGACCATCAATGACTAGGTCATCACACATATCTGGGAATTCATAACCATGCATAAGCATATCATATTTCTAATAACATGAATACAACTAACCTATACCAAGCTAGGAATTCAACCAAAAAGGACATATCTGTATATGCCTAGATTTCATTATCATGCAAAGACATTTCATATCATGTGTTAGTGAAACCCAACTTCTTAAAAATATCAAATAAGAGTTAGACACACAATCATTTGATTATACTAGGGTTTGACCAAACAACACACATATACCAAATAAATCAATTCTAAGACAATATAAGGGTCTTGCTCACACATTTCACCAAACCCTAATGAATTAGAGTTCCAATGTAGAACATATATTCCACCAAACCCTAATGAACTAGGGTTCCAATGAAGAAACATAACAAACCCTATATTACCATAACTTCAAAGGTTCCAGGATTTTAGACCTTATAATTCCATCCTAACAAGTTAGGATTTCCCGATCATACCAAAATCCCAAACATGAAATCATCAATAAAGACTTCAACTAGTATCTCACAATATCCCTAATTAGTTTAGGGTTTCGTACATTCACAACAACATACCCTTCAGTTAGGGTTTCCTAGACCTATCTAGGGTTCTACCAAATCAGATAAGAGTGGGGTGGGTAGATTTATAAAGAGATGAATCACCTAAACAATAATCACTAAGATTCAATACTTCTATTCATAACAAGGTTAGTAATAGATCATAAAATGAATAATCCTTTCAATCAATGAATTCAAAGCATACCTTTGTTTCTTGACTAACCTTGTCTTGAGAGATCCTCCTTCTTGCAGATGTTTTTCTAAATAAAGACAACATAGGGAGAAAGGTGATTAGTATTCGATATAATCAAAACTGAATGAGTATATGAACCCAAAACTGAAAAGACATGAAATACTTATCTTTGAGAGTAGTTGGGAGCTCCCTCCAAATCTTGAGGGAAACCTACAAACTTAAAACAATACAAAAATGTCTTTTCCAAAATAAGTTAAAACCTATAAATTCTAAAACATGTAAAACAAGATATGTAAAGCAAATGACTTAATAGTGTAAGTCCCTAATGTTAGATTCTTTAGGCTTGACTTTCTTTGAGTCTCCTTCTTCAGAAAAGTTGGCTTGATCTCTTCCTCTCTTCTTATTCCTGAGATTCTCGGGGCAATCACTCTTGTAATGACCTTTCTTATGACATTGATAGCACTCTATCTCAGACATGTCAACTTTCTTCCTTTGTCCCTTCGATCTCTATCCTTTATGATGAGAAACATAATCATTTGATACTTCTTCAAGATTCGAAACCATTGAGATCCTTAATTCTTCTTGACTACATGCGGTCCATAATTCTTCAAAGGTGGGAGCTACCTTCCAAATGTTGAGACCTGAAGCAAAAGCACTCCAAGAGGGTGGCAATCCTTATATAACAGTGATCACAAATTCTTTGTCCGGAATAATCTCATTGATGGCAAAAAGATCATCCTTGAGTCGAGTTGTCTTTACAAAGAAGGTTGCAACAATATCTTCTTTATTCATCTTTGTATTCCTCATTTCATTCTTCAAACTTGCTACTTGACCAATGTTCTTAATAGTGAACAACTTCGACAAGGCTTCATACATCTCCTGAGCATGATCGATGTTAGCTATGAATAGGACAAGATTGTATTTTATCCCTTCTACCATTAGAGTCATAGCCACTAATTCTAAATCCCTAAATTTCACTTTGTCGACATCACTAACTTCTTCGGTAGCCTTCTTTACATTTCCTTTTACTAAATCTAGCACCTTGTTCTTCTCGAGAATTAGGTCAATCCTATTCTTCCAGGATCTGAAGTTAGATGCTCCTTCAAGCTTGTTATCACCTTTTATAGAGTTAGACATCTTCCTTGAATATGATAAATTCCTTCCCTTAGATAGTGCTTATGAATGGATCTTCATTTTTCTTCTTTCTTCACCAAAGCTTTGATACCATGTTGGAAAATCAGAAAGGCAGTAAATATTTTCTCGATCTTGATAATTACTTGTGATGTTTCTTATTATTACAATTATTTATATCTTCTTTCTTTATTTCATGAAAAAATTACCAAAAGCAACAACACATAAAGTAATGAACAGAAGATGTAGGCACATGCCATTGGAAAACCCCCCTTGAGGGGAAAACCCAATCAAATTAATTCTTCCTTTCAATAGTATTCTTTCAGACTCTTCACCCTAGACCTTGACCAGACCTTCCCTCCACACCAATTCAACCTCCATAAGATTGACCTCTTCCCAGCAACTTCGACTATGCAGCAACTTGCAGCAGCCAATAGCTTCTTGTAACAGTTCAACTTGGAAAACTTCGTTCTCCAAATCCAGAGCACGAAACAGAGTGAGACCACCACCAAAATTTCTATTTTTCTCTTCTCCTTAGAATCCCCTAAACTTGCATTCAATTCGGCAAGTTCCCGACAATAGACTTTCTCAGCTATCCACTTCGCACTTCAACCTAGCAACAGGATTTTTCACACTTCTACCCAGTAGATGAGAAGCTGAGAAGTGATTCTCCAAATGAATTTGTAGTCCTTCCTTTTATAATCTTCTTGTCGGGTAGAATGGGTCCTTAGGCCGAATTGATCTTCTCTTAGGCTGACATGGTGTGGAGGTTCCATAATTCATATTTGACTCAATACTTAACTGATTTACATGATTCAAAAGCCCAAGAAAGGTCTCTTTAAGTGTAAAATAATTCTATAGACCTAGAATAAATCCTAGAATTCCTCAATGGGGAATTTGACCTAAAACATGGTGACCCAAGCATGAAACCCATGCTTTAATAAGTCACAATAATAATAATAAGAATTATTTTCTTTATTCTTTTGACAAGTACATTACATAATGACTCAAGTACATTATTGAAGACCGAACATAGTTACTTTTTCAAACATTTACCAAGCACATTATGGAACCCACCAACTGTCGATAGGAGGTAGGATCCACGAGACTAGAGTTAGAGTCCCTAAATTTCTTGAGATTGGTGATCATAGGAGTAGTCGTTGGCTTGGAATCCATCATCCCAAATTTATGCAACAAATTGATGATGTACTTTCCTTACCCCAAATATATCTCCTTGGGTCTCTGCCATAATTCTAGACCTAGGTAGTAGTGCATCAGTCTTAGATCCTTCATTTAAAATTCAACTGCCAACATCTTCTTACATTCTTGAATTCTTTTCTCCACACCTGTGATGAATAGATCATCCACATATAGTAGAATAATGACGAGCTCATTATTCATGACCTTGATGTAGATATTTGAATCAACAAAACTCTTCACAAACCAAATTCTAAGTAGATATGCATCCATCCTTGCATACCATGCCCTAGGTGCTTGCTTCAAACCATATAGGGCCTTCTTAAGTCTGCAAACATGAGAGTACCTACTATTAACTTCAAAGCCTTCGGGTTGTTTGATATACACTTCCTCATCAATGGTCCCATTCAAAAATGTGATCTTCACATCCATTTGATGGATATTCCAACCCATTGTAGCAGTCAATGAAACCAAAGATCTAATGGTGGTGTACCTTACTATGGGAGCAAACGTTTCTTTATAATCAATGTCTTCCTTTTGAGAGAAACCCCTTGCAACGAATCTTACTTTGTACTTGTCTATACTTACATCAACAACATGTTTGATATTATAGATCCATTTGGAGGTGACAATTGATTTGTCACTAGGTCTAGGAGAAATTTCTCAAACCCCATTCTTCATGATGGATTTATATTCTTCCTGCATTGCTTTCTTCCAAACCTCTTGATGAGTAACTTCCTTGAATGTAGATGATTTGACTTCAATTAACTTTGTCATGTATGCAACATAACCAGAATATATTTTTGGTTTCTTACTTTCCCTTAAGGTTCCTTTCGCAGCTTCATGTCCTTCAACATATTTTAATGTAGCTTTTAACCAATTTGGCCTTTTCCTGTGATTGGGATGACCACCAATTGAATAGGCTCACTTGTTTCTTCTTCTTCTTCTTCTTGATTTGTAGTAGGGTTTTCATGATGAAATTCTTATTCTTCAAATATGGGAACTTCTTCATCATCAGAATCAATAGGAATATCCTTTGATTTCTTGTATGCTTGATTTTCATCAAATATGACATCCCTACTTACTTCAATATGTCTTCCTTCCTTAATGTAGATTCTATATGATTTTGAGGAGAGACTATATCCAACGAATATTCCCTTGATACTTGTAGAGTCCATCTTCTTTCTCTTGTCCTTTGGAACATGGATGTACGTTGGAATTCCAAAGGTTTAGAGGTGATCCACACTCGGCTTCTTTCCTCTGAATACTTCTTCGGGTGTTGTATTATCAAGACTTTTATGAGGACTTCTATTTTGAATGTACATGGTTGTAATTGTTTCTTCTCCCCATAAGAATTTTGGTAGGTCTTGATCAATGAGCATAGTTCAAATGGCTTCTTCATTTGCCCTATTCTTCCTTTTGGCCAATCCATTTTATTTGGGATAATATGGAACAATGAGCTCCCTCTTAATACCTACTTCCTTACAATATGCAATCAATTCCTTAGAAGTGTATTCCCCACCATTGTCAGACCTTAGAGTTTTTATCTTTCTTTCGGTTAGGGTTTCCACTTCAGACCTAAACTCCTTGAACTTATTAAATACTTTATCTTTTGTTTTGAGAAGGTAGTGCCATGTCTTTCTAGAATGGTCATCAATGAATGTCACATAGTGGAGATGACCTCCAAGTGATTTGTCAGACATGGGCCCACACACATCAGAATGGATGAGGTCTAATATCTCTTTAGACCTAGTTTCACTATTCAGAAATGGCTTTCTTGTATGTTTTCCCAAAGAGCATCCCTTGCACACACCTTCATGATCTAACTTCATATTGGGGATACCATGAACCAATTGACTAAGAGTAGGGATGACCTGATAATGTATCCAACCATACCTCCTATGCCATAGCTGGATGGGATTGATTTCCATATGAACCAAAGCTTGAGGAGGTGGTGTAATGACTCTATAAAGGCTTCCTTCACGAACTCCAATAATCGTAGCTTTATTAATGCTAGAGTCTTTTCGCCAAAACAATACTTTTCCATCAACAAAAGCAACTCTTTCCCCTTTATCTTCTAAAAAATAAATAGAAAGAAAATTATTTTTCAAACCTGAAACATATAGAATGTTGTTGAGGTGCAACTTCGATCCATTTTCCAGCTTCAACGATGTTGATCCTAGGCCTTTAACAACATAGCTTTTGTTTTCACCTAATTCCATTGCATGAGAAGATAACTCCTTTGATAGTGTATGAAGTTGTTTACTTTCTCCTATCATGTGCCTTGATGCTCCACTACCAATGGTCCATGCATTTTCATCATTAAGAAAACCTATAAGAGTAACCAAGAATCCTTGATTTTTGACCTTGTTGAATAAGTAATGGATGGCCTTGTTGATCCAGCTTCTAGTAGTGTTGATACCCATTCTTATGTAGTTCATCAAAGAGGGAGAATCCATGCCAACAAAGTGATATTCAACTTTTCCTAACCTTAGCTCTGATAACATGTTGGAAAATCAATGCAAATAGATTAGGGTTTGATTCTCCTTACTTGATAATTACTTCTGAGTTATATTGGCTTATTTTACTTCTTTATTATATTATATTTCATCAATCAATTACCATATTATGTGTGTATGAAGATCACAAAACAAGAGACACAAGATGTAGGCACTATGTTGGGGAAAAAACCCCCTCGCAGGGAAAACCCAGTCAAAAGTTATCTTCCTTTCGATAGTATTCTTTGAGACTCTTCAGCCTAGACAAAGACCAAACCTTCCCTTTGCACCAAGTCAGCCTCCCAGATCTTCGACCTCATTTCAACAACACTTCCTTCCCAACAACTTCGACTATGCAGCAATTTTCAGCATCAGGCAACAATGAAACTTGAAAGACTTCGATCTCCCAAACTAGGGCACGAAATAGAGTGAAAGAGGCTCCAAAATTTTGATTTTCTTCTTCTCCTTAGACTTGACCCAACTCGCACTTCCTTTTTCTTCCTTAGACCCACTTTGCACTTCTCCAGCTTCCTTAGGGATATCAAACTAGCTTGATATGAGATGCTCCAAATGAATTCGACTTCCTTCTATTTATAGGCTCCAAGTGAGGTCGAATTGATGTCCTTAGGCCAACTTGATCTCTTCTAGGTTAGGCCAACTTGATCTCTTCTAGGCCGACTAGGTGTGGAGGATACATAAATTATATTTGACTCAATAGTAAAACTTTTTACATGATTCAAAAGCCCAAGAAGGGTCTCTTTGAATGTACAATGACTCTATAAACTCAATATTAATCCTAGGAGTCCACAATGGGGACTTTGACTAATATAATGATGACCCAAGCATGAAACCCACGCTTTAATAAGTCATTGATACAATAATAAAAAATATTTTATTTATTCTTTTGAAAAGTAAATTTCATGATGACTCAAATACATTAATGAAGACCGAACCTAGTTACATTTTCCAACACTTATTACACCTCTAGGGCAGATCATACAATTAATGGTGGGATCCTTGAGGAAGCTATTGGCTCATTAGTGTTAATAATAGGATAAGTATGGAGATCATTTAATATAGTGTGGACTACATCCATAATGTTAGTTATTATAAATAAGGCACATTAGGTTGTTAGCACTAAATAAATGTAATATTTCCACATCAAAGAAGGCCTACTAAGTAGTTAGCATATGCTTATAATGGCTATGGTTCTCTAGCAAGCTATAGATGAGGGCATAGTCATATTTATGAATAGTGTATTGAAATATATTATGCTTGAGATTAGATAATTGGGAGGTTGTCCCTGGAAGAGACAAGTGAATAGGAGTTGATCCTTCCATAAAAGGATCATTGTATGGTGTTTCCCTACCTCAAAGATTTTATGATTTACGAAGATATAACGGTAACCTTGAATAGATGTTAGTGATTAAAGGATTTTATGATTTATTCAAGTACATTAGTTTTCTTAAATATACTTTTCTGGGATATGTATCATAATAAATAAAAATTAACTTGTTTTTAATCAACTTATTCACCAAATAATAGTTACATTATAGCTTAGAAGTAGAGTTCCCATGCAATTTTAGAATTTGCATTCATAGAAGTATCATGGAATTTATACATGTCTAAATTTAGGGCTGAAAAAAACTCACGAAAAAATTCTTGTAGTCCAATTATATCTCTATTTATGAATTAAATCCAATATTATTAAAGTAGAGTGCTTATGGAATTTAAAATTGGGGACATAATATATAATTAGAGTAGTATCATGGAAGTCATGTCTATTCCATGTTAAGGTCTTAAAATCCTCACAGAAAATTCTTGTAGTGTGATTATCTCTCTATTTATGCACAAAATTATAGCAATCCCAATTCCATTTTGATCAATATTAAGGAGGAAATGACATTCAAAAATCTCAAATCTTAAAACCTTAGTCGAACCAAAAAAATGAAAACTTATAAAAAAAGAGCACATTATTCAACTATATGACCAAGTATTAGAAACTTTGCACACATTAAAGAGGCTTGTATCATTATCAAGAAATATGCTTTCATAATAATAGATATTACCAAATACATATATGCCTAGGGTGACATAAAGGAAGCTAATGATGAATGATATATATGCAATTTTAATTTATCGGAAGAAACCTACTTCCAACCTTAATTTGTTGGCATACTTGTCTATACCTAAATATACAAACATATCTAACAACATGGATACATCAAGGCTGAGGGAATATCATGGAAAAAAAATCATGTGATAGTTGAGTAAGCGAAGAGTGTAGAGACAAATGTGGTAATATAGCACATTGGCACAATGGTGTAGTTTTAGGGGTATAGTGAGCACCAATTCTTGTATCTATTTAAAGCATTAAATAATAATTGCAATATAAAATTCTCTTGGTTATTAGTCCCTGCCTACGGCAGCGCAGGGACTCTTAGCGTTTGATCGGTAGTTGACTCGCCATTAATTCACGCGTTGACCGTCAATTTGCACCGGTTAATTACTCTTTAACCAAAGTTTATGCTGGGCACTTTCTCTGCAAGAAAATTTTAACCAAAGTTTTCTATTTACCCTCTTATTGCCCGCATCACTTGCCCCGATGTTATTTTAGTGTGGGCAACTTAATTTATCCTAAGTTTCAAAATTGGCGTGTGGACGTTGCATAAACCCAACACCCTTACACTTAATTTATCCTAAGTTTCAAAATTGGCGTGTGGACGTTGTATAAACCCAGCACCCTTACACTTGTCATCGTTCGCTGACACGATTGTTTACAGCTGTCGACATCTCTTCATTCCACCGCCCTCTATCTTCATTCAGGTTAGCAAACACATTGTAGATTCAGGTTAGCAAACACATTGTTCATCCACTCGCGCATGTTAGCAAATGTTTCAGGAAGCTAGGTTTCAGGTGTTTCAGGAAAGACCATAGTTATTGCAGAAGCTCTAATAGAAAGAAAATCGTGCAGCACAAGCAGTGGCAACAGGAGTTCCAGCGCTTGGGAGGGCGTGAGTAGTATCTGGTAACCTGGCGTGTTGGTATAACTTGGGCTTTTGGAAACTAAACTCTCATCTGCTCGTGGGAAGGAGCATATACCCCGTATTTCTCAGAGGTAATACTGAACCTGGGCACCAACAGAGAGCTCGGCTTCTCGTTTTCATATTTGCCTACGTTTTTCTCTACGTTTTCAGTGGTTGGGTACACTCACGGGTTTTAGGGACAAGGTGAGCTGCTGTTGGTGAGATGCTGATTTGGGGACAAACTCTTTGGCGTGCAGTGCTTAGTTGTTAATTTATAAAAGCTCTTGACAGGGAATATCGGGTTGCCGAGCAATAGAGCTATGTCTGCCCAAAGAAAGACTTCTTTCATTTTGCCTGCGAGGATAAGATAATACTAACTTCATGTGCAAAATTCTGAACAAATCAAATTGGCTTTGAACTCTGGTTGGCTACAGAAAGTTGCATCAAAATTTTTTTCCTTACAAAATTTGTAGTGAATAATAGATGCTTCATTGCAAAATATGCAAAATGTTTTTTCCCCACAAAATATGCAGTGAATGTAGTGAATAATAGATTATAATTTTCTATGAAATTGCAATTCAGCTTAAAATGGATGTATGTAATACAAGGAAATACAATTACCTGTGCAAACTAATATGAAAATTTTGAGAGTGCTCTGCCTGCAAAAGTAGCGCGCCTTTCATGGTTGGCAACGTCTAAAGCCCATGGGGAAGACTCTCCATATTTTGGCCGCTGGAAGGAGTATGATGCTAATCCCTACCATCCGATAAAGAACCCTTCGGGAATCATCCAAATGGGTTTGGCAGAGAGGTAGGTAGACAACATAACATATTTATTCATATTCTATCATTTTTCACATTTGTGCTGGAATGCAATTAAATGTACTTCGAATTGGATGATATTACTTGAAGCTGTCATTCGACATGCTGGAAAACTGGCTACTTGCGCATCCAATGGCATCGATTTGTGCCGAGGAGGGCTTGTCAAGCTTTAAGCCAATAGCTCTTTATCGAGATTACCGTGGCCTCCCAAAGGTTGAAAACTGTAACTTACAAACTTGACGTGTTCTCTAACAACTTGAATATTGCATACTAAAACTGTAATTTATTTAAGCGTCTTTGGATGGGATTAAATATTACTGGAAATGTTGAACGGTTGACGTAGGCAATTGCCATGTTTATGGAAGAAGTTGGAGGAAGAAAAGCAAAGTTTGAAAGAGATAGAATTGTTCTCACTGCAGGAGCAACTGCAGCCCACGAGGTGCTGACATTCTGTCTCGCTAATCCTGGAGAAGCCAGGATTTAACGTGGCCCCTATTGCTTTTTCATGTCTCTCACAAAAATGAACCTTGATGAGTGACTCAACCTGCCTTCTTTGTGTTGTCCATCTTGCAGTTTGAGCTATCGCTTTGTTGTGTTGTCCATCTTGCAGTTTGAGCTATAGCATGCGAGACAAGTTGTAGGGTAGTGGGCCCAAAGAGTTAGACAAATGGTAAATTTGTGGGCCCACAGCGTAAAACGTGGTGATTTATTACTACTTTGTATATGACATCTCTGCATGCACTCCAAGTGTCCTTTGCAAAGGTACATCTTTACATCCATTACAGGTTTTGCATACACTCCAGAAGATGTTCTTAGTTTTATAGAAGGCATTCAAAATGCTCCCTTCAAAGATATTTTCTTATCAAACATTCAGTTCTGTTTTAACTCAGAGCCTTTATAAGCGCTTGAACTGCTAGCATCCTCATTTAGTGAGGGAGGAACTCTTGTATTCTACACATCCGGTAACTTTTCTTAAGGTTAGTGAAGTTGGAAGCTAAAAAAAATTATCTTCCTCTCTGTCATTCTGCACATGAATTGTAAAAAAATTTATGTTTAAAAAAAATTATTTACAGAATCCTTCCACGTGGTCTGAGACAATTTTCTCTCGCAGTGGATACCTCAAGGTTTCCCATGTTATCGGGAAATCTAGTGTCTATGCAGAGCTACTAGTCCCACTAAGACGGGTAGCTATCTTAGAAACAAACAAACTAAAACTACTTTCACTTTCCTTTATGAGAAGTAGATAAGAGGGGAATGAAGGACACCAACCTCAGTCTTGCGCTTGGTTCCTTGCTTGATTCCTCTCCCTTCTGACAGATCCTTGCCACTTCTCTCTCATCTACATAGCTTCAAAGATTACCTGTGGAATCAAAGCAGCATAATACTATCGAAGAACAGAGATCTACAATCATAAACAATAAAGGACCAGATATATATTGACCACACAAATGCATATATCATCAAACATACAAGAATGTGGAGGAAAACTTGAATAGCTTTATTAATATCAAGAATAGCAAAGAGAATTACAACCAATTGTTCTGACCCAGTGTCATCCTCTCAACATGAAAGCCCTTCTTCACCTCATGAAAAGCTTAGATCACCCAACACTATGATATTTCACCAAGAAACCAGCAACACTTCCTTACAAGATACAAATTCCAGCCTTTGCATCTCTGGGATGAGGGATCCATATATAGATGATTGCAAGGAGGTGAGTTAGCTTCTGGGATTTTGATTAGTGTCTTCTCTCTGATAGTTCTTGGTTACACTTGGAGATTTCATGATCTCTTACTCATCCCTGGGCGAATTCAGAGAGACAAGTGTCCTGGGAAAGTTTCTGGAAGATTCCAAGATCATCCACTTAGCAAACTGCCTCTGCCGTTTGTCTATTCTCGTCCATCTCACCCTATAGAAGGACTTTTCAGTATGCATCGCACCCCCCATGTGTAATAGGTGCGATGCATCTCACCCTCAGCACTGAGCAATCAGTATGGTCCAATTTTGACCATTTCTGAGTAGTTTTCTGTGGAGAACTTTTGGGAGATGATGTAATCAGCTAACATTGTTCCTTTAGGGTGTGAAGCAACACTTTTAGGGACTTAGTAGCCCTTGGTTTATGGACATGTATGATTGGGGTTGCAGTGCCCAAAAATGTCTATAACAGTTGCCCCCTAAAGCATGAGGTCGTTAATCTTTTGATGTCGGGTGAAATGCTTTATCATGAGGATCCGAAGTTTTTTCGAGCTGGAAGGCGACCTGTAATAAGATACAATACAATACATTATCTTCATAATATTTTTCATGATCTAGCTGAGGCGGGAATTCCCATGATCAGCTTTATAAATTCATTTTCCTGTACATAGGATAGACAACCGTCTGTGTGCAGATTGATGATTCTGGTAGAGCCATCATCCCTTAGATTCGGATGATCATCTATTCGGCAATGATTTACATTTGATGTCTTTATTTTCCTGAATATATCGCAGCCCGGATGGATGAAACTAGATCCGGGGTCTTCAAACTCGTCCAATCTTCACTCGGAGTACAATTCGATCCATGTGAAAGATGTTCTGGAGTCGAACATGGAAAGACATCGCCTGATTACCAGCCAATGATGTAAGTTGTTAACAAGCGCGAGAGGAATCACCGATAATGATGATGACCCTCAAGGTACTACAGTACAATTCGCGTGGTGTGAAAAAGGACTTGGTGTCAAACACCACGCAAAATCTTTCGGTCGAAGGCCATTGATGTAAACCTGTCGCCGGAAGTGAGAAACTTGCCATTGAGGCATGCAAGCTTCAAAGTACTGAAAGGGTTGTTCCTAGGTCGACTTCTTGGATAATGAGCTGATGTCGACAAGAAGCGACCCGTCGTAGGAATGCCTTAATGAATCCCACATCTACGACACGGAACGGAGCAAATGATTTCAGAGGTGAAAACGATCTGATGATACAGGGTTCAGGTTGGCGGTTATGAAAGAATGGAGCATGAATGTATTGTAGCAGATGAGACACAGGTGAATTCTCTGAGCAACTTCCCTTGAACATACCGGCGACACTGATATGGATTGGTAGCGTTAACCCCAAAATATGGATGGCGTGATGGACCAATGGTGATATGACCGATGAACAGAATAACCCAACCCGACTCGGACGTGGAGTGAAAGTGTCATGTTCAAGAGCGACCTTGCTACCAACAAAGTTTCTTCTAGTTTTCTTCCCAATTTTTCCCCAGTCATTGCTGACCAGTACCTCTTTACTTTTGTCAAGCTTAAGGACGATAACATATGCTTGTTATATAATTTTCCCTTCGGGCAAACCCGTCGCTATATTTTAACGAGCCTAGCAACAGTGAAACTCATTCTTGTTTGTATGGACAAGTTTGTCGCTATTTGGTTTTAACGAGTTTAACGACAAAGATAACTCGGTCCTTTTCAATTTTAGATAGTCTGAAAGGGACGTAAAGGAAACTCCAATAATCCTTTTTCATCATATAATCCCTTAAGTCTGAAAAAGTATAAAACAATACAAAAGGGATGAATTTTCAGTAATTTTAACGAGCTGAACAAAACAAGCGCTTGATCTTTTTGTGTAATAATCTCTCAGGTCCAAAAAGATTAAAAATCTAGAGGAGGGATAGCACTTCTGGTAGCTTTAACGAGCTGGAGAGGCCAATTGCTCGACAATATTTTCATATTTTACGAGTCAGATGAAAAGAGCTTAAAGGAGACTTGTTTTTTGAGGAACGAGTGATAATTTCAGGTAGCAGCTGATTCCAGGTAAGGTTTGGAATTTTCCAATCACGACATTGTCACGAGGATGGCTAACAAGATCACTCGTCGCAAATGTTCCTCAAAAGGGTAAACAATCAAATGGAGGCGTATGATCGGCTAAAATAGAGTGGAGGTGATGATGAGAACACGAGCAAGGTTCAAAAGCTGATGATAATGCATTCACAATGGTTATTTACCGGAAATTGGTTCATTTTTTTTTTTTAATGAGCTTAAACTCTGGGGGAAACATTTTCTCATTGCTTAGGTTTAATTTTTAACGAGCTTGAACTTTTTGCTCGCGACGAGTTTATTTTTTAACGAGCTTGAACCCTGCGGTAACATTGCTCGTGATAAGTTTGCATGCCCCCAGCATAATAACGCAAATCGAGGTGCATGCCCCCCAAGCTTCATTGCATTCAACTCGGTGGTTGGAATGAAGGTTTACCTTTGAGATTTGGAAAGGGATTTGTTTCATTTTTTAATGAGGTTGACACAGTAAAAGAACTATCCTCATGACTCCTTGTTTCATTTTTTAACGAGGTCGACACGAGATAAGAACCGTCCTCGGAATCCACCGTATTTACAGTATTTGATAGAAAATCAAAAACTGAAGGATGATTAAGGTCATTGGAATAATCTTCGTTGTAATCCGGAAGATGGGAACGATGGTGGTAATCTTCCCATGGTGCCTCTCCTAACATCATTGACTGAATGATTCCTTTGTCTGTAGAATGTACATGCGACCAAGGATCTGAAGAGGTACCATATTCCTTAGACCTATCTATCCAAACACTCGATGAGCATTGATTTGGGTTTGCCCCCTAGGCCAAGAAAATTGATTGCTACAATATTTCTAAAATGGCGATGATCCATGCTGACAAAATGTTTAGGAATCTTCCGAATCCATTAGATATAGAAGATTTCATATTGCAGGTTCCTACCGTGGCCACTTCCGCCAGATTGTTTGGAGGCGGTAGGGTAAAAGTCCCCATTAATGTAGGGTCTTTTAGTAGGCCTACTCCTACATTTTGAAGCGATTGAGAGCTTCCATGGATCATTGGAATGCTTCCCATAACTTGTGAACTACTGGGGAGGAAAGTTTGTTGGTCGAAGATTGTAATCCCTCATTGGAAGGGAAATGCAATCTTTCTGAAGTATGTCGACACAACTGCAGCCATAGCATAAATCCAGGGCCTTCCCAGTAGGATGTTGTAATCGAGGTTTCCATCGATAACCTCAACATCAATTTCTACTGTTTTTCCCCCCAGCTCAACTTGCAAGTTACTTAAAATCCCGTATGGAGTGTATGTCTGTCCATCAAATGCTTTTAACGTCGTTGATGATCGCGACAAGGGTGGTGAGACTAAATTTTTCCAGAAACTCATTGACATAATACATGTAGATGCCCCCTCATCAATAATTGTTCGATGAACAGTTTTGTTGAGGGCTTTCACTTGAATAAGGAAAGCTAGTTGAGCTGGTAACTGAGGGTCATATCCTTTGTGATTAAAGGAAACAAGATTGGAATCCGTTGGGTCAATCCCACCTATCACTGATAATAAACCCTGCTTTTGGGAGGGGCAATTTTGCAGTACCTCAAGTGTCGACATAGCAGATGGCGATTGAGCCAAGTCCCCTACTATATTATAATGTTGTGCTGCTCTGGCACGAGGATTAAATGTCGATTTGTGTACTACTCCCTTTGGCGACTTTATCATTAGCTCAGGAATGATGGGTGGCACAACTTCGGTCGAAGTTGTTGTCGAACTACTAGGTTGATCATTAGCCTTTTTGTTCGACAAGTGTGGATTCCTGTAATATTTATTCCTTGTCGATATCAAAGCATCATTTTGGTACTTCGAAACGGACAACATAAGTACTGGGGATCGGGAAGCATTGTCATTAGCAACCATATTTGTTCCTGGATTCAGAAACGGATCAGTTAATACTGCCGAGGTTTTTGTATTCTTGAAGAATTTTCTAAGCTCAGCTTTATATGGACAATCTGATGTCCAATGATCCTCATCGCATATAAAACACGGATGATTTGGTTTCCTACCTCCAGCAGGGTTTGCAGAAGATTTTTCAGGAGACGACTCCTCCTGTTTCTTCTTCTTCCCTTTCTTTTTCTTCTTGCCTCCTGGTTTCTTGGTTTCTTTGCCTTTGTCTGTCGACACGGCATTTACTTCCGAGGCGAGAATTTGTTCATTTGCATTTTGACTCGAAACCGTACGGGCCTTCTTTGACGTAGCCTTTACGGTTTTCATGCCAGTCGTACCTATCATGCCATCACTAGCATGAGAGTCTTTGTTTGATTTAGGAGGAGGAGGAACGAAAAATTCCAGTCTGGGAGCGTCAGGGATTTTATCGTAGAGCGTGCTAGACTGAGTATAAATCAAGTCTAGATATTGCGCACGAGCAATGACTTGCTCTTCAGTGATGACTCCTCCCTTTGCCACATCTTTCGTAATAGAAGGTAACAGTGACTTAATAAACCATTCAGCCAACAACTAATCAGGAACATATGTTTTTACCATTCTACGATGACATCGCCACTCATGAATATGATCGGATATGTGAGTGGCTGTCGTTTGCTTGAAATTGGTAAGAAGTTCTGTTCCCATTTCTTACCTTATGGGTAACTGAAAATGGATTAAAAAGGTTGTGGCTAGGGTACTGAAGTTATCAAACGAAGCTCTAGGCAATTCGATATACCATTTTTCTGCCAGACCAGTTAACGTTCACTGAAAAAGGCGAAGCCTGATCGAATCATCGTTGAGAGTGTTGGATGAACACCACAGATGAAAGGTCATCACATGATTCGATGGGTCTTCACCTGGATTTCCATTAAATTTAGGAATATCTGACGGAAGTTTATGCGGAATCGCCGGCCACCAAGGGGCATAAGCAATTGGATCATTCGTCAGTCGGTTTAGATCTAGTAATTCTAGAGTTTCTACAAAGGGCAACTGTTGATTCAGGTTAGGCGAAGCATACCCAGGATAAGATGGAATCACCTGAGCAGTGGGTCTTTGCATACCAGCATAATGTATTTGATGCTGGTAACTTTGATAAGGTTGATGGGCATAACCATTATAGTATGGTTGTTGATAACCGCTTTGGAAATGCGGTTGCCCATTACTTACAAAGACTTGTTGCTCAGGTCCTTGATATGTTTGCTGGAATTGCGGTTGTTGAGATTGAACCAGCCATGGTTGTTGGACCATTTGCTGTTGTCCAATACTGGATGATTGACCAAGATGAGGAGTCATAGTACTTGTTTGAGCCTGAGTCGCTCCAGATAAGGAGGCACTAACCTGAGGTTGTGATTGAATCGCTGAGACGAGAGGCTGTTGTATTGCAACCTGAGAAACTTGGGGTTGACATACAACAGGTAGTGCTTGTACTTGCGATGCAGTCACCGTAGCAGGTATAGTGGGAATATTCGACACAGGATGGACTGGTTGCATTGAATATACAACCCTTGGTTGCTGAGGTAGTATTGGTACCCAACCGCTGGATGTCATTCCAGTTTGACCTAAACTTTGTTGTAAACTCCCATATGGTTGTTCTCCGGGAGGGAACAATGAAAGGGCATACTGTCCCCCATATGGTGGCAATCTAGTACTTAAAGGGTAGATTGGCCTTTGAAGACACATTGGATCAATTTGTTGAGTTTCAACATAAGAAATACCAGATGAGAATCCGGATGAAGAAATAGGAACTAACCATGTCGTCGAAACAGTCCCTGATTGGACTCCGGCTTGTTGTTGATAACTTGCCGGGACAGATGGTATACCGGCGAACATCGTTGGAGTAGCAGCAGGAGGCTCTGCCGCTGCTACGTTGGATGACACAGTCCTAGATGTCGACGATTGTTCAGACATATCTAGTCTATCCAAAAGATTTCCTAGCGATTCTACAAGAACTTGCGATGAAGGGAGACTAACTTCTAAGACCAACGAGGGAACAATGACGTTATTCCGATTAAAATAAATTTTATGATGCTTTTCCACAACTTGTTTTTTCAATTTTTAAGAGTCGAGAAAAAACAAAAGATGACTCTAGTCGCCTTCGATTTTTAATGAGCCTGAAGTGACAAGTGCTCAGATGGACCTTTTCCTTTAAGGAGTCTGAAAAGGAACGAAAGAGACTACTCTGGAAATCTAGACAGATGGATTACCAAACCAATTTCAAAACTGCAGAATAATTTTTACGGTACGGCAGTCAATCTTCCCGAATGTTGTGTTCAGTGCATTGCGATCGATAGGGCGGCAGACACGGCTTCCTATGGATAAAGGATATAGCCTATTGTGGTCTCCCAATATATACTCGACGGTACGTGGGAGAACAAGTCTGTACTGGCACTTGTCGTCTCAAAGAGGAGGAATCACCCAACCAACAATGAAAGCGATAGTTACCAGGCTTTACGACGCCGGAATACGTCTCTAGCCTAGACTTCTAGATGTTGTGCGTTAGGTTCCAAAGCATTTTTATGTTCATTGAATTTATTTTACAGTTGATCTTTCTTAAGAAATTTTCCTTTCAGGTTCACCGCGTGATGTAGATATACAATTCCTAAAATGCAATCTAAGATGATAAACAATCGTTTAATCTTCTTTTTGCAATGAAAATCCTAGCTACTAAAGAAAGAGAGATGACATTCTTTCAACATAGAGCAGAGAGCACACACTAGATGCACTGTCCTAAATCAAACCAACAAGCAGTCTAAATGCAAATGCACATGCATGTATTTGTTTTCAGCCTTCTTAATGTGTGAATGACAAGAAGAATGCTAAGTACAAATCTGAATTATCTTTTCAAAGCGAAAATACTAACAAGTTTTTCTTCAAAAACGAAAGGAAGATAATAACAACACTTTGCGATTTTGAATTGAAAATTGTTTTCGACACTTGAAAAACTACTAATTCAAATAAAAAACAAGAGTAACAGTATAATCGACTATCAAGAACAATAGGATTCTCTTCTATGACTGAAAACGACACTTGCGACACTTCCAAATCAAGAAACGACAGTTCGATTACGCTACTTCTTTGTAAAAGAGAACTGAAAATGGCGCACAATACATAAAAACATTTACAGTTCTTTGCACAATGGAGGCAGAATAATGGAAAGGAAGGGGGTTTCCACAGAGGTATACTAACTACAGACAGCAAAACTCCTAAATAGAGCTGAAGAGAGTGAAGAAAAACCAAAGTTTGAAGGCAAAATTAACCTTCTTTGACCATCGCATCTGTTACACAGAGAATCCAGTATGCATCCCACCTACTGCACACGGGAGGTGTGATGCATACTGATATCCTTGAAGAGAGGGTGCGATGGTACCAGTGCGAGACTTTTACTTGGCTTTTGATCACAGTTTGCAGCTCAGTTCAGGGATTTAGGCCGAGCAAGTGATAATCAGTAAATACAAATCACAGGGGCTGATCTAATGAGGTTACTAGAGCCACCACAAGAGCAATTAGGATGTTTGCAAATCGATTGTTCAGTTTATAAACAAAACCCGGAGATAAACTGAAGCAGCATTGATCTACTTTGCACTTGAATAACAAATGCAGTTTGAAGGCTAGCTGGCTTAACTTCAGGCTCCGTTTGTAAGTTTATAACACAAACAAGTATAGAAAAGAAAACAAGCTATTCGCTCCCCAGCGGAGTCGCCATTTTGTTATCGGGAAATCTAGTGTCTATGCCAAGCTGCTAGTCCCACTAAGACGGGTAGCTATCTTAGAAACAAACAAACTAAAACTACTTTCACTTTCCTTTATGAGAAGTAGATAAGAGGGGAATGAAGGACACCAACCTCAGTCTTGCGCTTGGTTCCTTGCTTGATTCCTCTCCCTTTTGACAGATCCTTGCCGCTTCTCTCTCATCTACACAGCTTCAAAGATTACCTGTGGAATCAAAGCAGCATAATACTATCGAAGAAAAGAGATCTACAATCATAAACAATACAAGACCAGATATATATTGACCACACAAATGCATATATCATCAAACATACAAGAATGTGGAGGAAAACTTGAATAACTTTATTAATATCAAGAATAGCAAAGAGGATTACAACCAATTGTTCTGACCCAACGTCATCCTCTCAGCATGAAAGCCCTTCTTCACCTCATGAAAAGCTTAGATCACCCAACACTATGATATTTCACCAAGAAACCAGCAGCACTTCCTTACAAGATACAAATTCCAGCCTCTTGATCTCTGGGATGAGGGATCCATATATAGATGATTGCAGGGAGGTGAGTCAGCTTCTAGGATTTTGATTAGTGTCTTCTCTCCGATAGTTCTTGGTTCCACTTGGAGATTTCATGATCTCTTACTCATCCCTGGGCAAATTCAGAGAGACAAGTGTCCTGGGGAAGTTTCTGGAAGATTCCAAGATCATCCACTTAGCAAACTACCTCCGCCATTTGTCTATTCTCGTCCATCGTACCCTATAGAAGGACTTTTCAGTATGCATCGCACCCCCGGTGTGTAATAGGTGCGATGCATCTCACCCTCAGCACTGAGCAATCAATATGGTCCAGTTTTGACCATTTCTGAGTAGTTTTCTATGGAGAACTTCTGGGAGATGATGTAATCAGCTGACCTTGTTACTTTAGGGTGTGAAGCAACACTTTTAGGGATTTAGGAGCCCTTGGTTTATGGACATGTATGATTGGGGTTTCAGTGCCCAAAAATGTCTATAACAGCCCAGTAGAGCCTGCTTATGGATTAGCTTGTCGGTGTCACAAACCATTGTGAACTCAAACATTAGAACTAAAATAAAATGTTTTTCATAACAGAACTTTCATCTTACTATTATAATAATGAAGACCAGATTGCTCATCGTCGACTACAGTATAGTATTCCTCCTCATAGCCAGCGTCCTTCACTTCAAATATCTACTGTTTTATTCGGTTGGTCTCCTGTTTTAAACGGTTGGTTATATCATTTTCATGGTTCTTCAAGGTATATGTTGTTTATGGTGCCGTCGTTGTCAATCCATCTTGCTTCGGTGGTTCCAAACCATTGGCAACTCCAAGTTGATGATCTATTGTGATGTTCGTTTGCAATATGTGAGAGAAATTATAGGAAAAAAATTCACACAGGCAACAACATATCCATTGACAATTACAGAAAAAAATACAGAGAAGAGGAACAACAGAGTAGATATGAATACCAGGAGTAAGCTTCGCGTGAGCATCTGGCGAATCTTCAACATCTCCCAGCTTGCGTTCAAGCTGAGCCATTCTACTGCTAAGAAACAAATTCTGAGTAAATCCTTCTGCACTTGGCAAGACTAGCACTTCTGAACAAATTCTAAACTTCTGGTTCTCAAAATGTATCTCAGACAGAGTGAAGCGTATGGTTTACTAATTTGGCACTTGGCATTTGTAATGCGACGTGTCAGATTTATGGACACGTGGACACAAATGTGGGGAATCCGAAAAATCTCAAACTTAAATATCATTGCACAGGGAAACTATGCTCGTCAAAGTTAAATATTATTGCACATGGGAAACTATACTCGTCTACCACTGGGAAAATGGCAATAAGTGTTTTATTGTTTGAATATTGAATAAATTCGCAGGGTGTAGTATACAATGTATTTAAATGTATTTAATGGTGGCAATGGGGATGTTATTGTATTACAACTTATGGTGGATTCACATTGCAATGCATTTCATATATTATCAAACTATGGTATCGTACTTATGGTGTGGTGATAGTATAATATATCTGTGTTGGTAGTGATATAATGGTTGAACAATATTTGGCGTTTATGTGCGTTGGCCATAGTATATTCATACATATGTGCGTTATCTTCCTTGGGTTATATCCGCGTTACAATTTTTTTTCAGGAATATATCACATAGGACGTTATACATATATTGTGGCATATGCATCTGACAGGCTTTGATATAATATGCAAACGACATCATTGCTACACAGAGTTATGGATTTGACATAGAATTACGTTATTGACAATCACCATTAATATATTATATTAAAGATATTCGATATTATTGGATGTTATACAACCTTATGTTATATTCCAGTATTATATACATTCCAAGGATACGAACCACATCAACATCCAATTCCTTATGATTCCAATTGCGTTGGTCTTCATAACACTAAATTTCTTGTCCCCGACTGCATGGATGACTGTTAAAAGAATCTCTTCTTCTCTTCCTTCGAAGGTTTTGCCGTAGAAATCGCATTCTCAGAGTGCAGAGTGGAACACCATCATTTAAACACCTGCACTCGACACCGGCTAGAGGGGACACGTGGGCTTCATGCAAGCCCCCGCATGCTTACCAACAAGTTTTCCGTTGATTGACGCCTGTAGTGTTGTAGTGTTGCAAATTTCTCAACCCCGGCAGGGACTACCGCTACGATAGTGGCTCCCTTGTTTTTATATCATCCTATCATGGTTCTTTTGATATACCAATACATTAGTATGGTATATTTATCAAATGCATCAATGTTTGTTCTATGTTGATATATTTTAAAACCTACACCCATGCTTGTGGTAGTGTTACACACCAATATAGTTATATATATGATGCATCAAAAATAAATTTGGAAAAATGGTCAATATTTTTGAAAATATTTTAACCTTACCCAGTGCCCATGTCAAGGTTACCTATATTTATCTTACCCAGTGCCCATGTCAAGGTTACCTATATTTATCTTATCAATTAGAATATCCTTTGAAAATGATGGATATTTTTAAAAATATTTTAAACTACCTTAGTGTGTGTGGTAGGGTTACACAAGGATGTTGTTAAATGTATTGGGTGAACCATTAGGTTTCTTAAATTACAAACCTAGCATGGTGCTCTTGGTATGGTTGGTATTGCTTAATCCATTTGATGAACTAACAAGTATTTCTTAAACAAATGGCCAGTGTATTTATCAAATGGATAATATATTTCTCGAATGCATTGTTTATTATCTTTTAATATTTTTTAATACCTGCATTGATGCATGTGGTATTCTTACACACCAATGTAGTTAAATATATAGGATACATCAAAAATAAATTTGGAAAAATGGTTTATATTTTTTAAAATATTTTAACCTTACTCAATGTCCATGTCAACGTTACACATATTTATCGCATAAACTACAACATCTTTTAAAAATGATGGATATTTTAAAAAATATTTTAAACCACCTTAGTGTGTCTGGTAGGGTTACACAAGGGTGTTGTTAAATGTATTGAGTGAACCATTAGGTTTCTTAAATTACAAACCTAACATGGTGCACCTAGTATGGTTGGTCTTTGTTTAATCCATTTGATGAACTAACCAGCATTATTTAAACAATGGCTAGTATTTTTTATAAAATATTTTAGCATGTATTTATGCACATGATAGGGTTATGCGTTAGTGCACTTAAATATAAGTGGTGCATTAATAAGATGGTGTTTTTAAACAAATAACTTATACTTTTTGTAAAATATTTTAATCCACATTAGTATGAATGTACACTAACACATTGATGTAGTTAAATATAAATGGCACATCATTAAGAATATTTTGAAAAAATGACCTTATTTTTTTATAAAATATTATAATCTATTTTGATGCTAATTGTTTGGTTACATGGTGATGAATTTGAATATAAATGGTCCATTAAAAATATTTTTTTGGATAAATGGTCAATATTTTCTATAAAATGTTTTAACCAACTTCAATGCTTATGGTAGGGTTACACACCAGCACAAGTGATAAGTAAATGTTTTAACTAACTTCAATGTTAGTGGTAGGGTCACACACTAACACAAGTGATAAGTAAATGTACTAATGAAACTTTATAGTTTAAGAACACCAGAATTAAAAATATGTTAAAACCTTTGGCCACCCACTTTTACTAATAATAGAGAAGAGAGAAGTGTTTCTATAAAGCCTGCACCAATTGTTATTTTCCTTGTAGTGCTATTGTCAAACCTCTAAGCTTGAGTGCCCATGGGAAAAATTAGTTCGACAAGACGAGTTGTGAGGCAATAGAGTCATCGCACATTTTTTGACATTTATGAAATGTTTTGGGTGTTATGGCATGAGGAGACCGAGAGAGCCCAAGGCACCCAAGTTGGCATGAGAATGCTTGCACGAGGTGCCTGAGTTGGCACAAACGTGCTTGGGACAAAGCGCCCTAATATGAGCCCACCTGAAACGCCCAAGCTGGAACCAAAGGCACTTGAGTTAGTCCACAATGTGCCTATATCGTGTGAGAAAGTCTTGAGATAAGAGGAGTATTTTTGTATGCTTGTTTTAGACTTGGTTTGAGAAACCAATGGTTGACTCTGTTGTGATTTGAGAAGGGACAACGACTTAGAATTATGTATGTTGCAGCATTGTAAGTTGAAGATATTTGTGTATATAATTCGAAGAGAGGACTGAGGGTCCTATTCTATAAATATGGTGTTCCACTTTGAGGAAGTTATATATTGCATTTATGTGACGAAGTATTGTCTCTATGTGACAAAATATTGTAGCATAATACATATGTGATGATGTTATGACTGTGGACTATATGGTGAACATAAAATTATAGTGGAGCATTATACTTATGCTAAGATTAAATGTTGTATTCTGCACACATAATATATATTACACATGACTAAGAAATATAAGTACTATAGGCATAGTCCAAGAGTCAAGTACTCATAAGCTGCTCACAACCATTGTGAGGAACCTAACTAGTGTTGCACACTCAGAGGGCCTCAACATGCCTTAACTCAAGGAGCGCTCTGCGGGTGTGATAGTTGGTATCATAACAAAGTTCGCCACTTTCCCCAAAGTTGGTATCAGAGTTGAATATTACTGAAGTGAAGCAATAGTAACCAAAGTATTTTGAATGTAGTTTAGTTCTCTTCACCACATTATCCTTGACATAACAGGTGGATTGAAGAATCAGTTCAAGAGAAGAAATGGTAGATTATCAAAGTGAAAGTACAAGGGAATAGATATGGAAGACATTGATGCAAAATAAACTAAAGGAGATTCAAGCTCTTCTGCGAAGTTGGGAATGCTTGGAAAAAAAATGGTGGAGCTATGTGTTGATGCTAGATATTTTGGCAAGAAAGTAAAGGGAGTAGTGGTAGACTACTTGTATACCCACAATGATATTAATGTTTTTTCAAGAGAGAAGGTTGAGCCTAGCCATATGGATGAATGGGTTGGATCTTTCTCAGGCACTTTGGATGAGACAAAATGCAAGGTGGTATACCTTTTTTTTTTTTTTTTTTTTTTTTTTTTTTTTTTTTTTTTCGATGTGGTTCACGGGGGCACCGGAGGTGGCCGCTACGTCCACGTAGAGCTGCACGGCCATCAGGCCTACCCCCGAGGGCATCGAGGAGATTTGACCCCGTGACCTCTCAAACCGGAGAGTACTATCAGCGGGAACTCGACCATTTGAGCTAACCCTCGGGGGCACAAGGTGGTATACCTTGCTGTGATGAGGGAAACACATTATGAGGAGGTTGAGTCCATGAAGAAGTGAGTGAGAAGGGGATGGAATGGAAGGAAGAAGAAGATGCCAACCAAGGTCAAGCCTAATTCAGAATATTCACATGAAAATAGCCAATTGAAGAGAAGAGTCCCACTTTGAAGGAACTTATGTCTAAGATTGCTACCATAAAGGAGCATGGCATGGCGCAGAGATCTCTTGGGTTATTTTCAAGAGAGGATCTTTAGGTGATTAACATGGTTTATTTAGTAATGCAGATTGAAAGAAAGAAGTCCCCATAAGAAAAGAAGGATTTGGGACTTAGATTTGTACATGTGACAGTGATGGGGAAGAATTTGGATACTTTAGTTGATACTGGGGCTACACATAACTTCATTAATGAGAGTAAAGTTAAGTCCTTATAGAGGAAGGAGGAGGAGAAGGAGTAGTTTAGCACCTACAAAGTAGTGAACTCTGAGATGAGGTCAACATTTGGGATTATCAGGGATATACTAATGAGAGTGGGCTCATGGTTTGGAAAGATGGATTTGAGAGTTATACAATTGGAATATTATGTGATGATTTTGGGAATGGATTTTATGAAGACATCTCAAGCATTTCCTTTGTCGGAGAAGGACCAACTTTTAAACATTAGAGACCATGGAGCCGAAATAGTACCAATGGAAAAAAGAAGCAATGTGGGATATCATTAGAGGGTGTTCACAATTGTGGTGTACAAGAAAGATCCTCAACTGCAGAAGCTTGAGAAGGGAGCAAACCCATCTCATGATCAATAAGAGAGAGAGCTTGTGGACATTCTTGCAGGAACATCTTTTGGTAATATGAGTCATATTGAAGGTTGGGTAGGTGGAGATGGTATTCTCCCAATCTGAAGTAGCATCAAGAGACTTCGACCAAGTAACTTCACTAACAACAAATAATGTAAACTTTGAAACGGGAACTATAAACTCAAAACGGGAACTCTAGCCAAAAAACCCCAAAAAAACATGAAAAACAGTGCTAAAAACGAAAAGTGTTGATGCTGGAATAACATTTTTTTTTCTAGGGTAAATTTTCAACATGTTTTAAAAATGGCAGTGAAAACCAATTTTTTGTGCAAAAATTGTGCAAAAAACACCCTAAAAACGAAAAGTGTTGATGTTGGAATAACACTTTTTTTTTCTAGGGTAAATTTTCAACATTTTGAAATAATGGCGTAAAAGATTTTATCATGACTCTGAAAAAACATTAAAATTTCAAAATAATAATGAAAACATAAAATTAAAAATTAAAACAATGAAAAAAAAAAAAAAAAAAAACAAAACATAAATAAAAATATATATTAAAAACAAAACATAAAATAAAAAAAAAAAAAAAAAAAAAAAAAGACAAAAAAAAAAATCAAACATAAAAAATAAAATAAAATAAAAATTAACAAAAAAAAAATCAATCATAAAAATGTTAAAAAGAATAAAAAATACCTATAAAAGATAAGAATTAAAAAACTAATTTTTTTTTTAAAATATTCAAAAATTAATAATAAGAAAAACATATTTTCAAACAAAATGTAAAAAAAAAAAATTATCTCATAAACCATTAAAAAAAAAAAAATTAACAAAAAAAAATAAAAACTACTAAAATTAAGATTAAAAACATTTAAAAAAAAACCAAAAACAAATAAAATTTAAAAAAATCTATATATTTTCAAATTAAAAAAAAATAAAAAATCAAAAAACATTTAAAATTTAATATATACACATATATATAATTTAAAAAATACATTTAAAATTCAAAATAACAAAATATATTTTTGATTAAAAAAAAAACATTTAAAAAAAAAAAAAACAAAATCTATTTTTGATTTTTTTTAAACATTTAATATATATATATATATTTATTTATTTTTAAAAGACAAAAATAAACTTGTGCCCCCCTGTCGCCACCCGGTCGCCCGTTGGGGCACGGAGCTGCATGGAGGGCACAATTTTTTAATTTTTTTTAATAGTAAATAATATATATATATATTTTTAAAATGATCTCCTATGCCCGGATCTCAACAAACATGGAGCTAGGGTTTATTCTAGGTGAGAAGGTTATTCTGGATGTGGCCGCCATTTTCGGTTCGCTGGAGGGCTCGAAGAGAGAAGACGAGGCCCCTTGTTCATGGAGGCAATGGGTGGACTCGGTTGTGGAGGCTCCTGCTCCCGAACTACCCCAAAGGATCCTCATGGACTGCGGTAGCTCGAAATCCTAGAAATGTTGCTTGCTGCCCCAGATGGGCTCGTCTCCCCGCCGGACGATGCAGACTCCTCTCCTCAGGTGTTTTCTTTCTCACGCTGTGGACCTAACATTGATTCTGCTGGGCGACTGCCCAGGTCGGCTCTTCTGCCTGTTCCAAACTCCCGCCTTCCCAGAAGGCGTTCTCTTCGTTTTCCACATGGCTTCCGCAACTGCTATGAATGTGGTCTGTCTGATGCAAAGCCCTCCCTTTCACAGGCTGGGGTCCCCCTTACCTCTGCCAACCTGTTGGAGCCGGGTAGCAGGGGCTAGGTCTGAAATACTATGTTCTTTCTGATACTCGGTGCCTCATGATCTCCACCCCGACGCGCGGACAGTAGGCAATATGCGGGAAGTTGGCTCCTTGTCTCGGCGGATCGGCTTCCTGAACCCGATTGATAGGCCTGTAAAGGCACCAAGGAAGGCATTACACATCGACTGCATCTGTGCCCCTCATCCAGCTCTGGTTAATGCTCAAAGACTGGCGAATCTGGACTTGGATCTGTCTGTTGTTGGTTGGAAGCAGTTTCCTCTCTTGAACTAGCCAGATCTGCCTGAAGAAACACATGCATTTCAGATCCAAGTCAATCTCTCGAGCAAACCGACAATGCAATGGGTACGCGCAACAGATCTCGTGTAGGATCTTTTGCAAAAACTCGAATGCCGGCTGGGGATCCCCTCCTCTTACCTCAAATTGCTATATAAGGGTAAGCAACTTATGAATCCCCTTCCTCTCTCCTCTTACAACATTCATAAGGATGCTTCTATTGTGGCTACCTTTCGTTTAAGAGGTGGTTCCTTTGGGCAGACCTCCTCTGCCCCTTCTTTCTCTTATAAAGATGCAGTCCACAAAGACGCTGCCCAACCACAGCCCTCTTCGAAAGCAACCCAACCATCTGGGGCTCCAAAGCCATTTTTGATAGAAAAATCAAAGGAAATTCCTTCCATCAATCTCTCTCATCCTGGGATTGACGATCGCTATCAGATTTTTGTAGAATCCGCACTCATATGCAGATTTAATGGGCTCCGGCCTTGCACATCAGATCTATACCAATGGATCCATACCAATTGGACTAAAAAAGCGAGATCTACTTATGATCAAAAGGATTCTTCATTGTGGTTTTTGACTTAAATGAAGATTACCAGAAGGCCTTAATGGGAGGCCCTTGGTTCTGGGGCTTGGCTGGGCTTTTTCTCACCCCTTGGTTTCCAGACTTCGACCCTTCTACAACTGTCATCACCAAGATTCCCATTTGGGTCAGGCTCCTGAATCTTCCAACGCATCTATGGCATATCTCTGTCTTCTTAGCCATTGCAGACACTTTAGGACGCTACCTAGCTATAGATTCTTCACGAAAAGAAAATGGACTCTACACCTACGGCAGAATTTGTGCAGAAATAGATATTAGCAAAGGACTGCTGGATCAGATTAATCTCAAGTTTGGAGATTTCCACTGGACTCAAACCTTGGATTACGAGAATACAACCTTCTGTTGCCGCCATTATCATCAAACGGGGCACCTCCAGAGTTTCTGTACCCAGTTCCTCGACAAAAAGAAGAATCTGAATCGCAAACCCAAATCCAAAAGCTAGAATTCCTGTGTGCCTCCCCCTCCTATGGACAATACAGATTCCTCTAGTTCGGATGAGGAGGAAATTGTAGCAGATGGGCAAAATGTTGAGATTCCGCTAGACGCTCCCTCGGTTGGTCCGGCAGACCCCTCCGCCCCTCAAATCTCTCAGAAACGTTCTCATTTATCTTCGTCCTCAGACTTTGATAAGGATATTTCACCGCCAGAGCAGAATAGTCTACATCTTGTTATGGCTCAGCCAAACTCCTCTGGATGGGTCAAAGTAAGCAAGACAAAAGGCAAAAAATGTCGTGTGGCAGTAACTGCCCTCTCAGGGTAGATCTCTCTGCTTAGTTCTAGCTTTTTGTATTCCCATGTTTCCTCTCGCCCTTTCCTTGATTGTCTCTAAGGAGCGAGGTGGATAGCCTTTCACCTTCGGCTCCCATGCTTTTCTGCTTCGCTTTCATGCAAGCTTGATTGTACTATACTTTTCTAATCTTAATAGAATTAGTCTTTATTCAGAAATATATATATCTATATATATATATATATATATATTTTAAATATTTTAAATGTTTTTTTTTTTTTTGAATCGAAAATAGATTTTGTTTTTTAAACTTTTAAATTTTTTTAAATATATATATTTTAAATATTTTTTTTTTAAATCTAAAACATATAGTTTTATAAAATTTTAAATATTTTTTTTAATATATATATATATATATATATAAATGTTTTTTTATTTTGATTTTTAATTTGAAAATATATAGATTTTTTAAAATTTTAATTGTTTTTTGGTTTTAATTTTTTTATTTCAATATATATTTTTTTAGGTTTTTTTAAATGTTTTTAATCTCAATTTTAGTAGTTTTTAATTTATTTTTTTATTTTCTATTTTTTTTAATCAAGTTTGTTTTAATTTTTTTTTTTTGTTAATGCTTTTTGAAAAATTTATTTTTACTTAATTTTATAGTTTTTTAAAATTTTGTTTTTTCCAAAAATTTTTATGGTTTACAAGATAGTTTTTTTTTTTTTTTTTTTTTTTTTTTTTATATATATATTTTTATATTTGTTTTTTTAAGTAATCAACATTTAAAAAAAGAAAAATAAGACAACTAGAAAATTTGTTAAGTAATCATGATTTCAAAAAAAATTGGACATAAAAAATTTTAAAGTGTCAAAAAATGTAACATTTAAAAAAAAATATCCACACTTAATACATTAAAAAATTTAAAGTGTCAAAAATAAGCCCTCTAAAAAAAATGTTGATGCTGCATCAACACGTTTCAAAATCAACATGAAAATCACTAACATTTAAAAACAAATATTTATATTTGATACATAAGAAAATTTAAAGTGTCAAAAATATGCTCAGAAAAAAAGAGAATGTATTCTGCATCACCACTTTTCGAAATCGGTTGATTTTTTTGCTACCTCAACGAAACGGGTAATCATATCAGTTCCTGTTTCAAAGTTTACATTGTTAACATGAAGCCAAAGTGGGAGGCCCGAGTGCTTCTTATGATGAGGATGTTGTTAGTGCAGAAAGGGATGATAGACATCCTAGAGATATTGTAGATTATTGCATATATGTGATGGGGATATATGACTTTCAGTTGATAGAGCAACATCTTGCAAAGTTGGGTTGTTAAAAAACAAAGATTGAAGGAGTGCAAAGATACTTGAGGATGGGGCATCAATTACATATCATGGCTGCTTGGATTCAAGGGAGTGACTTCTAAGCCTTCCTATCTCAGTACACCCTTGTGTATGAGTGATGAATGCCTTCCTTAGTAGGAGGGGTGATGAACCACCTTAGCGGTCATGGTGGGAGGGGTTGCGATGCATTAAAAGATGTGGATATGTGTATACATATGTATGATGCTTTGGTATGAGAAAGATCTGTTAGGAGTTTGAAAATACTGAGGGGGGGTGAATCAGTGTTTTCATAATAAAACAACATGTGTGGGAAAGAAATATATTTTGTATTAATAAGGAAAAGGAGAGAGTTACAACCAATTCCTTGATGTTGATAGCTTCCTCCCAATAGTCCTCAATTCCAACCTTGCATTAAAAATCCTTCAATGGATACTTTAGAAGAGTGAAAGTATACTTCAAGATTCTAAAATCCAACCCCTTTTATTTTAAGTGTATTATATTTATAGGCCAAGGATGGAAGTTTGAGATCCACATAGGTAGGAATTAGATCCATAATGGAAGGGATGTGATACACTATGGTAGGGATGAGAACCACTTGAGCAGGGATTTGAGCCCATATCCTCATCAATCGAAAACATACCTCTATGAGGCTTCTAGAATGGAAGATTCATAACCTTTTTTATTTTTTAACCATGTAAAAAGAATGGCACACATTTTTGTTAGCAAAATTGCGAGGATGATGCAAGATGTTAGCTATGCAAGGTGTGATGTCGTAGGTTATAATGTTGGTACCTACGACGGTCTCCAAAAACAGAATTTTTAAGGTATGTAATCCATGATTCTTATCTTTTATGGCGAGGTAATTCTTCCATTTTTCTGGGATTGAGGACAATAGTTCTTTAGATGGCAAAAGATCTGGATTTGACATCACTTGTCTGGATGTGACAAAATAGTGTGTATCAATATCATGGACCTATTTTTTTCTATTTTCATATTGGATCCAGAACGTCTCTCTACTCAGTATTGAAATTCTCTTCAACACAATCCACCACTCAACAAAGAAATCTACTTAGTACATCCAAGACATCAAACACATCAAGCTCATGCTTTTCTCAACCATACATCATGCAACAATATTATGCTAGCAATACTAAGTACAAGGCAGCTACAACTACATACAAACTAGTCAATACTAGCACTAGCAACATACTCCCTGCAAAAACATTGTCAGGAATATAAAATATATAGAAGCTACACCAACACTCTAATATCCATAGTAGTAATACAATACTCAACCATTACTACAAATCTATCCTTAAGAACCTCATGCAATACTTGTCACAACTATCCCTGCAACACAAACAAGCAATGAAAACATCTGATCTCTTATCAAATGTCCTTACAACAACAAATACAAAAATACTTTATTCTCCATATCAGGAGCAACATAATACTAGCAGTAGAATATAAACTATAATCATCTACTCTCTTCAATCACTCTCAACATCTTTTCACTATTGCTTCATACATTATCTTGAATCAATCATATTTGTACTCTACATTATTGTACCTCACATTCTCTCTCAATGGAGACCTTACCTTTTCACATTTTGACATTTTATAAGTGATGAAGGATTATGCATTAATTACCATCCATTACACTCATCATCATAGACTAGATCAAATAATTAATCATGGCAATTCAATTTGACTCCATCTACACCAAAAACCCTAGGAAAATACTCTGGGAAAAGCCCATGGTATGTTGTGTGCGGGCACAAGTCATGAAAATTTCACCTACATGCAATGTCATGGGGATATAAAGGCAAGCTAAAGAATATTAATATGGTGATACAAATGCAAGCCTGTGCAATTTATGCAAGTTTCATGAGGATGAAGAAGCGAACCATAACAAATGTTGTAATTCTTGGAAAACTCAAATTTCATTAACTTAGATCAGGAACTACCTACATCATCACATCATTAAGCATCATATTAACTTCCTACAACACCATAACACCTCTTTCATACATCATATTGTCATGCACACACATCCAAATTTGTTGACATCAATGCCAACATAAGTTGACTCACTGTTGACATCAATGCCAACACCAACAAAATCACATCTTTGGAAATTTTTGTAAGGGAGACTTTATTGTGATGATACGAGTTAGTTCAAACCTATGATAGAGAGATGTGGTGGAGGTGTTCTCTTGCCTGAGGATGTACATTCTCATTAATCAATCACGATGATTGGATTAGCTACCCTATTATTTTGAGAGAATGGCGAGCTCAGTGTGCATATCCATGTACGGGGGAATCTACCTCTACAATCATGGATGTATGTAAAAGATCAGATATCTTCTACATCACACCTACTTTTGGATGAGTGGCTAGGAGAAACTTGGCTTTTCTTTGATGTTACCTTGTGAGGAAGCACTTTAATAGAAGTCTATTGAGGAGGCGATCATTCTTCAAATGGTCCATGTAGCAAGAAAATGTTTTGGTGACTTGTGATGTCATCTTGGTGAGCAGTCTTTTTGAGGATCCAATACCTTTGTTGATGGATGGATTATCAAGGGAGTTTCATTGTCGAGGACGAAAAATTATTTACAGTAGGGGAGGATGTTAGGCCTTTGAGCTTGAGCACCCATGGTTAAAACTAGATGGAAAAGATGAGTCATGAGGCAAAGAGAGTCATCACACATTTTGTGATGTTTATGTGATGTTTTGGGTGTTGTGGCATGATGAGACTGAGGGCACTTAAAGTACCCAAGCCCATAAGAGATCACCCACACAAGGTGCCTGAGTTGGCATGAATGTGCTTGCGATGAGGCACTTGAGAGTTGGTAGGACCCCACCTAAGATTCCTGAGGTGGAACAAAAGGCTCTTGAGTTAGCCCGAGATGTGCCTGCATGATGGTGCCTAAATTGGCATGGTTGTGCCTAAAGTGGTCCTAAGGTGCCTGAATGCACCTGAAGTGGAACGAGCATGCCCAAAATGAACATGCATGACATGGAATGATTCAACCAAAGACTCCACAAGCGCCACACATGAGAGAGAACAAGTTGGCCCACCTAAATTTAAGGTTTCTCACATGAAGAAGGACAATGAGTGTCGAACTAATTGCCCAAATGCCCTCCTAAATGCATGATGAAACAAGTGGAATGAAGGAAGCATAAGGGTTGCAGGAGAGTAAAAAAGGATTTTGCATGAACATGACCAAATGAGTTTGGAGTAGAATTGAATGAAGAGAAGAGTCACATAATGGTTCTCTCTACCCTTGTGGTAGTGTAGAGTCATTTCCACCGAATAGAGGTACGAGTTTGGGAACGAACCAAACCAAGGAAAAATAAACATGCTCAAATCATGTGAGAAATTCTTGAGACAAGAGGAGTGTTTCTATATGGTTGTTTTGGACTTGGTTTAAGGAACCAAGGGTTGACTCTATTGTAAACTGAGAAGGGCCTATAATTTTGTAAGTTGTAGCATTGAAGTTTGAAGATATTTTTGTATATAATTTTAAGAGAGGATCGAGGGTCATATTCTATAAATTTTGTGTTCCACTTTGAAGAAGTTATATACTACATTTATGTGACAAATTTTTGTAGCATGTTACATATGTCATGATGTTATGATTATGGACTATATGGTGGACATAAAATTGTAGTTTAGCATTATACTATATTAAGATTGAATGTTATATTTTGCTCACATAATATACCCTACACATGAATAAGAATTATAAGTGATAGAGGCATATTTTAGGAGTTAACTACTCATAAGTTGGCCACATCCATTGTGAGAAACGTCATCCATTCCACACACTCAAAGGGCCTCAACACACCTTAACTTGATGAGCGCTCTCGAGGCGTGACAACTATGGTACCTACCCCACTAACTCATGTAAGTTACATAATACACTAATGTATCTAACTCACCTTCCTATCCTACTTAACATGTTAACCTATAAACCTAACCCACTAATCCTACCTAATCCCTCAATGAAACCTAATCTATGTACCCTAGTAACCTCATACACCACAAGTTACCAAACATTATCCCACCTAACCTATCTAACCCCATCTAACCTATCCCACTACCAGATCTAACTTTACACTATCAACCTAACTTGCTACCCCACATAATCCAACTAACCCCTAACCTACCCCATTATCCCACCTAGCCCATTTATTGCACAACCTATGAAATTATCAAAACCCTAATGTACCACACTAACATACTTAACCTTCTAATATGATAACTAGCATAATCTACTAACCTAATAAATATATATTAACCAACCTACCTAATGCATGTAACCAACTTAAAGCTCCTAATTTGACCTACCTAACCTACCAAAGCCACATAAATAAAATAAAACACATAGCATAATATGCCAAAAACTAATAAAACCCACTAACATAGCTACTCAACTAACCCAAAAAATACCTATCCCATTAACCCACCTAGTCCACAAACCTAACAAAACTAACCTAGTTCACTAACCTATCTTACCCAACCTAACCCACCAACCAAAGCTATCTAAACTACCCTGTTTACCCACCTAACTTACCTAACCTAAAAAACACTAATATTGACCCTTGAACCTTGATCCCTAACACATCTTTGTAATGGAAAAGATGGACAACTAAAGATGAAAAAATATTCCCAAAGGAAAAAAAAATGGATACCACAAGACATCGAAAAGAATGTTATGAGCTTTCCAAAAGGACACCAAAGGGGAATTACAAGGTTGATATAAGGATGTTAATGGAACACTATAAAGTCACACTAAGATATAAACATGACACAATGAATACACTAAATTATGTACAAAAATGCAAAGCAATTTTTTATTTATTAAAAATGCTAAAAATACCATTTTAAATCATTTTTCATATATATATAAAAGAAAGCTAGAAAAAAATCACTAAAAAAACGTTTTTATAATAATAAACGCTCTACTCCACATTCTCATTTGGAGCGCCCACGTAATATAAGATCTTTCAATGGACAAATGTATGACGACTCTAACTATTAACAAATTTGAGTGGAGGGTTAAAATTAAAAACTCCACATTTGATTCTCAAGAAGCATGCTTAAGCTTGCAGACATTAATGGATCAAGGCAAAATTTGGAGATTGAGAATTCTGGTTTTGGATTCCTATGTCTGACATTTGCATGGAAAAGAAAGTGGCATTGAAGGCAAAATGAGGAAAACTAATTTTGGGAAGGCAGAATTGTATGGTTATAAGACGAGGAGGTATGATTCCTCTATCGCAGGGTTTCCCATCTGGTTTTCCTTCTGTCTAGGTTAATCGAAAGACTGTGTCATGGTCATTCTAATGGAGAATCACCACAATGTTGAGAATGAGGACATCAATTTCTATTTAGCCTAATTGTCGACTTTCAGTATAAGCTTAATTTCCATGCAAGGAGAAATGATTATGGCAGAATCACGAGCCCATTTTGAATTTCTCAATCAGAAGCTTAATTTGTTGCAGGCTAAATTGGAAAGGTTGTAGGTGGTAGGTGGTTACCGACTTGTTGAATGCCAAGAAGGGAAATTTGACCCTTCTATTTGAATCAAAAGCAGTCAAGGAGAGCAGTGAAGAAGTCGAAAACTATGGGGCATAGCAGGAGTTGAATTCGAACTTGAAAATGGTGGTCACTAGAGAAGAGTCCTCTTCCTCATTGTCAGGATGTGTAAATCATGGAACTAAAGACACCCCTGATCTAGGGGCGAATCCTTATGAGTAGTACTTTTTATTGTTATAATCTATGTTTTGAAAATTCATAATAGTTTTAGGAGTGTTTTGGAGAACATATAAGGATAGTTTGTATAGAACAATTGCATGTACATAGAGGAGCATGAGAATTAGTCTTTTTTGGATGATCTTGAAGGAAAAAAAGAAAATTGTGTTTCCTATGTAAAAGGTTCTAGTCTTCAAACCATACTGCATTAATATCAAAACCATAATAATTTCTTTAAAAAATGGTATAATCATGTCCTTTGTCTCATAATTCTCAAATCATATATAAATATTCATGCATAAAACATATATAAAAAATAAAAATATATCAATTTAATGATGATACATATAAATAAAAAAAATCATAAATATAACATAATTCTCACATCATATATAAATATTCATGTATAAAACATATATAAAAAATAAAAAATATATAAATTTAATGATAATACATATAATTAGAAAAATCATAAATATAACATATATTTAATATGAATCTATTAACGTTTTATTTTGATATGAATCTATTAACGTTTTATTTTGTATTAGTCAAAATATAAATTATTTTTATTTTCAAATCAATCTAATTTCATTAATAATATATATGATATATAAATATTCATATGTTAAATTAATTTTAATAAATACAAATTATTTATACATAATTGAAATGCAATTTTTTATTTATTTTTATTTTGTATTAGTCAAAATATAAATTATTTTTATTTTCAAATCAATCTAATTTCATTAATAATATATATGATATATAAATATTCATATGTTAAATTAATTTTAATAAATACAAATTATTTATACATAATTGAAATGCAATTTTTTATTTATTTTTAAATCAGATTAGCTTTATTGACGACATAATAATCTAATTTTGTTAGTAATATATAGTATTTATTTTACTTTTCTTAAAGAAGAATTTGTGTTTATTGTATACTAATTATTTTGTATATTAATTTTAGTTTAGTTATTTTTCTAATATTAATGTTAACTTATTTTTAGTTGTTTTTCTAATGTTAATGTTAACCTTTTGTTGTGTAAATAGTTTTTTATAATTATGATCTATATTTTATTTTATTTTATAAAATATTTATATTTGTTAAAAAATATGGTTTAATATCTATTTTTATTTAATATTATTTATAATAAAAAAGTTTTTCTATTTTCTTTTATAATAAAATTATTACATTGTTTAATATTATTATTTTTAATTAAGTTTTTAAATTATTTTTTCAGTTATTTTTTATATTTAAGTTTTTCATTTTCTAAAAATTATTTTTGTTTAATCAATTTTTTTTTTATAAGAAGTAGTTCTTCACTTAAATTAATGTATTTATTAGGAATATTTTGAATGATTATTTTTTTTTAATAAGTTTACAATATTAATTAATATACAAATTATACAATTTTATTATTATTATTTTGATTTTATAATAATATTTGTTAGAAGGGTTATTCTCTATTTACCAGTATAGGGTGTGAGCATATTAACACGTAAGGAAAATTCAATACGGTTTAGTTATGAGTTACTAGGATATATGCTACATCATTAACCCATACATAACCTAAGTATGTAACTTACTAACCGACCTATCCCACTAAGATACCTAACTTACTAATTAACATGTTAATCCACACATCTTAGTAACCCACCTACCTTACTATCTCACAAGCTACTAAATGCTAACCCATCTAAGTTGCCTACATAATCAATTATCCCAAGTAAACTACCTAACCTCCCCAACTAAATCGTGTATATTACATAGCCATCTAACCAACCAAACAACCCTATTGACCTACATAACCTACCTACACTAGCCTACTAAATCACCTATCCTATAATCTAACTGAAAACCCTATCATACCAAACATACCTAGCCTACCCACCACATTGACCTACTACACCTTAAGCCACCAAAAGATAACCTTCCTAACCCCATATAACCTACTCGACTAGTAGACATAACCTACCACATTAGCATATCTTACCTACCTATCCTATCCACTAACTCACCTAACCTACCTATCCCATTAACCTATATAATCCATCTAACCCGCCCACCAACATAATCCACCTAAACCCACCTAAACAATATTTTACCATACTAACCTTCTTTTCCTTCTGAACCAGTAACCTACCTAACCTACTAATCCACAACCCTAAAAAATATATCCTAACCAACTATTTTTCCTAACACATAAATACACACGTAACACTAATAACCTAAATTACCTAAACCAGGTAACTAAAATAACTTAGATAATCACCAATAACAAAATCTACCAAAAACTAATAAACTTAACTTACACATAATACATTCACCCACCTAAACTTGTCCATTAATCTAATTAACCTAATACCGTACTAACATGCCTAACCTACCCAATAACCCTTAACCTACCGATCTCATTAATCCACCTAGTCCACTAACTTTTTTTTTTCTCAGTAAAACTAGCTAATCGATTATATTATATACAGGTAACATTACATGCAGAAAAACAGTTTGTCCAGGGCCAACTGTGGCACCTTGGAAGACCTTGCTTGACACAGAATTTGCCCACGCAGGGGCATCACCTCCATGATAAACCAAAACATCTGACACAGACTTGAACTTAGACAGTAGTTTAGCAACCCGCGCAGGGGCGTCCAGCAAAAAGACTCATAGTGGACCTTGCCATGACACATAACAGATGGACATAGAGTATGAAAAAGAACTAAAAGCATACAAACATAGCGAGAGAAGGAAACCAGAGAGTGCCTCTGAGGATTAGTCTTCAGGCTCTTCCTCAATGATATAGCACCATCCTTGGCCTTCAGGAACACCAGCCCACATTGCCCAGGGATCCTTCTCAGTGGCCGGCGGAATCTGCTCTGGAGGCTGAGGAGGGGCTTGCTGCGGCTCCTTCCCTGAATTGCCCTTTTCAATTGGAGGCTGCAGCACTGGACTATCCTCGCTATTGCCTTCAGGAGGCATCTCAGCCGAAACCGGTTGCTTTCCCTTGTCGTTCTCCTCCGGAACCTTCGTAAAGAGGACTGATATATGCGCATTGATGCCTGTGTTTCCCTGCGAGCTGCCCAATGTGAAAACAACTGAGCCGAAAGCTGGAAGCACGGGCTCACCTTCACTGGAGCTGCCCACCTCCAAGAACTGATTGGCCGGAACTGGTAAGGCTCTCGCCCTCCTGTAGCAGTAGCAGCAGCAGCAGTGATGGTGTTCATCTGCTGCAGGGGTGCGAGAAGATGTCCCGCGTCCAGGTCCCCTCCTGCTCGGCTGTCTCTCCCGCAGTCGCACCATAATTTCCACGATTCCTTCAAATTGCTCCAAGAACGAACTTGTGGGTTTGAAATCCCAACTCTTTCTGCTGCCTGAGTGCCGTCCCCAACTCCAAACAAAGCCGAGTTCAATTGCCCAGGTACCACGCACAGGATGAGCCAGCAAGAAGCAAACGTCGCCCAGGTGAACGCCTTCACCTCCCGCCTCAGATGCGTTCCTTCTGCCCTCAGAACTCTGTGTTGCTGGCTTGGCTCTCTGAGCCCTGAGCAGCAACATTCTTTCCCATTTAACCTTGCATTCATTCTCTTGGGATTTGCAGGCATTGAATTCCCGCTGCGGGCTCTCCATCGTTCCCAGCGTCGCCATAAAGATCTCTGCCGCGCCTCCCCCTTCTTAACGTTTCGGCGGCCCTGGACATTAACTCCCTTCGCTCTTCACGTGGCGGCACATGCTGAGCATGTGGCACGCCATGCCCGGTGACACCCGCATCCGGGGACCTAGTCCATTAACTTAATTCAACTCACTTAAATCATTAACCTAACCTATACCAAACCCACTAATCAAACTAATATAACCTATCCTAATTACTTAAACTAGCAAAGCCCAATACTAGCCCTTAAACCTTAATTAATGTTCTCAATGCCAAAATAAAATAATTAAGAGCACACCAATATGGCGAAAAGTTTGAATAAAGAATGCCACAAGACTTTGAAAATGACACCATATGTCTTTACAAACACCAAGAATATGTTACAAAGTTGTTATAAAATTATTGAAAGGATGTTATAAGGTCACAAGGTCAAAATAAGATGTAAACGCAACTTGATTGAAAATGATAAAATTGAATATAAAAAAAATAAAAATAAAAATAGTTTACTATATATGCACGTAGATAATGTCATATATTATATTTTCCAAAGTTATAGGCACGAGGAAGATTAGACAATAAGAATAAAAAAATGTTAAATAAATATCTAAAAAAATATCATATATATTTTTGAAAATTTAAAAATATTAAAATTATACATATATAAAAAGAAGAAGATTTAAAAACATTATAACTTTTATAGTGGAATGTTATCATATTGCATAAATTTTTAAAAATTATTTCATACAAATTTAATAATGTTAAATATTACTTTAAAATATGATAGATATAATTTGTTCGCATCATGTGCGAACAAAATATACACGAGAGATTTAAATATAATCAATTTATGACATCATAGATATAATTTGTTAGCAACATGGGTGGACAAAATATATATGAGATAATTATTTGTTTTTCATGGCCTCTTTTTTATGCTAACCCAAATTGTGGATCTTCTTTCGCCAATTATTCCTTGGCATATAGTATCTACTTTATTTCTCATAAAGCATTTTTTTTAATATACCTCGGCTCCATGATAAGTTATGTCAAACTTCTTTCCCTGGCTAGATGTTTTCTCAGGTCAAACTGCTTTCCTTGACAAGTTACTTTCTCGGTTCAATCGTCTTGGATGGCATTGTACTTTCAAGAATACAAAGGGCAAAAAGTAATAATATTCAACAATATTATGTTACTTGTGAACCACTTCTCGTTTATGCTATCTGGACCACTTCCCCTTCATGCATGGGTTGGCTTATGTGATTTTCCATTCTATCATATACTATAGAGAACTCAAATCAACGGTGTCATTTTATGATATAATATACTAATTCCTCTACAGACACCTTTTTCGTTTTATATTAAGATATTATTATTATTATTATCCTAGCTATCCAATAGTATATTGCATTCAATCATTTCTCGACTTTACAATAGTTTGAGCTCTACATTAGTTTTCAACTTCTGAACTATAGCCTAACAGAAACAAATCTGTTATTTTTATATCATATAAATGATTTTATATTTAATATATAAATGATTTTATATTTAATATAATTTTTGTTCGTTTGTTAGGTTATGTGAGTCTCGACATAATTAGCATATTTAACATGTGGTTTGAGTAGCTGTGATTCAAGGGTTTTTAAGTTATCAAAATCATTTGAGAATCAAACTCGGCTTGGACTATACTAGTTCTTAGCATAGCTAAATTTTTACTCACAGAATTTTGAACTAATAACCTTTACACCACAGAATACCTTAATAAAACATTGTATAACCTTTACACCACAGAATGCCTTAGAAAAACACATGGTCCATTATATGGAATTAACACTTGACAAAAGTTATAAGATGGCAAATGTAATAGCATATCTCATCCCACTTCTTTCACAACACGTGAGTAAACACAAATTAACGACTCGTACATAGTTGTCATTTAATTAGCCATCCTCTACAATGATTCATCAAGGTGGGATTTTATAAATTTGTTTAAGGGGGTTACACCCTTTGGGTTCTACCATGATAATTTATTTGGCTTCTCCTATGGTTTGGATAGTATATTATACCTAATCAGAGGGGATAATTCTCAAGAGAAAAGCAACATGTTAGGATGATTTACTTCAACATTCTCTTTCCAGGCTTTGTTTGCTTTTTTCAGTCATTTTATGGTTGGAAAATTCCTCCTCCTCCAACCTTTCAGTCTCAGTGTCAATCTCATTCGTCGTTATTATCTTTTCAAAGCATTTTGGTATCCACTTTCTTTACTTCATCCGATTTGTGTAGCCCCTCATTTGCTATAATGAGGAAGTCCTCTAGTTTATATTTAGCTTCTTTTTTTTTCATTTCATAATTTTTCAAATTTCATAAATATGACATAAATTTTCTTTTACTTATTTTATTTTCGAAAATTAAATTTTTTTACTTTAAAACAATATTATTCAAAATTTAAAATAATAATAATAATAATAATTCACCCGCATCAAATTTCTAAATTGAAACTAAAATATCAAGAAATAAACCTCATCTTTTAAACCTCGATGGCCCATGGAAAAGAGATTTCCCAAATGAGAAATTAAAATTAGAGGCTATTAAAATTAGAGGCTAAAGCAATGTATAATTAGGTTCAAGTCTTCAAGGACATAGCCGATGTGCACCAAGGTAATTTGTTTTGCAATTGGACCTAAAGGGATAAACTGTTGAGAGTTCCATAAATCTAGAGTTGAAATTTTAAATCCATTTTTTAAAATGTTTTTTGAATCCATTTTTTTTAAATGTTTTTTGAAATTTAGCAAAATCAAGGGTTTTTTACTAGTTTTTCCCTTTAGGCTCACTTCTTTTCTTAAGTGGAGCTTAGTTAAGTATTTTCAAAGCTCTATTTAATTTTTACTCAAAATTCTATGTAAACTTTTTCTATATAATTAGGTTGAGGCCCCCTTTTAATATAAGAATTAATTTTTTTTTTATAAATTTAGAAAATAGCCATTATTATTTAATCTATATATTTTAGTGATGATATAATTTAATCATCTTATTTTTATTTAGAAAATTTTGGGAAGAAATTTAATCTGTGATTATAATAATTTCTACTTTATTTTTACATCATATAAAAGAAATAAAGTAAATGAAAGTTAAAAAAAAATAAAAATCTCATTTTAGATAAGGGAGATATCTAATTCCTTTATTGTTTAATATGGAGTTTACAATTTGCATGTAAAAATAATATTATTAATATTATATAATGTGTAATTCATTCTATGTTCAGTTCACATGTCATATTTAATAACAAAAACTAGTGTTAACCATAAATAAAATATTTCAATGTCCATGTTAAATAACATAATTTTATATCAACTTTATATAGAGAAAAATAAAGTAATATATATTCACTTTCATCAATTGAACTTAGCTTGGGTGGTTGGGAAAAATAGTTGTTATCCTTCCCACTTAGGTTCAAGTCTTGTATGTTATCATGTTTACGATGTTAATTTTGCAACTAGGGTCAAATTCCATATTGAACAGATCAGATGACCAAGATGATGCTTGCATTAAATTCTTCTTTTCGAGAGGACCAAAATCAACCTAAAAATCACCCAATTCGGTTAAGCAGAAGTTAAGTTTTAAATTATTTTATTCATTTATTCATTATGGAATGGATCGTCCCTAACCACTTGGGTCAACCTCAACCCCAAGTAAACCCTCAAGAAAGCCTATAAAAGGAAGCGACCTCAATCTCATTTGAACACACTCGATCAAGGCATGTTTCTATTCTTCTATTTTGTTCTGGCTCGCACGGGTTCATCAGTAGAAGTTCACATCGGGTCCGAAAGTATAGGCGAAAGGCTCACTCTGGGTTAGGGTTTTCTGGATATTAGTCGCTGGGATAGAACAAAAGTTTTTCGTCCTCAATCACAGGCATAGGGTAGGCAAGAGAGCGACTTTGGTTCTCTGGTCGCTTGGAGACAATTCAGAGAGAGCGACTCTAGGTTCAGAGGTAGATCAGAAAGAATCGGTCCTCGGTTGCTCGTGCTAGGCAGCCCTGGGAATGACCATGTCATCTCAATCGCTCACACAACATGGCTAGGGTGCGAATTTAGCTTATCAGTCGGTCACACAACTAGAGAAGTGAGCGACTTTGGGTCTTTGCAGTTCAGTTCCAGAGTCATATGCATAGAGACCTCCTAGGAGCGACTCTGCAGTCAAAATCGCTCGCATATTATATTCATGAGGGTGACTCTGCAGTCACAGTCGCTCGCATATTGTATTCATGAGAGCAACCCTGAAGTTTCAGTCGCCCGTAGATAGTGTTGATGAGGGCGACCCAGTTCAGATCTAGGGTTTTGACATCTTGGCTTTAGTCAACTTCAGTGATCTAGTAGATCTGGGTTTCTCTGTTGTTATAACAGATCTGTATATCTGTAGATCTAATTTATTGTTTTCTGCTGCAAATCATATGTATTGGGCTCATTGTACTCATTGCTGAAATCTTTTTATGATGATCTACTAAAGAAGAAGATTTGAAAGGGTTCCCCCTTGTGGGGTTTTTCCCTGGTCTTGGACCAATCTGGTGTCTCTTAAAGTTGTGTTGTTGTCTTCTCTATCATTGCATATATTGTTCTTTCTTCAGTTATGCTTATGATTGATTATACTGCTAATAATTGGATGCATTGTTAATGAAAAGATAAATTTGGGCTAAAGTAACTGATACAACATTGAACAATCAAAAAATTTAACATGGTATCAGAGATAAGGTGAAAATCAAGCCCAAGAGAAGACAAGATTTGAAGCCCTCTCCTTCAGAAAGTAGACCTCTTCTTCAAGGTCAAGATGTCGTCCTCTACCTTCAAGGAGCATGAAAAGTTGGGTGATGCATCAAACTTTGCTGCATGGAAAGTCAGATTGGAGATCATAGCTAACAACAATGATGTGCTGGAATACATTCAAGGAAGGATGGTTGAGCCTCCAGAAAATGCTTCCACTTTTCTCAAGAACATGTACAAGAAAGGTGAGTCTAAAGCAAAGCAAATTATAGTTGATGGTTTACAAGATCATTTACTTGCTTATGTTGGGAATTTAAGAAAGTCTAAAGACATGTATGACAATATAACCGACATGTATGAAGTAAAAAACCTAAATGAAATCATTACCTTGAAATCTCAACTCAAGGAAGTCAAGATGAACAAAGGGGAAGTTGTTCAATCTTACATTATGAGGATCTCTCATCTTAGAGATCAATTGCAGAGGGTTGGAGAAAATGTACCTGACAGGGAGCTAGTAGTAGTGACTCTTAGAGGTCTCCCCTCTATTTGGGAAACCTTCATTACCACTATCAGCAACAGCAATGTCCTTCTGTCATATGATGAGATCATTGGAAAACTCACTCAAGAAGAATCTAGAATGATAGCAAGAGGAAGGATTCAAAAGCATGAAGAGGGAGAACCTGTTGCATACATCACTCATGGAAAAAGAAAGAAGACAAGAGGAGGTTCATCAAGGAATCCTTCTTCTCAAAATACAAAAAGAAGGAATGACAGATTGACATCTCATATTGAATGCTTCAATTGTCATAAGAAAGGTCATTATGCACGAGACTGTCCTGAGAAAGGAAAGAGGCCACGCTACAACACTAGAGGCAACTACAATAACAAAAGAAGAAAAGACAATCAAATAAATAACCATGACAAAAAGATATGATAGAAGAAGAAGAGACTCCTCAAGTGACCGTGAAGAAAATCATCCTCCTAAAAAGAAGCCAAAGGCTCACAGGTATGAAAGTAATGTTGTAAATAAATCTGAATACATTCTCATTTCTGCTCTTACTAGTTCTTCTCCACCTAATTCGTGGGATAGTTGGTTGGTTGATACTGGGGCCACTCATCATTTCTCTAGTTATAAAGAAGTCCTCTCTAATCTGATAGAGAGGGAGACTAAGCTAAAGATCATTCTTGGAAACAACTCTACTCATCCCGTGAGAGATTTTGGGTCCGTCAAGTTTCAACTAAATTTTGGGGAATCAGTTCTGTTGCATGATGTCATGTATGTACCAGGATTAATGAAAAATTTGGTATATGTATCTACATTGGAAGACAAAGGGATGAGGGTTTCCTTCATCAAAGGTAAATTTCTAACTTGGCCTGTTGATTCATCTATGTGAGATGCCTTCACACTAGGATCGAGATTTGAAGGACTCTATAGGGTCACTAGAAGACCTCTCCTTGCATTGTTTCATAATACCAATCACTTGAGCGAATTATGGCACCGCTGACTGGCTCAACTTCACTATGATGCACTTCCGAAATTGAATAAATTGGTCTCTGGTATTCCCGATGTTTAGGCTCATCATGTTGGAGTTTGCCTAGGTTGTACTTTACAAGATACTGAAAGAAATGTACCCATCCACAGATCATTCAAAGAAAGGAAACAACCATGTAGGTATCAAGGATATGTTGCTTCTATGAGTACTATGATTCACACCGAACCATCCACCTTCGAAGAAGAAGCAAAAGAACAAGTTTGGAAGGACACTATGGCTGAAGAATATGAATCAATTATGAAATATAATGTATGAGATATTTTCCTAGACCGAAAGGGAAGTCTGTTGTGACTTCAAAATGGTTATTTAAAATCAAACATGGAATTGATGGTAGCATTGAGAAATATAAAGCAAGGTTCGTGGCTCAAGGCTTCTCTCAGAAAGAGGGAGAAGATTATGATGACATATTTTCTCCCGTAGCTCGATATACAACCATCCATTCTATAGTTTCCCTTGCTGCAAGTCAGGGATGGACTCTTCATCAAATGGATGTAAAGATCACTTTCCTCCATGGCATGTTATAGGAAGAGGTATATGTTGAACAACCACAAGGATTCGAAGTGGAATATCGAAGAACACATGTTTGCAGGTTGAAGAAGGAATTGTATGGTTTGAAGCAAGCTCCCCGAGCTTGGTATGCGCGTATTGACAGTTACTTAGTAAAGTTGGGATTCACAAGAAGCAATGTTGATCCCAACCTCTACTTCAAGGTAGTCCAAGGTATGCCATTGATTTTGGTTTTGTATGTTGATGATCTATTTTTGATAGGTAGTGAGCCTCTAATGATCGAATGTAAGAGGAAGTTAGCCTCTGAGTTTGAGATGAAAGACCTTGGTCTCATGCACTACTTTTTGGGCCTTGAAGTGTGGCAAAAGTCTAGTGAGATTTTCCTTTCACAGGGAAAATACATTGCAAAATTACTGGAAATATTTGGAATGACTGAATGTAAATCCATGGTCACTCCAATGGAAATGAATTTCAAGAAATTATGTTGAGATGTTGCAGGACCAGACTTAGAAAATCCAACTCAGTATAGACAATTGATTGGGGCTCTAATGTTCCTTGTGAACACCCATCCAGACATATGTTATATAGTAAACACTTTGAGTCAATTCATGACCGATCCCCACCACTCACATTGGATAGTTGTCAGATACATATTGAGATATTTTCATGGGTCAATTACACTTGGCCTGAGATATTCTGCAGGAAATGTTCAACTTCATGGATACATTGATGTTGATTGGGCCGGAAATGGTATAGACAGGAAAAGTACATATGGATGTTGTTTCATTCTTGGATCTGTCATGATATCCTGGATGAGCAAGAAAAAAAAATTGTAGCATTGAGCATAGTCGAAGCAGAATATATTGCCGCTAGCATGGCTAGTTGCGAGGCAGTATAGTTAAGAAAACTCTTTGGAGAGTTGTTTGAGTAGGTCCTAGATACAAGAGTGATATACTGTGACAACAAGAGTAGGATCTGTTTGGCAGAAAATCTTGTGTTTCATGACAAGTCCAAGCATATTGAAATTCGATATCACTTCATTTGAGATATGGTGCAGAGAGGAGCTGTCAAGATCCATCACATATCGACAGATGAACAAATTGCATATATTCTCACCTAGGCATTACCAAAGGGAAAGTTCTCGATTTTCAGAGAACAACTTGGACTGGTGGATGTAACCCCTCCGGATAAGGGGCAACGTTGATCAAGGACACTGAGCATACTCTTTCCACCCTTCTTGAGCTCCCAGGGTGAGGAATTGAGATAGAGGGCTCCTGGGGTTGAGGGAACTCTAGAAAATAGGGCGTTACCCTATCTGTTACCCAGGGTTGAAGAATGTTGCTCCCCTATCTTTATACGGTCGAAAGAATGATGCTCCCCTCTTGGTCTTTGTAGATTATACCCTAGTTGGCATCATACCCTCAAGCAGGCCAACTTGATGGGAATACCGCTCCTCGTTTTGGCCAACGAGTTGAGAGTGTACTTGGGGTGTACAACCCAAGTTGATTATGATGCAAGTGTTCTACCACATGACTATTCTGGGTCAATGATGGGAATATCAGTAGGAAATAGGATGGGTTGAGATAACCCAATACAATTCCGGGTAGAGGGTAAGCTCCTCGATGAAATTTCAAGGTCGAGGGTGTACTCCCCTGTGAGATGAGTTATCTTATTTCTTGGTATGGGTGGAAGCTATCTCTCCCCGATATGGTTCCAGGTTGAGATGTGCTCATTGATGATATGCTCTCTGATGACAATTGATGATGATATTCTGGGTAGCATCCCGCTGGCAGAGATTCCAGACAGCAGCCTGATAGATAGAGGGTGGCAGCTTGAGCTCCCCTCTGGTAACAAATTCTTCTTCTTCTAGATCTGATAAAGTTTCAGCAGTTAGAGTTGAGCAGAGATAGTCAAGCATCACAACAACTTAACAGGACGATGTAAAGATCTACTAAAAGATATTGGCAAGTGGAATTCTTCCTTGTTGAGAGGGAGTGTTAATTTTGCAACTAGGGTCAAATTCCACATTGGACAGCTTAGATGACCAATATGATGCTTTCATTAAATTCCTCTTTTCGAGGGGACCAAAATCGACCTAAAGACCACCCGATTCGGTTAAGCGGATGTTAAGTTTTGAATTATTTTATTCATTCATTCATTATGGAATGGGTCAACCCTAACCACTTGGGTAACTGCTTGGGTCAACCTAAACCCCAAGTAAACCCTTAAGAAAGCCTATAAAAGGAAGCGACCTCAAGCTCATTTGAACACACTCAATCAAGGCATGTTTCTATTCTTCTATTTTGTTTTGGTCACACAGGTTCATCGACAAAAGTTCGCATTGGTCTGAAAGTACAGGCAAAAGGTTCGCTCTGGGTTAGATTTTCCTATATCTCGGTCGTTGGCACTAAACAAAATTTTTTCGTCCTTGATCACAAGCACAGGGTAGGCAAGAGAGAGACTTTGTCTCTTTGGTCACTCAAAGACAATTCAATGAGAGAAACTCTGGGTTCAGAGGCAGATCAGAAAGATCTGGTACCCGATCACTCACACCAGGTAGCCCTGGGAGCGACCCTTCCATCTCAGTCACTAGCATAGCATGGCAAGGGTGTGACTTTAGCTTGTCGCTCACTCGCACAGCTAGAGAAGGGAGCGAATTTGGGTCTTTGCAGTTCAGTGCTAGAGTCACACACATAGAGACCTCCTGGGAGAGACTTTGCAGTCACAATCGCTCACATACTATATTCATGAGAGAAACCCTGAAGTTTCAGTCGCCCACAGACAGTGTTAATGAGGGTGACCCAGTTCAGATCTAGGGTTTTGACATCTTGGCTTCAGTCAGCTTCAGTGATCTGGTAGATATGGGTTTCTCTATTGTTATAACAGATTTGTAGATCTGATTTATTGTTTTTCGCTGCAAATCATGTGTATTGGGCTCATTGTACTCACTGTTGAAATCTTTTTATGATGATCTACTAAAGAAGAAGATTTGTAAGGGTTTCCCCCTTGTGGGGTTTTTCCCTGGTCTTGGACCAATCTGCTATCTCTTATGGTTGTGTTGTTGTCTTCTCTATCATTGCATATATTGTTCTTTCTTAAGTTACATTTATGATTGATTATACTGCTAATAATTGGATGCACTGTTAATGAAAATATAAATTTGGGCTAAAGTAACTTATACAACATTGAACAATCAAAACATTTAACATACACTTTGGAATAAAGTAACTTGTTGTGCTCTTAAGTGAGTTTATATTGAGGGTTGGCCTAGTACTAGTAACCTCTCTATTTCCTTCGAACTGAGAGGAAGGTTGACTTTCTTCCTGAGGCGGTACCATACTAAGGGATGACCTAGTACAGACAACCTCTCTCTTTCCTTCAGGCTGAGAGGAAATGTCGTTATTGCACTCTTAAGTAAGTTTATACTTAGGGTTGGCCTAGTACTAGAAACCTCTATCTTTCCTTCAAGCTAAGAGGGATGCTGACTTTCTTCTTAGGGAAATACCATACTAAGGGTTGGCCTAGTACCCACAACCTCTCTCTTTCCTTTGGGTTGAAACAAAGTTACCAATCAAACGAGAACTATTACCTCAAAATGAGAACTGTAGCCCAAAAACCCCAACAAAACATGAAAAAACAACCCAAAAATGAAAATTGTGTATGTCAGAACGATGTTTTTTAAGGGTAAATTTTCAATATTTTTTTAAATGGCAGTAAAAACCATTTTTTTTTTTTTTTGCAAAAAGGATGAAAAAACACCCTCAAAACAATAAGTGTTGATGCTAGAACAAAAAAAATAAATCAGGTTACAATTTTGACACTTTTTAGTAATGGAATTACAAATTAAATATCAAGACTTTCAAAAACCGTAAAATTCCAACAATTCTTGGACATGATGTTAAAGATAAAATATCATGTCTCAAAGCATTATAATTCCAACAATTTCCATCCATGCTGTTAGAGATAAAATATATTGACTCTAAAAAACCATAAAATTGTAATTGTTTTCAACCATAGCATTAAATATAAAATATGATAACTCACAAAAAACCTTAAGATTTTGACAATTTTTCAACCATGGAATTAAAAATCTTAAGTTTTTAACATATTTCAACCATGAAATTATGGATAAATTATATGACAAACAATTGTTAAAAATGAACAGTTAAATGAAAGATTCATTATTCCAAGAGTAATTTTTATTTTAAAGGCTAAAAGTATAGCTCTTTTCAAATATTAGCCTAAGAAAACTTATCCTATTGCAATGAAAACCTAAAAATCAGCCATCAAAACGAACTATCTGTTTTTAATGAGGCATTAAAATTTCAACATTTTTAAAGCTATCTTATACCAAATGATAACAATAAATAATATCATGGCAATATCAATGTATAATTTAAAAAATCAACATTAATTTCTAATATTTCTTTACTTGTAATGAAAATATCAACTTTGGTAGATTGAATATAACATAATTTATTTTTATAATTCATTATTGCATTGCGATTGCATTGTGGATATTTTAAAGAGATGAATTCTTCATAATTAAAACATATAATCCAACAAACATAGAAATGACTCATAACTTCATGTAAGATAATATGGAAGTCAAAATATTTATTTCAAGTTACCATGCAAACATCATTTACATAAAATTTCTTAGACATTTATTCAAAATCACTCATAGGTTCTGGCACACCATCAGAATCTACATCTTCAGATGAATGACTGGATGCAGATGAAGATGACCCATATTCTTCTCTTTCATCAACTAGTGCCCCATATGAGTCAACATGCATGCCCACCATTTCAAGTTTCAAATGTCTTCTAGATCTACGACTAGGTTCAACAGACTCCCATCTCAACATTGTTTCTTTTGGTAGCAACTTCTTCAAAATCTCGATGGTCCTGAAGCGAAGAGTTCCTCTCTTTGTTAAATTGAAGTCATAAACAAGTATGTCAACATCCTACAATTTTAAGAGGTCTTTGTGGCGACGATTTATATTTGTACCCTTTATTTTTCTCTTTCTACCAATTTGTTTATCAACTACCATCTTTGGCTTGTACACACCATTGAATGGGTAGGTATTTGTGGCATACCAATGTACTTCAACAGCTATAATATCTTCCTTTTCTTTAATGACCTTTTAACCTTGGAAACCCAGAATAGATAGTCAATTGGATCTCCATTTGCTAACACTACTATCAGGAAACCCTCCTTAACATCTTGGAAAGAACCCCTGTAAAGGTCTTCCATGGATTCACGTTGTGCATGTGATCTTCTAGAACCAATATAGATTTCTCTTTCCTCTACCTGTGGAGAATTAATAATAACTTGAGATTGTTGTTGTTCAACAATGTGTCTTTCCTCCTGTTCATTTGGCATATTTTGTGGCAAAATAAATAGAGTATTCAAAAGTGTATCTTCATTTCTTGATCTTGAAATGGTATCACTTTGATTATTGAAAAAAGACTCCCACTAAACTGAATTAACAACATCAAAGTACTCATATGTATCTCTAATAAATCTTTTAATTTCTTCCAGGCATTCAGAATAATTTATATGTCTCTTATGCCTTCGTGCATTATGGAGTTCATCAACTGATTGTAATAATAATATCTTTGATGAAAATATTGGATGATCTGGAATGAACTTCAAAAGTGCTAAACGTGATGACGACCCCCATTCTACAATAGTTGACTACTTCTTGCTCCATATAGGTGTTTTCCCATCAATTTTTTTGATACGAAATTGATGTTGGAAGCTAATGTCATTAAGTTGTTCAATGCATTTCTCCTCACCATGAGATCCTAGAATAAACCTTCGCATGTCAATAGTTTCTTTCAACACATGAAAAACAAGCTCTAGTATGTATGATTTCTTAATACATTCAATTAATGATGGCAGGCTCCCAACATCCTTCCTCCTCAATGTTACTAAAAAAGGACTGAACATTTGATCAATATGGTCATGAGTGTGCCCAACAAAAAGGAAACCAACCTTTACCTTTTTAAAAACTCCCAATTCAACAAGCATGTTTAGATATCCAAAAACAGTTTGATTTTTGTTTTCACGGCGTGTGTTGTATAATTGCAGATACAAAACTTCAGGAAGAATACCAGACCAATGAGAAACCACACAATGGATTATAGTTATGGTCAGATTTGCATGATTATGAATATTTAGCGTTGTGAAGTAAACCCTTGGCAACATCTTCCCATTGAATACCATACAACCAACCAAGTGAAACTGAATAAAATTCCCCTCCTGTAAAATTTTTGGTGTGCGGACAAAATGTGGCAGAAGTGTTTTCTTTTGGTCCATACAATCAATTATCAAACCCAAATATTTATTTCGATTATCATAACACTTCTTTCGATGCTTATACAATTTTTTCCTTTCACTTGTTTGGTGATTCGATGCTCTTGAAGTGCTTTGACAATGGAATATGCACATAAAATAAAAGAAACCTATTAATAAATGTTTTTTCATAGTTGATAACTATCCATTTTTTAAAAATAATGTTATGAATGCATACCTCTTTCTGCCCCTTGACATTTATCCCTCTTTTATTGAAGAGAAGGACATGTATTGCAAACCCCCATCCTTGTCTTCTTAGGAATATGAACATTGTTGAATTCGTTCTTCCATACCCTTGTAAAATATGAATATGTAATAAAATTACCATCTCCTTTAGCACCTTCTTCATATTCCCTATATAAGCTATAGATTTCTCGTCTTGAGAAATTATCTGGAATATGTATTGTGTCTTTATTTAGCATACACTCTCCATGCTTTGAAAATAAGTCTTTCATCCATGACATTGCAGGTATATTTTCTATTGGCCCAACCTCTCGTTTATAACGTAATTTTGAATAAAATGTGGGATATTTTTCCAGTTTTTCTTGGATTCTTAACAAATGAAAATTACCAATTGAATGCAACATTTTGAAACCCTTTCTACAGAGCAATACATTCCCAGTATGATAATCATAACCTGCTAGTGTAGATTGCATGCAACCCACTAAATATGAATTATGCATGCTTTTATTCATTGACAAATATCTCTTCCTTTGCTCCAAAGTAAACTTGAAATACATATGTCTCAAGAAATCCTTTCTACAACATTCACTTGAAATCATATCACCGATAGAACTTCTACTTGTGAGATATTATGTCCTAAGCCGTGTATAACTGGAATATTTTGGATTGATATGAAAAGGTCTACTCTTACTCCTAGATATAATATTTTCTTGCAACATCTCCATCATTTTATTATCCTCTGTAGAAGCATTTTCATTGTCATTAGGAGGAATATTATCCTCACTATGATCATTCTAAACATAGTTAGGAAATTCATCACCATCATTGCTTGGAAAATATTAATTACCATCCTCACTTGAAGGAAATTCTTCACTACCAACATCTGCGCTTTTGAAATCCTCCCTTGGAGGATGTTGGTGCTCAAATTGTCCTGGTAACTGAGGACAACCTAAGACCATATCAATGAGGATCCTATATCCTCCCGTTCTAGGTGATAAGGGTTGGCCTCCCTTTCACCACAGGGGGTATTCCCTGGTAATAATATTAACTAAAGAATTATTCAATTTAGGAAAATAAATAAGGCCAATTTATTGTTATAATGCAAAGAGGTACAAAGTGCAAAGGTCTAGGTGGGAGAAACCTATACAACATATAGTGAATCATATCAAGTTATAACCTTGATTATACGACAAGAAAAAATGATATTCCACAAACAACTTAAAACCAAAGAATAATAGAACAAAAAATAAAATAAAAATACTTAAGGGTTAGCTACGCTTGTATCTTCTTATTAATAACTTACCGTAATGAAAAATGTGAAAGGTGTAATATCAAGCATTATACTTTTCTTCTCACTTTACAAAAAGGCAAGTATCGAGATAAAATCATCATCTGATAATATAGATATCAAGAAATGAGCAAATCTCTTAATGGCTACAAGAAAATAGTGTCAATCAAGTAAACTATTATCCTACCGACAAATATAATATGCAAGCATATGAAATAAATGAAAAGTTAATGACAAAGGAAACAAAAAAAACATGTAATTGCTATAAATAATATTTACATGATATATTGTAGCAGAATTGAAATGTCGAGCATTTGGAAATTCTATCAACAATAAAAAATTTAAATAATTCTATCTATTTGCTTTGATAGTATGTATATCTGAGAGACAAATAGATTAGGTAATGCAAGCATTTTAGATATTCGATTATGTTAACTATTTAAGGTATTGTTGCAAACCAGCACATATTCAGAAATTGAAAACGGAAGGAAATTGTAGAAATATCAAATTCATAAGATATAATCAAAGGTTACAAAATATTTCAAGTTTTGGCATGTGCATTGAGTGCAGTCTGGTGTATAACAATTAAGTTTCTTCTCTCTCTAAATCACCCAACCTCCATCCCCTTTCGAATGAGAAATTATGGGGTTTTGTATACAAAATGTTGTTAATTGTCTTACATAACGGTTACATAACCATTTGTTTAACAAATAAATCCTAATAACTTTGAAATTTTAATATTTTATCTCCATGGTCTTTGATAATTAGAAAAATTTGTAATTCGTTGTTGGGCCTTTTGTCTCATGCTAATCCGTTGAAACCCAATTCCTGCATAAACAAATTAAAGTCATTCCTTTAACTAATTAAATATAAAAATGCGGTGAATGTTTTTTCCTTACCTCATAATTATTTTACGCACCTTTACTTCTGAAATGACTTCCCATAACACTATAAGGAAAATAATTGAGTGAAACCTCATACCTTATGTTCTTTCTTGAATAAATGTTTTCTTGACCTAATTCTTGTAGTAAATCTCAGTAAACCCTTTATAACAAAATTCTAAAATTTGTTTTATGTAAGTCTGTTTGATGGTTCTCATATTAAACTGCCATAAATCCTCCTCAACCTATAAAATACATTTCACATAGGTGAACATAGCTTGAAATAAATCCTTTAACCAAAACAAAGTCTAAATAAACCTTTTCATAAGGATGAATAAATGGATTTCGGACTTTAAAATCCCTAAATACCCAGCTAAGGTACAAGAATAACCAACCTAGGGATTAAAGAGGATATTATATAATATCCTCATTCTGAATATCACATCATCTACATAAAATAACGTTTTGTAAAAAAAATAACTATATTTATTATTTTCTGTTTTTTCATATTTCTAACTTCTTTATCTAAACATGATAAGATGTGAAAGAAAAACTCTTTAGAATCTGAATATTTTACAAACTGACCTACTCAAATATGGAAAAACTCTCATTAAAATCATTTCAAAATTAATAAAATTAGGAATATCAATAATAAATATGAATTAAAATACACATATTACATATTATATTATATATATATATATATATATATATATATATATATATATATATATATTATTATTATTATTATTGTTATTATTTAAATAATTAAAAATATAAATTAAAAAATTCATTAAATGTGATATGAAAACTAACACTGATCACATAAAACAAAGATATCTTACATGAGACTCTTCTTAAATAATATCACATATAGCCCTCCCTAAACCCTATTTCTTTTTTCAAAACCCCAAATATTAACAATATACACATCAAATGGAATATATACACATTTATAATATATACATAGCATTTATAACCTATACTGCATCAAAAATATGCCCTCCACTTCTTAAGTCCTCCATCACTATACCACCCAGCTCTCAACTAATAAGCCCAACAATAAGAAATGTTAGCCCACAATCTTCTTCCCAACCCACTATTTTACCTTAAACATAAATGCACATTTCCCTCATGATCTAAATTTCCTAATCCACATAGCTTAAATAACCAAAATAATTAGTCGTGACAAAAACTACAACAAGCTAATCTATCTAACTTACACCCAACTCATTAACCCAGCTAAATTTGCCTGTTAAATCACTAACCTACTTAACTTACCCCACTAACCCCTAACCTACTTATCCCACTAACCCACCTATCCCACTAACCCCTAGCCTACTTATCCCACTAACCCATCTATCCCACTAACCTAACCAAATTGACCTAAACCATTAGCCTAACCCACTAACCAAATGGATATAACTTACCCAAATTATCCACTAACATACTTAACCTACCAAAGTATATTGAATCTTAAATCTTAATTCATATTTCTAATGAAAAAAAAACAATAACTAAGAATACAAAATAATGTAGTAAAGCTTCAATAAAGAGTAACACTAATTCAACCATATAAATTAAATGGTTGATAAATATCCATAGAAATCAATCCATAATAAGCATCAAAACACTTACTTCATTATACATCTCAAATCGCTAAATTTTAAAGAATCACTAGAATTACAAAATTATAACTTTATTTAAAATAATAATAATTATTATTATTAATGATAACAAGAATTAATATATAGGCTAAACATATATAAATTTTAAAAAAACATGTAACAAGATTCTTAATCATGGAGATTCACCCTCACTTTATCATAGATGACATTTTTTTTAATTATTAAATTTAATTAAAAGAATAAAAAAGGCATAATTACTTTGGAAAAAAAAATAAGTCGTGTTTGTGTATACTATTAAGAATATTTGAGAACAATCCCTATGATCTATCTAATAATTACTAATAATCAAACGCTAACCCAAATTACAGATGTTTTTTATTCGCAAATAGTTTTAACTTCATTCGGAAGATATAAGTCTTCTTTATTTCCCATACACGTTCTCATAAAGCATTTTAGGATAGTGAACACAAGCTCCATCACAAGCTTTTTAATGTCCTCTCTCATCAAAACTTTATTTTTATTGGCATGGCAATGTATTTTAAAAATAAGAGTTAAGTGGTGGCAATGTTACTCATTGCAAATCCATTTTCACATCTTATTACTTTTGATTTCATTGTATGCCAATGGAACTGGGACCTTTTTGTTGGATGCCAATGTATATGATGTATTGGATGCCAATGTACATGATGTATAAATCTTCCGAGCGATTCCTCATACCAGAGATGATGTCAGGCCTCAAGGTCTGAAGCCTTACCCCACCAACGTTGCAGAGTTCATCCCTCCAAAACTCAAAAACCCAAAGTCAAAGTTAAACTATATAAATAGGGAAAAGAAATTATAATATTCAAATAATAGCAAATCATTGATTCTATATATCATTACTAGGCAATGACATAATAATAAAAAATAATAATAAGAATAATAATAAAAAATTGTAAAGTAATTGATTTTGTTTGGTTAAGGATTAGCTTTCTTTAGAACATAAAGAAATATGTTAATCCTCCAACACTAAGAGATATAGTAATTTCAGGTAAATTAATCTACATTAGTGAATAGAAACTAAAAATAACTATTCTTATTATTAATTTAATAACTAAATTATAATGCATTTTTCTATAACCTGTATTAAAAAAACTAAAACAAATTATTTATATATATAAACACTAATGGTGTGTCGCCAAAATGAATGAAAAATATAGAGAATGATTGCATGTTTGGTTCATTGTTCATTCACTGTGCTATGATGTTACTTCCTGATTTTATGTGGTTGGTGATTAGGAGCAATCTCATACATCTATGGTGCAATTGATGGTTGCAAAAAGCAAGATACCAGCATGAATGATTGTTGATCAATTGTGGGTCCTACTTCAATACCTCTTGAGATATTTGTACGGGAAAAGATATATGAACGAACAGATAAACATACACATGAAGAAAGCATTTTATGCGTTTTTTATATTTATTTTAATCAGTTTTATTTGAATGTAAAAATATCACGTGCATGGGGTTATAACTAGCCTACCCTATGCAAAATATGTAAAACAAAGTATGTGTAACACTTAATTGCTAATAAGTTATGGTTTTTGTTTTCTATAAAATAGATAACAAAGTAAAAAAAAAAATTAAGTATATTACCAAATATTATTATGTATGGAATAATAGATTAAAGTAAAGATTTCATGTATATAATACAATCACAACCTAGAAAAATCTAAGACGTTGTGTCCATACACGATAGAGTGAAATTGAATATTGTAATTATGAAAATGACAAAGCATGTAAGCATGCATCTTCTTTCTTTCATAGTAAAAACCTTACCCATCAATCAACATATGTTAAAACTTAAAACTTATTTTCTAGGTTAGATCATGTCTTGCATGTGTATGGAGAAAGCATTTTCAATATACATTGTTAATGGAAGTTAGGAGAGGAAATAACCACTCTACATTATAAATATAGATTTAAAAACTATAATCAAACATTTAATAACATATTTCAAAATTTGAATCATTTAAAATTAAAATGTTTGAAGTAATATTATAACAAGATGCGAAATTGTTTTGTAACTGAGATCATTATATGTTTGTGTTGTAAATTACAACGACAATATCAAAGTGAGATCCATATCTATTATATATAAGTTAATTATTTTTTCTTTTATTTCTTTTAAAAAAAATAAGTTCATTAGGAAATAATTTTACAAATTTATATGAATTATACAATTTATTAGTAAAAAATTTTCTATTCAAACTCTTTGCACACCCAACTCACCTTTAATCCTACACGTATATTTATTATATAAATCAACTTAAATAAATTTGAATATATAGGATAAACTCGCGCTTGAATATATAGGATAAAACCGTATAATTAAGTTGCATGATATAAAACTCACGGTTGAATATATATATATATATATATATATATATATATATAATTTGGCAAAAAAAAATTAATTGATTATAGTTTGTGAACTTTTAAGTATCTAGATTTTATGTTCCATTTAATAAAAAGATAGGATTAAACAAATCACCGAAGGACCAAAGTCTATTCATTATTTTGGAAAATTGGGATTTAAAATAATTAAATAATATAGTTATTTAAAATTTTGGATTAAATTCAAAGGTTATCACGTGGGATTGGGCAATTTACTTAACCTTTGAGTGGTGAAATCCACCATCTACTAAAATTAATTACCATAACGTGAAATGATGAAGGGAAGTGAATTCGATAATTGGAGGGGGCTGGTGGTATTAGTTCAATGAATCAAGAGCAAGCATTCATTAATATTAAAATAACGAGGAAATATGTGGGGTTTTATTTTAATTTTCAAAGAATTTTGGTAATTATAACAAGGTTGTATAGTTAGCGTCTCTGGTCACTTAATTTAATAAAATATTTTAATGTCATGATGTGTTGTATGTATTCCAAACAATAATAAAATCATAAAATGAGTTATATGAATATTTGTTTAACTTTTTTTTATTAATTTTTTAAATATAATTAAATATTTTTTTGGTAAATAAAAGTTATATATATATATATATATATATAAAATTGACATTAAAGAGAATGATAATAAATTAATAATTATTTATTTAATATTGAATGGTGGCAATTTTTTTAAATAATGGTGATATTATAGTACACTTGCCATGTCATTAGAGTATAGATTGATACACATGTTATTTTTACATATTTTTTTCAAATTTATATTTTTAAATTATTTTTTTGTAAATTAAAAAATAAAACTCATAAAAATTGTCTATTCAATATGAGAAAATAAAATTTTTGAATTTAATTACAAACAATTTGTGTTTATAGTACATAGTAATTAATATGTAATGTTATTTTTCAAATTATTAATATTTATTATACATAGTAATTAATAATAGAGTAAACAAAAGTCAATTCTTGCCATCATTACACAATAAGAGGGGAGACACTTCAACCAATCATATTTGAGATAAATAGAAATAAATTTTATTTAAAAATAATAAATTTAATTTCATAATGTTAAACTTTGGATAGATTTTAATTTTTTTTAGTCAAAGAAAAACTAATAGCAAGTCAATGAAACACTGAATACGTTATATCGTGCCAACGATAGGGATAACAACAAAATGATTCACATATTGAGATGATTCAAAGCCAAGACACACTAGGCAGGTATAATAACAAAAGGATTCACATGGAATTGAGACGATTCAAAGCCAAGACACACTGCGCAGATGATTTATTATCATTAACAAGAATATTAATTCCAAATCAAAGTCTGATACAGATTTCTCAGTATTTAAAACCAAAAGATAGCCCATAATGAATAGCCGAAGATTCCACATCCAAAAAAATATGAAAATGAGTTAAAATTGTTATTCTTTGAATATGAAATATAAAAATGAGTAAAAGTTGTTATTCTTTAAACTTTTTAGATTGTTCAACTTCATAAACGTCATTGAAATCATTCATTTCATTTCATAAAAATCAATAAGAAAATAAAACTAAAAGAAATGTGGAATAAACCAAATGTAAAACAAAACTATTTTAAGCAGAATTTTAAAATTAATAGCGACAATAAGAGCAATACACAAAAGGAGCAATGGAAAACAAGAGCCACTAAGAAAGTCCAATAGTGATACTAAATATTTTAGCTTTCTTTTTCTATATAAATAACAAAGAAGTAAATATTCTATGTGCGCTCAGCACTATTAATTTAAAACATAAGTCAATAACTCCCACACGTGAAGAAATCTTCCACATACAATTTGTTTCAAGAAGAAACACACTTATTCGAATCACGTGAAGAAATCTTCCACATACAGTTTGCTTCAAGAAGAAACACACTTATTCGAATTTTTATAGTGTAACAACTCTTACTAGTAAGTTCTCTAAGCTTCTTAGACACATTCCGGCATCATTTAACATTTTATCTATTTTTAATGAAGATTTGGAACTTCTTGTGCAAAAATGTTATCCATGTAAGTATTTTTATTTCTTTTTAAGAATAAAATGGTATTTCAGAGTTTCAAGTAAGGTAAAAAGTCATTATAGACTCATGTTCAATCTAAAGAGTTAAGATAAGGGTTATTCAAAACCATTTAATTTTAAAATTACAAAAAAGTTTAAGGGTTTGTCATTTCATTTGGCAGTTGGTGAAGAATTATGTCTATATAGTTATTCGAACGACACATGGGATGTGACCAGAGAGGAAGAGGTTCCATGTGAGGTGGTAGAGTTGTGTTGTGTCATAAACTGGTAAATGTAGAACATGAACATAAATGATTGGATCAACTTTGAATTGATTGAATGACATATGGGATGTGACCAGAGAGGAAGATGTTCCATGTGAGGTGGTAGAGTTGTGTTGTGTCATAAACGGGTAAATATAGAACATGAACATAAATGATTGGATCAGTTTTGAATTGATTGTTGGAATCACGATTGTCATTATACCAAAACTCGAAAGTGTTGGTAAACGAATACATTGCCAGCATGAACATAAATGATTGGATTAGTTTTGAATTGTTGGTAAACAAACGCATCGCCATCATGAACATAAATGATTGGATCAGTTTTGAATTGATTGTTGGAATCACGATTGTCATTATACCAAAACTCGAAATTGTCATTATACCAAAACTCGAAAGTGTTGGTAAACAAACGCATCGCCAGAGTTAACATATCCATGAGAGGCGATTAAGCACATGTCACGAAACACATGGTTTATCCAATGTCCAATAATCTCCCCCAACACGAGTTGGGTGTGATTCGAACTTGAGACCTTTGGCTCTAATACCACTTGTTAGAATCACGATTACCGTTACACCAAAACCCATAGGTGTTAGTAAATGGACGCATCACCGGAGTTAATGGATCCATGATAGGTGGTTAAGCACATGTCACAAAACACATGAGGAGCGTTGGTTTATCCCAATGTCCAACAATAATGTGGTTAGATGCTTGGCTACTACACATAATATCTGCTATAAGATAGATTTGGAGAAATCATAAAATTTAAAATAAATTGCAACATATTTAGTTAGATTCTTTGGTAAGTATCATATTTTAGGAATGGGTGCTAAACCACAAATGGAATGGCAATTACCAAAATCGGAGGAGGAGAAGAGGAAATATATTGATATGTAGAAAATTTAATTAACAGTTGGTTGAGGGTTCTAAATTCATTTATAATAGTTTAAAAAGGTAAACTTTGTTGGACTAAGAAATGGCATACAATAAACTTAACCAAGATCAAGATATTAAAGAGCGACAACTAAATCAATATACGCTAAATCTTGAATATCTTGAATATAAAGAGTTTGCATTGTTGTACCTATAAACAGGAGGGTAAGGGCTAGAGCCAGAACCATAGTCAAGTACGCAACAACGCGCAAATGAGAAAGTATAATTGAGTTTCAAATCTTGGCACAATACATTCTCCAACCTAAAAATTTCTCAAGCATTCGTGTATATATAAGCAACTAAAATTACAAAACTGACTTACTCTTTATTGATTGCGATGTTCATCTCCTATCAGTTCACCCGACGATAGACTTCCCATTAAATGCAGACATAGGTGGAATCAGTAATGTCATGTATATTTAATTTACCCAGTTCCCTTAAATAGTATTTGAATGAATTTGGGATGCATCTAGGTGCCTAACATAACAGTGTGAAGCAAACTAAATATTTGTGAACATAGCACACTATTATATTCTTGTTGGAGGAAAAGTAGTTTTACATGATATGACTTCATTCATAATGGTTTGAATGAAGCATTTATTTATTTATATTTATTTTAATCAATCTCCTGTGAAAGTAAAGAATTAAAATTTTTAATTTTAATCAGAGTACCAAGTAAAGCAATTGACAAGTGACAGATGGTGAGTTCTCAATTGCTATGGAGAAGAAACTAAGTGACAGATGGTGAGTTCTCAATTGCTATGGAGAAGAAACTTTGCAGAGGACCACTCCCTTAAAAAACGCCTATGGCCTAATTATAAAAGAAACTACTTGTAATTTTATATTTATTTTAATCAATGTCCTGTGAAAATAAAGAATTAAAATTTTTAATTTTAATCAGAGTACCAAGTAAAGCAATTGTCAAGGTGATAAATGGTGAGTTCTTAATTGTTATGGAGACGAAACTTTGCAGAGGACCACTCCCTTAAAAAAACGCCCTCGACCTAATTATAAAAGAAATTATTTGTAATTTTTATATTTATTTTAATCAATGTCCTGTGAAAGTAAAAGAATTAAAAATTTTAATTTTAATTAGAGTAAAGAATAAAGACATACCGGTTTCAAAATGTATTTATTGTAGAGGCACCTACCTACTTTTTGCAAGGTTGGAATCACAGTTTGTTTTAAATTGGAATAAGTTGTACAAATGATTCAACATCAAAATGAAAATAAAAAATAAAATGCCATCAACATCTTGCAAGATGTTGTTTAAAAGGATCATATTTGTTAAAAAAAATTGGCAATCAAAACAAAGCACGACAAACGGGGTCATGTATTCTCTCTCAATTCAATTTTTAGATTAGGTTTTCCCTTTCGGTGGATATCTATTTTCGATTTCAATGGGCAAGAAGCAATCTATCCTAGGGTAAAGTTCAGCTTCTAGTTTTAATCAATGCCTTTATCAAATCAAACTCTTGACTGACTTATGATCTTTAATTTTTGTTTTAGTTTAATTGATGATTAGTTTTGTTTGTAATGATAATTTCATGTTCTCTCCATTAATCATAATTAGCGTATAAATAGATTATATTTAGTATGTAAAAATAAAAAAAATAATATAATATAAAAGAAAGTAATATATGTCTCTCTATATCAACAAAATCCATCCATCCATTTATATTTTTTTAATATTAATTTATCTATAAATCTATGTGTATGTTCTATAAGCAAAGAAAAATATAAATGGACTAAAAGATATTTGAATCTATTGAAAAAAAAAAATTAAAAACAAAACATTCATTCACCGATGTTTGTAAGAAGACATAAAGAATATTACTAAACTCTTACAAATGTATGGTAAATTAGAACAAACAAATATGTTAAAGGCATTCAAATCTATATTTAAAAATAAATAAATAAAATCATTCACCAATATTTGTTAGAAGACATAGAGAACATTATTAAACTTTTACAAATACATGAGAAAAGTAGAAAAAAAAAATTATAATTTCAAAACTTTAACATGGGAAGAAAAACCATCACAATTATTATTATCACATACATATCATATTAGTATCAACGTTTGATCATTTTGGAGGTTCATGTGGCAGCCCAAATTGTCTTTGTGGTATGGATATGGGTAGTGTCAACATATCATCCCATGTAGCATACCATATATGTACTTGTATGGTTTGATAGAACATAGATATGTGGAAGACCAAAAAAATTCCAAAAGGTGTTAATAAATTTAAGAAAACTTATGTCGCATTGGTTTTGGGGATGGGGATGCATTCCTAGAACGGCCAAAGTACACCTCAAATTTTTCAAGGGACTGTAGGTTGGGATGACAATTATATATATATATATAATTCACTATTACATTTATAGTTGTTTTAAGCTTGTAAGCATAACAAGTTATACTTTATAGTACTATGCACAACCCTTATACTCACCAATTATGAAAAATTTCAAGCAATTTAACAAAGAGTCGAGTGACATTCCATTATTGGCCACTAGATATGAGTTTTAGCTTTAGAAAACTTAATTGTAACTATTTTCAATTTGTAATAAGGTCTATGAAAGATATATCAAATATAGAATTGTCTTTATAGCAATTTTTTTGTCCTTGTATTTCTTGTTAATGATGACTATGTTAAACATAAAAGACATTCCCTTCTCAATACGTTTTGCAAACTTTTATAACTATGTTGAAAACCAATATAAAATACTTTGGTTTTGTAAATATATGAAATTCATATTTTAGATTTTAAAAATGACATTTAGTATCCAATCCAAGTCACTATTATCTGCTTGTTTTCACAATGCTTGAGGTTGGGATAGTGGAATCTTTGAACTTGAATGACTCCTTGAAACCCACATAGAATATGTAAAAGTTGATATGATCCAAAAATGAGAAAGAACAAGAGCAACAACAACAAAGACTAGCCTTTTAAAATGTTGCATTTTTTGTTTTCTTGACATGGAGGTCGCTTCTTGTAATTTTACCATTGAAAATAAAGTATATAAATCATCATAAATCCAAATTGAAATCCATCATACAAAACTCATGTTTTGAGCTACAACTTGTAAAAAAAATTATATTCAATGCATTACAAAAAGAATGGATGAGAAAAATGATATATGTTATTCAATCATCAATGTACATGATTGTCAAAACTGAAGCTATATGCTTGGATTATCCCTAAAATTTTCCCAAAACATCCTTGAAATCTTCCTAGCAAATCCTTGAAATCTGCCAAAAAAATCTAACTGGAACGTCCTTGAAATATGTCCGGAACTAGTTGGATATGGCTAGAGTCCTTAAAAAAGTCCCAAAAATTTAGAGACGTTTTCTAAAAATCCAAAAATCACTAGAATGCAGAAACACAAAATAAATGGATTTTTTTAGAAAGACTTATCCCCTTACAACATAGAAATAAAACACCTTCTTAAAAACTAAAATCACATACAAAACCTATAAACACCCTCAAAGTTTTCCTTTTCCTTTTCTCTATTCTTTTTATATTTTTAAAATTATAATCCATTCTTCCATTGAGTAATACCTCGTTTTTGTTCCTTTCATTCTAGGTTACATTTATGGAATCCATTATTGAAATGTATCATTCTCTTTTAACCTTTAAAGTTTGAAAAAACTTTACTATCATAAATATTTATCCTCATTAGGTCTTTTATCATTTTCACTTTACAAAAATAAAGGGAAAAAAGGTGTACAAGTTCTTTCTTAACCATGGTTGTCTTTCCCGGGCCACAAAACCCAAGTTGTTCAAGTAGAACCTGGAAGCGGTCTACACATGGCCCTCTTTGTGTGGTATGAGAGAGTTTGGCAGCGAAAACTCCACTGACAAAATGAGTGACTCTTTTGTCTTCACATCAATGTATGAAAGAGCAGATCATCCCGCTAGCTAAAAAAACATGTTGGTAAAAAGTATTGACATGCAAACCAAGGCAAGATAAAAGGGGCCACACATTCCCTCTCATGTAATATAAACTCGACGAGTAAAAGAGAGCCAAATCTCTAATGCAAAAACAAGATTAAACTTCTAGTTTCATTAGTGATTCCATGAAACCACTCATTAAACGTGTGCATGTAACAGGTGTCTCATTAAACTTGTGCAGGTAACAGGTGTCTTTTACGTCCATAACATATTTATCATGTTTAGCTTTTGGTTTTGGGTTTGATTAATAGCCAATTTTTTTTAATATTGGTTTTCAAGATAAAAATACCTGCATATATATGGTTAAAAAAAATGAAGAGAAAAAAAAATTACTATGATTCACAAAGCAATTACAATTTCTAATAAAATGAAGAGAACAAAAAAATTAATATGAAGTTTAGGCATTTCTCTATGATAATGTAATAATGGAGAAGCTTATGGATTTATGTATGACAATGATTTCCCACTATGTTATATTTTACGTTACATTAAGTCCAATCATTATGTATTTCGAAAAGACAAATCCTTTCAAAAGATTGGCCTGGGGAAGAGACAAATTTTTTTACAAGATTTTCTTATTTAGTGGATTAAAGATATAGATGATTATTTGAGGAAATTTCAGTCTAAAAGTGCCTATGAAATTTTCAAGTAATTTCCATGTCATAATATGTAAGCCAACCAAAACTCTTTAAATTTAAAAAAAGGTTTATGAAAATATTTTGGAAGGAAAAAAAGAAAACTATTTTTTTAATTGTATTTTTGGCTTATCTCCTTATAGGTTTACTCAAATTTCAATTGTAAACACTCATTGGATGTGGAATTAAATTCAACATCTAATGAGTACCCATTATACAAACTTCTGAGAAAACCCACATTGATAAAAAAAAAAATGAAGATACATTAAAAAAACATGTTGAACAATTCTTTTCCTTGCAAAATTCATCTCTTGTTTTATTATTTTAACTATTATTTTATTATTTTTCTTTAAAAGCCCACTTTTAAGCTAAAATTTTATCAAGTTAAAGTAAAATTTATTTTATAATAAAAAAATAATTATGTATGACAATGGACTTATAATTAAGAAAATATGTATTTATCAATTTTACTATCAATTCACAAAGAATTACAAAAATTGCAATGGAGAAGCTTACTCATTTTTATATGACAATGAGTTTCCAAAGTGTTCCAACTTACCTTACATTAACTCATGGGAATTATGTGTTTATTTTTCCATCTAGAGACATGTAGCCCAGCTAAATAGGAAACAGACAAAGTCTTTTCACAAGCATCAAAGGAAATAAATTATTAACTCCTTGTGCCATCAATTGTAATTCAAAGTAAAGTCGAACTCATTTGATTATGGAGAAGCTGAAAATTTTATCTATGACAATGAGTTTCACCTTACAATAACTCAAGGGAATTATGCTCTTGCTTTTCTAGCCAAATGAGCCAGATTTCTATAGCCAATCGAAATGGGCAAGAGACTAGTGGCTATCCTTTGGTGTTGTTCAGAGAAGTTTGTTAAAATTATAAAAGGTGTATAATTAAGTATAAAAGAATAATAATGGTATAATTTCTTGTTTATTTGGAATATAAAATGTTTTGGTGGTATAAATTAAAAAAAAAAAAAAACAATATTTGATATATTTATTTAGGAAAATGAATTATTAATCTATTTTTTAAATATAGATCATTTGATAAATAAATTGTGTTTGGTTTGCATTTTTTTATTTGTTACCTTCATGACATAGTTGAAGAAGTAAAATTTAGCTATCCATCCCATTTTTCTATCTATCCCACTTAAAGAATGTAATACAAAAATTAATACTTTTGGTCAGGGTAATGTGAAGGTGGTGAGGTTGATTAGCCATTTTGCTACACATATATGCAAAATGTCAATATCTAGTGAGAAACAAGTCTTACAATTTAGCGGATCCAATATAATGAATAGGAAAAAGTCCATAGATTCAATGTTAGGAATAATTGTTAGTTAATTGAGGTAGCATTAGTTCAACTCATAAATTTAACTGGTGATGCTTTAAAGAAAGCATACTTGAATTCATGAAAATCAAAGTTATTTGAAATTAATTTATTTGGATATGAGGTTAAATAAGAGGAGAAAATATTTGATTAGTGTACTTAAAATTATTCAAACATTTTAGGAGAAAACTTAATTTAATCATTTAAATTTTTTTACTATTTTCATGAAAAAATCAAATAAAAAAAATCAATTTATATAATCCCTACTATCTAAAATAAATAATAATAACATTTCATTTAATGTTGTTTTAAATACAAATGAAGAAAAACTTTTGTTATTGGTAAGGAATAAGCTAAAATGTTAGTAATCTCATTTAACCTACCCCACTCACACACTTAACTTTCCACACTTGAATATCATACATACTTACACTACTCCATTATCTCACCAAACCTACCTATCCCTTTAACCTATATAATCCACTTAACCTTTAACCTACCCCACTAATATGCCTAACCCACCTAAACCTTAAGATACCATAGTAATAACTTTATAAACCAATAACCCACTTAACCTACTAACTTACAACCCCATAAAATATGTTCTAACTCACTTTCTTTTCTAGAGAATAAAATATTAGCTTTTTGAATCAATATGAACCAAAAATTCATGTTGTACATGCTTCCAACAAAACAAAAATTACTAACACAACTTTTATCTTCATTAAACAAAAATGATCTTTAGAGGGCTACATACCTAATTAGTAGGCTAGCAAACATTCATGACTGCATGTTCCAAATATTATAGTCTTGCAAAGGAATATTAAGTATTAAAAGTCATCTAAAGCATCAATTCATTTGTTTAGCATTAAATCATTATAAAACTCTTCTAAGATGTAAACATTGTCATCTAATGTCAAACCCACTTTGGAAACTCATCCATGCAGAAGGAATTATGTCCTTCAGGATTGCGCAGTTACTTCTGAGTTTAGTGAGCAGTGCGAGAGGTGAATTCACACAGGTGGCAGCATTGGACCCCAGGAGAAACTGCGCAAGGAAATCAGAGGCTTGGAGGACAGAGGAGAAGGTTTGTGAGAAGCCTTTAACTGTCTATGAGAAGCAGAGGGATTGTACTGAGAGCAGGATAGCTTGTGAGCTAATACTTTGTGTAATCCAGACATATTTCCACTTGTATGATAATACAGAGATCGGGGTTTTTAACTGAGGCTTTCCCCAGAGTATTCTTCTGTGTTCATGTGTGATTTCTTTCTCATTCTCAGTTATATGTGTTCTAAATTGATCTTGCTCAAAATCGATTAAGCTTCCGCAAGTTTGTTGTAGAAGTAGATCTTGTATTTTGCTTTAGTTTATTGCATAATCTGTTGATCTACAGTGGGAAATTCTACATGGTATCAGAGCTAGCTGATTTGTAGAAATTTCTACATGGTATCGGAGCTAGCTGATTTGTAGAAATTTCTACATGGTATCGGAGCCTAGTTTATCGGAGCAGTGAACAGTATACGAAGAAGAGAATTCGAAGTAAAAAAAAAAAAAAAAAATTGGGCCGCGAGTTTGTAAAGAAGATCTGAAAATTTTTGTGCAAAATTTTCAGAAACAAATAGCAGATCTGGATTCCTTGCGAAAAAATACCCAAATTCAAAAAAAAAATCGGTTGAATTGGAGTTCAGATGAGGGAGATATCACTGATTTAAAATCAGCTCTTTTTCCAGAAAATTTCGTGACAATGGGAAAGATGAAACAGATTGGTGTGCTAGCCAGGAACATGTATGCGCTTGAGGTACAAGATGCATGCAAAGCCTTGAGAAGCAAGGTCAATGTTAGAGACTTGGTGGTTGAGAGGGAGAGTACATTACCTCTCAACATGCAGCGCCAGAAGAAGTCTCAGACAATTGTGGAGGAGCCACAATTGGTGAAGTAGCTTCAGGAGGTTGTGGAGCAGCCACAACTAGAGAAGCCGAGTGGGGGAATCCACTCATGCAGAGACCTCCAATAGGGGGAAATTTTGAGCCAAGTGGGTAGAGGGATCACATGCAGCCATACCTCCAGGTGTGAGGTGGGGAGATGTGAAGTGATAGTCCCAAGAAGGCTGAAATAGGGGTAGGATCCTTGAGTTACCCAGCCTCTTTGATTAGACCTTGCTATGGGAGCCCTGATGAGGAGTAACAAGACTGGCTAAGTGGGTAGAGACAAATGCGGATGGAGCGGCACAGGAAGCTTCAGCATCAAAGGGTGTTTCTAGCCCAACAGGGAGGTCAGTTGGGAGATCAGTTACTTACTTCTCAGTAACTAAGTTGCAGTGCAGCAGTGGGCAGCATGATGCAACATGTGCTGGGAGATAGGACCAGCAGCAAAACGGATGCAGTAAGAGGAATCAGTGTGATTGATGCAGTTAGAGATCAAAGTGACAGAGGCTAGAGCAGTCAAATACTGAAGGGCACAAAGGTGCAGAGTTTTCAGTCGATAGAGGCAATAGTAGTGAGAGACTTTGATGATAGAGGCATCATTCTGATTCAGGTTGGATATTTTTTGTTTCTGGAGTTGCTGGAGCAACAACACTTGAGAGAAATGTTGCATGCAGAACATCCCAAAGGTTCAAGATCACGTTCGAGTTGAATGCCTTTCTTGTTTAGAGGGAGTGTTGAAAATAGCAACAAGAAATGCTATAAATAGCATTGTTATAGATAGCATTTTAGGTACTAGTGTGGAAAATAGCAACAAGGAATGATAAAATAGAAATGTTAAAAACAACATTGCTATAAATAGCATTTCAGGATATATTCCAATTTTAATTAGTCCTTGAATTAAAATTAAGAATTAAAATTCAAATTTAGTCGCACCAGCTGTTTGAAAAATAATTAATTAATTCATCTTGAGTTAATTAGTTGGAGAAAATCAAACATGAAGTCTTTGTGAAGACATGCAACAGTTATCCCTTTGATTGAGGAAGTTATCCTTTAATTAAGGAGATAAGGATGAGTTGTATTTGAGTTGTAATTAGTTAGCTCAATTAACTGAGTGAAGTCCAGTTAAATTAGTTCCAAACAGTTTGAGGAACTAATTGTGAGTTCAGTCAGTTAATGCATGCATGCATGCAACTAGTGTTCTGTAGATAACTGAATATTCTCTCATAAATAACTCATGCATGTCAGTTCAGAGAAAGACCCAGTTGAGATTAAAGGAAGGGACAATGTATTATCAATTGGAGGAATTTTCCTATAAAGGAAACTCATCCATGCAGAAGGAGTTATCTCCTTCAGGATTGCGCAGTTACTTCTGAGTTTACTTAGCAGTGTGAGAGGTGAATTCACACAGGTGGCAGCATTGGACCCCAGGAGAAACTGCGCAAGGAAATAGGAGGCTTGGAGGATAGAGGAGAAGGTTTGTCAGAAGCCTTTGACTGTCTATGAGTAGTAGAGGGATTGTACTGAGAGTAGGATAGCTTGTGAGCTAATGCTTTGTGTAATCTGGACATACTTCCACTTGTATGATAATACAGAGATCGGGTTTTTTAATTGAGGCTTTCCTCATAGTATTCTTCTATGTTCATGTGTGATTGCTTTCTCATTCTCAGTTATATGTGTTCTAAATTAATCTTGCTCAAAATTGATTAAGCTTCTGCAAGTTTGTTGTAGAAGTAGATCTTGTATTTTGCTTTAGTTTATTGCATAATCTGTTGATCTATAGTGGGAAATTCTACATTGCTATAGGCTCTAGATGTAGGCTTTGGTTTTGGCTATAGCTCAAGCTCACTTGATATGACTTTAAAATTAGTAGTTGACTATCAATCCCTCCTTTTCAGATACAAGGTGAGAAGGTGAATATTTTCCTATTGTAAAACATGTAAATACTTGAGAATGAACTTTGTGATATGACTAATATATCTTCTTGGTAGTTGAATAATATTCCTAAGAAGCAATCCATCCAAGATAAATATTTTTTCTTTTAGGATTCTTGTGTCCAAAACATCTATCTGAATTATGAGTATGTATTCAACAATGATCACAAGGGAGAAGATCAAAACACGTATCTTTAATGTGGCCAAATTGATCACAATGTTGGCATTTGATAATCAGAAGTGGATGTGGAGCAAGTGAAGATGAAATATCATGATTAAACCCAACACTATGAAACTAGATTGGTTTAGAGAGGCCTAGAATGTGAAAGGTCGCATACTTTTCAAATCCAAGACTAGTTCTATGTCTTCACATGGTTTCACTTCATTGTGACATCTATTTCACTATGTTGTATTGTGTTCTAATAAAACATTTCAGTTATGGGCACATTTCCTTCTCCTTTGAAGAACCCACAACATCCATTAGAATAAATTGCAGATAGCAGAGGCCATCTTCTGCTTTTGAATTTATGGAAGAGGGGATATCTCTAGGCATGACTCATCCTGAATTTTAGACACTCATCTTTCAAATGGGAAAGATATGGACAAACATGACAATTGTTTTAATAATTACAAGGTGACAAAATATATTTTACATCCTCTCTCTCTTCTTCTTTCCTTATTTCCCTTTCATTCTTTGTTTTAAGATTATTTACTATACTTGGATAGGAATTTTACTTATAGAAGCATTTTTATTCACTCTTGTTTTTGTAGTAAATTAATTAGAAACATGGATTGCAGGGTAAATTTTCAAGGAAGATAAGACATACTAGCAAGGGTATTGCATGGTTAGGTTCTTATTTTACTTTTCGAAAGGGATTGAGCCATTATGAGAGTTTGCGTTGAACTAGCATTACTATTTTGGTAAGGTGAAGTTCCCTAGAACCATTTACTTGAACTTCTTGTGGTTATATCTTTGCAGATTATAGTTTGAGCTTATACAACCCATAACTTGACACAATATTTATTTTGTATGATAATGACTTATCTCTATATAATTGTTATGTTTGATCTTGGATTTTGGTATAGTGTTTGTTATAAATTTAAGTTTTACAGGTGGTAACAATATGTTTTATTTGGTTGTTAGGTTAATTATTATGTCTATGTCATGAATGAAGAGAAAATTCATCATATAGCATGTTTACTAGACATGTATGAAGACAAGAAGGCTAGGAAGAAGGTTCAAGTTGATCGTTTTCATAGGACAAATGAAGTGGTCAGAAATATCCATCGCCATAACATGTGGCAGAATTTTTTATCACTCCATTTCATCAAGTTCTCAGTGTTGAATGTGTTGAAAGACTGGATACAATACTGACTCTGGAGCACTATGAGAAATGCTCAGTCAAACTCCCATCAGATGTGGTGTCTCAAATTCATGTCTCTTCCAAGAAGTTTGACAATGAAGGCATCAAACCTTCTAATTTAAATGAGATGCAAGGTTATTGGAACCAAAATATACTCAAAAGTATTGATTTGGATGATCTAAAATATTCTTCCAAACATGATCTAAGTGACAACTTGGATGTGGATGAACAAGAAGATGTAAACATTGGGACTGCACTAAAGAGATGTCCAAGAAGAAATACATGTTCTTGAATATGTGTAGTTACTTTTGATTGTGTTTGTGGTGGAAATGTAGCATAAAAAAGTCGATTTGTTTCTGGAAATGTCTTCAGACAAATGGAGGATGTTGGAGAAGATAGAGATTTAAACAACTACATATCTAAAAGGAGACAAATTCTATTGGATTCAAATAAAAGAAAAAAAATATGTTGTGTGTATGAAAAGGAACCTTTTCTTGTTAATATTGGTGAAAATATTGAAGTCCTATGTCAAGATAGTGGCATCAAAGGTTGTTGGTTTAGATGCACAATAACAAGAAATCTACCTCAACAATTAAAGGTTTGGTGCAATGATATTCTGAATGAATACGGGAATGGAAATTTAGACTTTTTTATTTGATCTATTTGTCTATTATTTGTTCAATCTAGAGAACAATTGTCCAAAAATCGATAGTGATTTACAAACTGGCCTTTCTATTTTTTATTTTTTCTCCTAATTGTAATTACAGGAGTGGATTCTATCTTCAAGAATAGAAACTCCAGATAAATTAGGTTTGAGAACTATTGGATGTCCTACTATCGTGCTTTCCCACCTCAGATTATGTGTAATGGCTTTGAATTTGGAACAATAGTTGATGCATGGTGGAATGATGGATGGTGGGAAGGAGTTGTAGTTATGATCAAGGAACCCTCATGAAGTACAAACATATTTTCCTGGTATTTTTTATGCTCTTATTTGTTCTATAATATTATTTTTTTTGTTAAGCTTGGTAGTACCTCTTTTTTTCTATTGATTTAACAGCAAGTTACAACCATCTATGAAAATAGTTAGGTGGCCTCAACTTGCCCTATGGGAAACCAAGTTTGTTGGCCACCTAACGACATGGTATGCCATCCAAAAATGATAATTCTTTAGTCTTTCTAACTAAGAAATATATGACTGTATGTCTATGTTTATCACACTATCTACTTTCCTATTGGCATGACTATAATTACAAGTAAAAGTAAAATCTATCCGCATCAAAAACTACAAAAAAAGACATCATTTTCATTCTTCTGCTTCCTCAGCTGAAGCAGATTCCACTGGAGCTGGATCTTTTTCATTTGACCCCGGGAGTTCAGTCGATGACAAAATGCAAGGCAAGTGATTTTCAATGTGTTGGAGGTGCCCATCCTACTTCATTTGAAACATGAGCTTCTGGAAGTCCTGCTTCTAGTATGGGAATGCTTGCACTATGGTGGCCATATTTAGAGAAATTTTTTCCAGGGCCTTGCCCAGAATTCCTTTCATTGACCAGTAGAGGAACAACATATGTTTGAATTGGGTTACCCGGCCTCGGGTATGCCCTGGATCGGGCACCAAGACCCACCAGTCTTCTGCTTCCATCTCCATGGATCCTGCCCTATGATTCAAATCCACCTCCCAATCCTCTATCAATTTCCAAATTTCTTCGTCTATGCCCTCGTGATAAGCTTTTGTGGCTTCATTGATCATGCTGACAGTCGGTTTGCATCCCTTCAGCTTGCCCCCAAGGTTGATGGATTGCCCTTCTTCCTATCTTCATTTATTTTTCTGGTCACGACCATGCGGGGTAGGCCTTCGAGTTCGAGCCAGTGCACAGACCATAGTGACTATCTCACTACTTGATGAGATGTAATGTTGGGTGCTCGCGGGTGGTATAATCCCCCAACCGCTCGAATGGCGAGTTTTGTTGCCTACCTATTCACGAAATAAACAGTGTTATGGTCGGATGAGTGTGCACCAATGTGTGCATTTCTCCACAGTTGGTACCTTTGTCCACCACCTTCCTTTGAGTCAGGGCCAGCATCTGAGTCTCCGACCCCTACATGCAATCACTCGATAACTTACACCAAGACTGATTTCCCTTGCCGCCACCCACGTACATATTACTCTCCCATCTACTTGAGGTGACCCTACCAACGGTTTCTCTTTCGAGGCGCTCCCCATTAATTTCTTTGATTGCGCCGAGGGTCTCGTACACACCCTGATCGGGGGTAATTGTTTTATAATATAATTACTATGATATATACATATTATTCTAGGTTATTATGAATTTATGGTGGACTATCTCGTTGATAATTTGTAACATAACTTGTTTATCTTTCAGGTGAAAGTGTTTATTAAACATTCCATAAATGTTATTTGCACCTTTCCAAAGAGTGGGTCCACAACCGGTGGTTTGATATGTAAAAGATGTAAATCTAGCTAGAACACTAGTTTTCTATGATGCTAGCCAACGTCCTGATATTGGGTTGCATTCTCCAACCTTAAGTAATGATTTATTTGGATACAAAGCCTCACATGAATCAGGGGATCATTTTTCTCATCTAATAGAAAGTTACATATTTTCCCAAGTTGCAAAGAGAGAATCCAGAAAGTTGGAAATATGAGAAAATATTGAAGATGGTAATAATGATATTGTGTCAGTGGCTAGAAAAGGAGAACTAGATAAAGTTGCAAGTGGACATGATGATTTTATGAATGTTTCAAAATTTAAGAACATGAAATTGCATGACTGTAATTCTAAAATGGATGCATTTGGGAACTAGACTAATTTCATAGAGTAGGGTGTGAGCATCCCTTCAGACCAGGGAGACCAATTGTTGAACATAATTAACTTGGACAGTAATGAGAGAGAGGCATGTAACACTACTAATGACAGACCATGTAACGAATTTGACTTAAGACGGAAGCCATCAAGGAAATGGCAATGTGCTGGAGACTATGCTTTCTTATCAAGATCCCCAACATCTTGTCGAAAGGAGGAATAAAATTAGTTTAATGGAAATAAGTTGGTTGACACAGATGGAATAAAGAATGATAATGAATCCCTTTTGGGCAGAAACACTAAAGATTTGGAAAATGGACAAGAAGGGCCTATGGAAGGAAAAAATCGAAGCAATGTCATGAGAATTTCAAGCCCATGCACGAGACTTCTATCAATGAAAGTTTGTTTATAATTTCAATTCTCGTTGTTCACTGTGTGATGTCAAGATGATGGGTTTTTTGGATGGAAACTTTACAATTTCATTTGATTAGTTGGCTTGTTTGGTCTAGTACAAACTAGAAAGGTTGGCAAGGTAGATAATATTTGGGAGTGTTTTGAAGTCAAGTCCAGAATTGCATTGTAAGATTTGATTCATGCCATTATAAATTAGAACACCTGGTGAATATTGAGCCATGTTGACATGAAATGTAAAATCCTTAGAATCCTTAAGTTGGTATCTCTTGTCAATTAGAGATTAAGAGGCTTCTTGGTTCTTAATTTGTTTTCATGTGCAATTTTTTTATGTTCAAATTGTAATGAAAAACTTTTAAACTAGAATAAGAGCAATTATTAGTGCTCCCTTTTTGTTGCATCTCTATAAATGCCACAATTATGTAATATTTCCATTGTTGTACAATAATATTATTGATTACATTCTGCAATGCAACGTGTGCTTTTCTATTAAATTTTATATTTTCCCATGAAAATTTCTATGTATTTTATTGAATTTTCTTGCACTAAAAGTGCTTGAGTTTTTGCAGTGCAACATGCACTTCCTTAATAATATATGACCTTGTCAAAATGAAAGTAGGTTATCTTTCTTATTGAAATAGCATTATGGTTTTGGCAGAAAATGCTAAAAATTTTGCAGTGCATTTTGCATTCATTTATTGAGATGTGAACTAGTAAAATGAAGATTATTTCTTGTACCAACTTACACTTGAGTGACATGCAGGTATTCAAACCATAAATTTGTGGAGAATGAAGGCTTAGAATTGAATTTTAGAGAGTGAATGATCTAGATTGGATCATTATAATATTTTTCATCCATTTTGATTCTTTCACAGTGGAAAAAGTGGAGTAATCATCTCACATGACCATTTTTAACGACAAGTCCCAGTTTTGCGAATTAGGGGGTCTAAAACCTTTCAGAAGATGTTTGAGGATTTAAATAAAAAAATTTGTAGGGGTAAAAATTTGTTTCTTAAGCACCACATTACCTATAGATATTGTACACTCGAATATATTTCCAACGAGACAAGGAAGACCTCAAATGGAGTCCACATGCAAAAGTTATGCCACATGGAAGTTGACCTTCCTATTTTATCTAGCTTGATTCGAGAGAATGTCACATCAATGCTCATTATTCATGGAAAAGGGATACCACATGATCATGATGAAGAAGACTCTGAAAGAGCTAATATTGTAACTCTAGTTAGCATTTGAAAGATTCAAACATAGCCACTAGTAGGCTATCAGGTTGTGGTATAAACAAACCACTAGGAGGAAAAGAGGTTCCATTCTTTTCAAGTGCATGTTGTTCCATAGATGAGCATAGTGGCTTAGAGTGGATAGAGAGAGAGGAAACATAGAGGGTTTGTGCACTGTAGCATCCCATCGAATATATATGACTCCTTTGTACTTGTATCCATTTCCATTCAAAGAAAGAGATAGCAAATTAGCATCACCTTCTATTTGGGTTTTCTCATGTAAGGGTTTCCTAGATCATATATTGTGTTCATTGTGATTTTTGGGTTTTCTTTATTGTCTTCTATTTTATGTATTTCATCTATTGCATGCATAAGCATAACATAGTAATCAATGGATCTAGAAATTTAAGGAGAAATTAACCCTTATACTGTATATTTAGATTTTCAAATATATTTTAGTAGATGTTTTATGGAGAAATGTCCAGTGGAATATCTACAATAGTTTATGGTTCAATGAAACTGGTTTTCCTTTCCTCTCCCTCGTAGATGTAGGTTGGAAAACTAGTTTCTAAGTATTTTTTAATAAATAATACAATAGGAAATACCTTCTATACACAAAAATTCACTCATTGAAAATTTCAAACACCTTGTTTTTTCCCATGGGTGAAATTTCACCCCTAAATTTTTCTTTTCTTGCAAATACAACTCCAAATGCAAGCCTAGAATATTAACGCAAACATATATAATAAAGGATTTCTCCAAATTGGCATCAAAGGAGGGGCTCCACTTCTTGAGAACTAAAGGAGAATATTCACATTTCCAAGATTATCTCAATTTTACCTCCACAACCTTGGAAAACATAAATGTGAAAGCAACCCACCCTTTGGTTAATATGTGGTGCTAAGAGTAGCAAACAATGGGTCACTACAATGTACCAAATTTAACAAAGCCCCAAGCATTTTCTCTCCCATCGTCCTTCCCTGGAATTGATCTACAAGTGACTGGTTAACTAAGTCCACAAATTGATGTATTTGAATATTGTCCCCTAATACGACACCATTTCTTACACACATTTCTTGCTTCTTATGTTAACAAGTGATTTGTTAACTAAGTCCATGATTTGATGTATTTGAACACCACCCCTTAATACCAAACACACATGACACCCTTTCTTATGCACACATTTCTTGTTTCTCTTTGAGCTAAGACCTCCTTCACCTCTTTTTATGACTCCTTTCTCCACCATTCACCTTGTACAATTTGTCGAGTACTTGATTCACTCCTTCCACTAACTACTCCTTCATCTCATTGAAAAAGACCCAAGTCCTTGCAAGCCCTAAAGTAATGTAATGCCTCCTCCCAAAGCTAACAAGCTCACCTTTGGACCCTCTTTGAGTGATATAGAAGTTGAAACAAACTAGTTATTAGAGACAATGTTTGTTGATGCAATCAAAGACAAAGAACATATCATGAAGAAGTTTTTGAAACTATAACTCCTTTAGGGGAATTGATGACTCTATTAATATTGTTGTATAACTTTGTGTACAAGTCGTATCCTATCAAACACCCAACATTATTGATTAGAGGTCAACACTTCCATAGACAATCCCCACCCTCCACAATTATTGCTTCTCTTTGAGCTAAGGCCCTCTCCACCTCTTTTATAACTTCCTTCTCCACCATTCCCCTTTTACCAATAGTCAACTTCATTCGCTCCTTCCACCAACTACTCTACCTCATGGAAAATACCTAAGTTCTCTACAATCCTTGAAGTCAAGGCTTATCCTAGATCTAAAGAGTTTATTGTTGGATCCTCTTTGAATTATATAAAAGTTGAATTAAACAAGCTACTAAAGCCAAATTTTGATTTAACTTATAATCAATGACAAAGAACAACTATTTTTAAATTAATAAATTAACAATTTTCACTCTTCTCTCCATAAAAAAAGAAATATAACAACTATTACTCTTATATATTAATATTCCAATAAATTTTAAATATTGATATTTGTTTTTAGATCAAACAAATTATAAATATTAACCCATTACAATTAAACAAAATTCTAAATATAATATTAAAATAAATAAAAAATATAAAAATTGAATGGTTAACTTGCTAACTTATCCAAAAAAAATATATAACAAAAAATAACAATATAATAATCATAAATTTAATTTAATACTAAACATAATATTAACCTAAATGAATAACATACTAAATATAATATTAACCTAAATGAATAACATAAAGTTTAAAGTCAAAACATGATAAACTAACATTTGCACTTTAAGGTGCAAAGGGACACGCGGAGCACTAACTGACGTTGTTAAACGGAGGGTTGACTAAATCTCTATAGTGTTGGCTACGAATCTCTCCTCTATAGTGTTAGTAAGAAGAACCTCATAGTAAAAATGTGTTGGGATACTTAAAAAAAAATAAAAATTAATAAACCTTCCACTTAAATATACTAGCAATTGTACTAAAAGGTACAAAGAGAGGCCGATAGATTTATGAAGTTGGAATTGTTGAATTTTTATAAAAGGTCGGGCCACCTTCTTCGCTACTATTGATATTGTACAGTTTATTAAATATGAAATAGAGTAAAAGATATAGGAGACAGTACAGAGTGGGAATGTAAGATCTTTATACTGGAAGTGAAAAAGAGAACAAAGCAGCATGTCAAAGCATAAATACTTAAAGAAAAGCACAAGACTTTCTATTCATTCACATGTATTTAAAAATGCTGACATGACTGAAACAGAAAAGAAGAGAATTAGAAAATTTCATGTAAATGTATTTTATTTTAAAAACAAACAACTAACCACTCTATAAATGTCATTGCAGAAGCCCATGTAAGGTAAACATATTCCTATATAACTTTTTTGAAAAAAGAAACAAAGATAACTTAACGTGAGTAGCATAACATCTAGCATTCCATGAACAATAGAAACCACACTCAAAAGCCCAAATCTATGTAAACTGAGTTTTTTTATTAAAATTGTAGGTACAAAAAAACTTATGACACTCCATAACTATGCATCATGTTTGGTGGAACATAGTAGACTTATTACACTTGAATACTTCTAAATATTTTACTTGGTATTGTGTGTTTATCACAAGCAATTATACAGGAGATAGTTAAATGCTTTGCAATGTATTTTTTGAAATTTTACATATGGTCTACACATAGAGACATGTTTGGTAGCTAATAACTAAACATATATACAATGAAAGTATTAGTTGGCTTCTAAACATATGTACAATAAGAGCATTTTATTACATATAGATGTAATTGACAATGAGCAGGTAATCATATAGGCATGATGGGCAATGTTTGCTGGGGCAGGATGCTGAATTTCTTGGCAATACTCATACAACAATCATAAATAGCCTGTATCCATACCTGTTTCCATCAAAAAATAAAATATTGTAAGTGACAATGGATGTGTTTGACGAAAGCATGTTTTTTAAAGCGCTGAAGTAAAATAAATGATTTTTTAAAGAAATTTCTAAATTACAGCGAATGCTAGACCTTGCTGTTCTTGGCGGGAAATATTATGTTTGAATATTTGAAATAAAATAAATGATTTCAAGCTAATATAAAATCATATGAGGTTAAATGTAATAGAAAGCAAATGTATGTAAAATTTGGTTATTGCAGCAAGTGGTGTTTACCATGTGGGTAATTCTGGAAAACAGGTTGTACGATTGGCTAGAGTATATTCTCCTACATAGATTTTGATGCAAGCAATGATTCCTCTTGTTGTCTATGCTTAAGATATGGATTCTTGTGCATTTATGCAATACGCGAGAATGGGAATGCTGGATTGATTTGAATGTCTGCCAATGAACGCACTCTTGAAATTGCAGTGAACGTTAGCCCTTGTCGTTCTTTGGTGCCGATGTCTACTGTTGCTTTGTCTAATGTCATTCCTTGTGACTTGTGTATAGATCTTTTCCAGGAAAAAATACACAGATCTTTTTCCGGAAGAAAAGACTTATAAATATAAACAAAATAAAAAAAAAATTGAAGTATCCAGTTTTTTATCAAAATTTTACTGATAATATTAAATTTCGTTGTCATGATTATAATTAAATAATAATAACAAAAATATATATATATATATATATATACACACTTAATAATTAAATGATAATAAAGAATGTATCTGTACTTATTTTTTTGTTTTAAAATAAAGTTATTTAAAATATTGAGCCAACATTACAAACAATACTCAACCTATTCTATTCAAAAGTTTCCACAATATATATAATCTCATGTAGGAAATCTCTGTACGTCTCCTTATTATCTACCTTGACCATCAATACTGTAGCAGATTCTATTCCATAGATTTTCCAGCATACCAACGAAGTATTCAACATATTCTGCAAACTCCTTGTCAATCGAAAAGTACGTATCTCCTCACTCTTTATTTATGCGAACCCCTAATGTAATCCCTGAGTGAACGTTGAAAACATTGATGTTGCCCAACAGCTGTGAGAAAGGTACTGGGAATATAGTGCTCATTCTATCAGAAATTGATTGCTATGCAGCTGCTCTGGTTTGTTAGTGCGAACAGGGTTGTACCGGACTTTACACCTTAGATGGGCCCATTATTGCTCTGTGGAAGTTGCTTAAGTTTTCCATACAGGGGGTGTCAGTTCTTCTGCGTTCCAGTTCCCCTAGACAGAAAGTCGGTCAGTCATGAGTATAATTTACTATGCACGTGGTAGCTCAGTGCGTCAGATGAGTTTGAGAGAGTGCTTCAGTTAGGCAGAAGCAAAGCCTTTTGATTCACTGGAACGCATTGAACAAAATATGAAATTCAGAAACAGCTCATCGATTGCCGACTGACGGGGGTCGTTGTAAACTTTCGTGGAATGAAATTTAACGTTTGACAGCACGTTTTTCTGTTTTATAAATGCCTGTAATGATGAATAAAGATTCTGGAACGTCAACAGCGACAACACTGCCAGGTTAAAAAAGAAATAAAAACGGTAAATTGCAATTTAACAGTTAAGTTATCCGTTGCAAATTGCAGTGGTTCGCTGGTTCGTTATAAATTGTAACGGTTGGTTTACAGGCAGAGGCTTCCGGCAGTACAGTACTACTGCCATCTGGTAAAATATGTTCAAGGTTGTTTGCATAGGACATTGTTTAAGATTGGTAATGCTATCTGGTAATTGGATTTGAATTGTGTAACCTTCCAGATAAACATGCAACCAGGTTAGGCTAAAAAGGGCAATATGAACTGATGCACTTTGAATGGCTCCGAGGATTGCAGGGGACAGAGTATCTCCTGTGTGAAGTTTCTCATGAGAATTTGTAAGAAAATACAATAAAGAGGTCGTATATCGATTTATAATAAACGAAAAAAACAACTATAACAACATGACGACCATAACTAATGATATTTAAACCATCCGAATCAGATAAATATTTCTGAGTTTAGAGGTATCTAATAGCGCAAGAGGCATGACAAGAGTTGTCTATTCAATATATCTATACATCTGAGCTAGTAGAGCCCAACCCAAATCTCGTGCACATAAGTACTCTCCATATAATTCTATACAGTATAGACGTTACGCCTCTGTCGCCAATTACAATACGGTAAACAAGACGAAAGGATTTAACATGAAAGGATTTCTACAGATTATAAATTAAAAATATTGAATGCGACATGAATGTTACAGAATGCACGAGTGTTTGGTATGTGGAAGTAGGGGAGCCAAGAGAACTTACGCCAATTAGTGGTGTTTGGGAGAAGGAAACGCGTAGGCGCCACCGCGGCGACCACGAGGGAGTGGAGATTTGTGGAGATGGTACCGCTCAATAAAAAGGGCAATATGAACTGATGCACTTTGAATGGCTCCGAGGATTGCAGGGGACAGAGTATCTCATGTGTGAAGTTTCTCATGAGAATTTGTAAGGTGATGGTAGATGAAGCTCAGTGTTGGCCAAAAAGAGCAACAACAACTGTCAAGGAAAAAGCAATGAAAATATCTTCCACAGTGAAAATATCTTCAAGAGATAAAAGAATTGGAAAAAGCAGTAATGCAACTCAAAGGGCCGGGTTCAATGCACAACAGAACTGGAGGTGAAAATAAAGAAACTCATATATTTAGAAAAAGGAGTGAACTTCAAATCAACGGTTGAAACTGTCAAACTTGATCAAACGGTTCAGGTTAAAAGTGTTGACAATTGTTGATGCATAGGAAGGCCTATCGGCCTAAATATTATATAAAAGAAAGAAAGAAAGAAATTATTTTAATCTTCACTGACGTCGTTAAACGGAGAGTTGACTAAACGAATCTCTATAGTGTTAGTAAGAAGAACCTCACAATAAAAATATCTTGGGGACACTTAAAAAAATAAAAATTAATAAACCCTCTAGTTAGATATAACATTACATGAAGGAAAGAAAGAAATAAATTATTTTAACGTCCACGAGGCTAAAGATAGCTTATGGGACAAATTGCTTCTTCATTTGCTTGATGTATTCGACCTTTTTTCTATGAAGCTTCACAATAAATGCTCCCAGTTTCTTAACAAAACAAACCCCTCACTAAATAGATTATCTCAAGAGCTAGCTCTCAACATATGTGCTTAACTTTCCCTGTTGTCTTTAAAGGCCTCACATTCTAAAATGAAATGTAACTTTCCTTGTTGTCTTTGAAGGCCTCACATTCTAAATGAAATGTTTTTCTGTTTCCACTTTTCCAGAAGAACAAAAAATGCATACTCTTTCCTCCCACACTTTTTTTGGCCTTTTCCAAAGCTTTATTTCACAATGGAGTTGATGAGAATTAGTCCTTAACTTAGCAAAACGATTTTTGGCTTTCCAGAAAATATTGGCCTCTGTACATGCTTTTAGTTGATGACTATAAATAAGATCAAACACTTTAATAATATTAACTTACCCAAACAATGTATAAAATAAAATAATAATAAATTATAAAATAAAATTAAGGTTAGAAAAAGACTCCATGCTAGGGCCACCTTTGCATTAAATTTTATTAAAACCATAATCACAACTGTAGAATAGTGTATGGCCCCATTCTATTGGAACACAAAAGCAAAAGGAATGCTGGGGAGAAAAGCAAAAAACATCTCAATTGAATTTTGAATTTCCTGATAAACAGTTTTAAGCCGTCGGATCACTGAACGGCTGAGATCCAACTGATCCATTGAGCATGCAGTTTCCACTAATTCGCCCATTTATTTATGTTCTGCTCCCCCATTTAACTATGTTCCGCTTCTTAGGTAGGCTGCGTGTATGTTTGTTATGTGGAGGGCTTTCTGTGTATGTGTCTCTGTATATATTGCGTGTTTGTTTGTGTATATATTGTCTCTTTATGTGATGTCTGTTCAATTTTGTGATATCTGTCTGTTCAATCGTGGATGTTGTGTCTGTAATTCTGTGATATTTGTGTCAGCGTTTTCCTAAGACTGAGTTCATTGAAAGGGGATGGGTTCGATGGGCCAAGGTGTTCTTATTTATTGTGAAGTATGTCAAAATCTTCATCATAGTTTTCATCTTCACCTTGATATAATTGGGGAAATCAATTTGTCCATTTAAATTTGATTTCCGATTTGTGGTATTAATTTATAATAACAGGAAACAATTTGTAATAATCTGCGAAATCAATTTTCCCATTTAAATTTGATTTCTGGGAATTCTAAAAATGAGAACAGAAAATGGTGGGATGCTCCATCATCACCATCAGGTAGCTGTCATTTCTAGGTAAAAAAAATATATGCCCTTTTCGTCTCCAATTCCATGCTCTTCTCTACTCACATATAATTTCTATTATCATCCATTTTTTATTATTAGATACAGATTTTGAATGTTATAGTTTCATTATAACTTCTATTAAATTTGATTTTTAATTTGTAATAACAGGAAACACTGTATTGACCATGGCTGGGGATGTTGGGTAACAACAATTGCAAGTGTTCAGCGGTTGAGAATTCTCACCATCAGGTAGCTGTCCTTTCTCCATTAAGTGGCTGTGAATTCTACATGAGTCTCCCTGAAACAAATCGATGGGTTTTTTCCTTTAGTTATTTTTCGTTTAGTTATTTTGGGATTTTGCTGTTATCTAAGGGTTGTTGAGACAGATGACATCCACACGAGAAGTGGGCTGCCTTGCCCAATTGTTACCCTGTCAGGTACAATTCTTTGCATCTTGATCATAATATAAGACATAAAGATGCAAAAAATTTTACTGGCTCTGTGATCACACAATTTAGGTCCAAGATTATGATAAAGTTTAAGAATCTGATTGAGGTTTTTTTTTTGGCGCCAATTTCCGTGACATGTCTCTGATATCCTCGACACATTACATGTTCAATCCTTCGACCCCAATGCACCTATTTCCTTTCTGCCAAGCAGGGCTGCCATTTTCTGGCAGGATACTGTCCTGCTCGATAGCTATGATTATATAACATAACCAAAGACGTGCCACTCACATAATCCCCTTCCTCAAAGGGTGCCTCTGTTTTTATCACCTCCGAAATTTGATTAATCTTTGCAGACGTAGAGATGATGAAGGCGAAGGATATAACTGAATTGCATCATCCATGTATCTTGCGGGAGAACTGCTCACCGCTCTCTAAAACAAGGGTTTATCATTACACAGACTATGGTTTCTTGGGGATTTAAATATTTTTATGAACTGATTGCCGATTGTTGCGCTGTCAAATCCCTTTTTCTACACGTCTCTCCCAAAATTAACGTTATTCCACCTGTTAATTTACTTATTAAGGATTTTCAGTGTCTTTGGGGCTTTTACTTATTAAGGATTTTCAGTGTCCTTGGGGCTTTTAGAATGGAAATAACAACAACTAATGTGATGATAACCCCTGCACTGATATTGTATGAGAAACACACCTCATTTCAAGGTCCATTTTTTAGCCGAATTCTGAATTCTACTCAACACACTTCTTCATTATGAATTGCATGATGCACATATGATGTGGGAGATTTGGAGAGCCATGATGCACATATGACATTTCGAGACAAACTGTCCCAAATTAGGAAAGTGGTAAAGAACGGCAATACAAAAAAACACTCGCAGACAGAATGGCTCTTCAAGAAGTGCAAAAGGACTTAGACCGAATCTCAAATTTTTTGAAGACCAACTCGCTCCCTTTCAATTTGAGATGTCGTCTCAATGAACTTGAAAAAAGGAAACAATTTTTACTAAAGCAGGAAGAATCAACTTGGCGGTTAAAAAGCAGGGCAATATGGCTCAAGGAAGGGGACCAGAACTCCAAATTCTTCCATAAGTATGCAAATGCCAGAAGGGAGAGAAACTCCATATGGAAGATCAGTGATGGTCAGGGAGGCTTTCTCTTCTCACAACAAGAAATCACAAATGAAGTTGTGAGACATTTTAAAAATCAATTCAAAAGAAAGGAAAATTGCAGCTTTTAGGATATCCTATGGGGTATTGACCTGGCTCCCCAGATGTTTGACGACGCAAAAAATGAAAGTCTATTCCAGCCCATTTCAGAGGAGGAGCTTCTTGGAGTAATGAAGGCCTTTAAGAAGGATAAATGTCCTGGCCCGGACGGCTGGACTATTGATTTCTTCATTCACTTCTTTGACATCATTAAATTAGATCTGTTGAGAATGGTCGAAGCAGCAAGAATCTCTGGTAGCATTCATCAGATTATTTCCTCCACGCAGATAGCTCTTATCCCAAAGAATTTGGAAGCAGTCACCTTTAATGATTTCAGGCCAATCTCTTTATGCAACATATCCTTCAAGATCATCACGAAAATCATTGCTGAAAGATTGAAAGCGACCTTAGCCAGCTTCTTAACAAAGGATCAGCATGCTTTCTTAAAGGGGAGGAATATACTGGACGCTGTGGCAAACACTCAAGAAGGCCTGTTCTCCATGGTCTCCAATAAAACAGAAGCTGCCATTCTGAAAATTGACTTACAAAAAGCTTTCGACTGTTTAGACTGGGGTTTCATCAGATGTTTGCTTGCTAAAATTGGCCTGAAATCAAATGCCATCAACTGGATCATGGCATGTATCGAGAATGTGAACTATTCAATCATCATCAATGGAATTCCCTCCCCTTTCTTCATAGCAGAAAGAGGGCTGCGCCAAGGGTGCCCTCTCTCTCCGCTGTTGTTCATCCTAGCAATGAACTCTTTGAGCCTCCATATCAATAAGGCAGTCTCTGAGAACAGATGCAGGGCCGTGAAGATTTGCAGGAACAACTTCATCTCGCACAATTTGTTTGTCGATGATGTGCTCATTTTTGCAATGCTGTGCAGATTATCGTGGATATGTCTAAATGATATATTAAATAAGTTTCAAAGCGCCACTAGTTTACAGATAAACAAGTCTAAGTCCACTCTCTACCACAACGATGCCAACATGGAAACAGTGGAATGGATATCTTTGCTGTTTGGAGTAGAAGCGAGATCACTCAAGGACGGTATTAAATACCTGGGTTTTCAGCTAAAGGCAAAGGGCTACACTAAGGACGATTGGCAATGGCTTATTGATAGATACTACAAAAAGATCTCCGCCTGGGAATATAAATATCTATCCCTGGCTGGCAGAATCGTTTTATCCCAAGCCGTTCTATCTCAACTTGCAGTATATTGGGCCCACATCTTCTTTCTCCCGGCCAGCATCATACAGAAAATGAACAAGTTGACCGCAAACTTCATATGGGGAGGTAGATCGGTAAAAGGAAAATATCATCTCACCAGCATGAAGAAAATCTCTCGGCCAAAATCCTCAGGTGGCTGGGGCTTGCTTGACTTGAGGGCCTTCGGGAAAGCACTTCTGTGCAGGTCGCTATGGAGGGGAATTTTTGGGAAAGGGCCCTGGAGCACTACCATTAACTTAAAATATATGAGAGGCAAGAGTATGGAATATTGGTTTCGCCTAGGAAGGATTGGAGCCAGGAATGGTTCTGCGATATGGCTCAGCCTCCGCAAGATCGAGCAATACTTCCTATCGAATCTGAGATGGTCCCTACAATCTGGCAGCAATATCTTCATTGGTCTTGACCCCATCATGAGCGGGCATGAGAATATCTCCATTCCCGAAAACATCCTTTTTTTCCTACACAACAAAGGCTTTTTTACATGGGACAAGCTTATTTCAGGATGGCAAGGCCCCCTCCCTTCATGGAAATCGACCATGGATCTAGGTTTATCGGGGCATATGGAAAATCAGTGGAACACTGTCACAAATGTATTGAGAAGTTGTGGTTTTTACAGGTCTAATCCGCATGATTATCTCATCTGGAAGGTGCCTTCTACTGACATACAGGTTCGCGTCAAGGACATATATACTGACCTGCTAGGTTTATTGCCCACGATTTCTTGCCCCATCTTCCCCACAGTTTTTTGGAAAACAGGTTGCTCTCCTAAATTAATTTACTTCTCGTGGCTGGTGTTTAACAACAAAAATCTGTCCTAGGAGAATTTAAAAAAGAGACAGTGGCACGGGCCGAGCAGATGCCACATGTGCCATTCAGAAGAAGAAACAAACTATCATATGTTTTTCCAATGTAAATCCATTCAGCAAATATGGCGTGAACTGGCAACATTGTATGGTTTCCCCCTAGTCAATCATGTTTCTACTTTCGCAGCTTTTGAATGGTGGAGTGGACAGAGAGAGATATGGCGCCCCTTCATTATTATTGTCCTATGGTGTGCATGGAAGTGGAGGAACAGAATTATCTTCAATAATGTAAAAGAGCCTCTCATTGATATTTCACAACACATTATTTCCATCTATGACACAGTTCCGAAAAAGCTTCCCAAATCGACAGCATCAATCCGAAATGGACACGAAGTTTCTCAAGTGGTCTCTCAAGCCTGCTTCCCAAAGGCTTTTTTTGATGGCGCTGCCCAGCGGAACTCATGTGGCTGCGGGGTTCTCATTCTTATGGACGAGAGTCTTCATTACAGTCTTTCTTGGAATGCAGGAAATGGCACCAACAGCTTGGCTGAGGCAAAGGCCCTTGCTGGTCTCCTTGCCTTATTTTTTCTTGATATAAATGCCATTTCTATTTTTGGAGACTCAAAAATCATGGTCGATCATGTAAATGGTAGAAGCCAAATCAGGTGTCCCCACCTATCTGTTTGGATGGACAGGATCATGTTATATTGGGGCCTTTTGCAAGACTGCTCCATCCAGCACATCTACAGGGCTCAGAACTGGCGTGCCGACAATCTGTCAAAGGATGGTCTCCATCTTGTCCCAGGCTCCTGGTCCCTTGAGGTAAGGTCTGGAGGGGAATCCTTCTTCATCCAGGACTTCTCTCTCCCAGGCTTTTGATCCACTGATCCAGTTTTTCATCCTTTTTGGCTTCTCATCGCTTTTGTTCGGCTTATATGTGTCATATTGGCATAAGGGGCCTCTCCTTCATGTATCTGTTTTGTTTTCTGCATTGTATCTGTTGTATATGCTTATGTATTTGCTCATCTACATGTTCCTGATTATGTAGCTCGTATCTGCTATATCTGCTTTGAATCTGCTCATCTACCGGGTACAGCTCTCCTTCAAGTATCTGTATACATGTATTATCTGCTTCCTTCTTCGAGGATCCTCTCCCTCGAGCTATTTCCTCATATGAATTATGTAACAATCTGCTCTGTTATATTTTCTCAATATAATACAATATTGCTTTTTATTTCTGAAAAAAATGATGTGGGAGATTTGGAGATCAAGGCTCTTTAAAGCATGGGTTTATCATTATGTAGATTATGGTTTCTGGGGATTTAACCTTTTTTTTTTTTTAATGAATTTATTACTGATGGTTTCACTGTCAAATCTCTCTATCTACACGTCTCTCTCCCGAAATTAACTTATTTTACTTGTCCATTTACTATTAAGGATCTAATTTTTTTTTAATGAATCGATTACTGATTGTTTCACTGTCAAATCCCTGTATCGACACGTCTCTCCCCCAAAATTAACTTATTCTACCAGGAAAAATGCTCAAGATAAAAATTTGCGATAATTACATTATTGCATTTGTTATGGATACGAGTTTTGGAGATGTTCAATTAACTTATTACACCTGTCAATTTAGTGATTAAGGATATTCAATGTCCTCTGGGTTATTAGAATGAAAATAATAACCAGAGTGTGATGATAATACATGCACTGAGCATTGGAGGATAACACACTTCTTTTCAAATTCTGTTTTCTATTTAATTTATTTTGTCAATTTTTTTAAAGATTTTTTTAATTTTAATTTTTTTAAATCTATCTAAAATTAATATGGTCATTTTAATCTTAAATTTTCTTAGTTATTTTAATTTGTTGAGATGATAGAATTTGAATGTTTTTTCTTAATTTTTTATTTTCTAAACATGTTTAAAATCAATATGGTCATTTTAATTTTAAATTTACTCAATTAAACATAAAATGTAATTTCTCTATTATTTTTTTTAGCCTAACCAATTGTCTTTTTCTAGAGGCTAAAGGCACAATTAAAAAGATTCAAGAAAAACAATTCTAGCTAACTTCCATATGCCAAGCACAAAAAATTTCTCTCCTATTGTTTACTCATTTCAAAAAACTATTTGAAGACATATAAGATATTGCATTCATCGGAGCTATCAATTAGAAATAAAAAAACTAACCATCTTCTAGTAATACTCACAAAGGAATCGCCAATCTTCCACTATTCCAATGGTCCAAGATTTGCAAATGTGGTTATGAAGTTGAACATGCATGAATCGTCAAATTCATATTTTGGCGGTAATCACAAAATAAAGAAGTGAAAACCTATGCTCCTTGCTACAATCAGAAACTCATTTTCAAAACAACTCATTCCAAATTGATAACCTTTGAGGTGCACAAGGGAAAACTATGTGAGCATTTAGGACTATCTATGCTATTGAGATGGAGTGCATCTAAGACTATATGCTTATCCCTTGTAGTGCAAGTTGGTGTGGGATCACAATCCTTTTACTTGGTATAACCAAACAACTGAGATTTTACATATATAACAAATGGTAGAAGAATGTTACTTATATAACAAATGAATGATTGTGACATCTCCAAATGAATAGATACAAACCATAAATTTGTATCATTCAACCATCTTTCCATGTAGTGGAATTGTATGAATGGTGTATTTAACAATATCTATACATGTTTAGTTATTTGTTAATGTATATTTTTCTTGACATGGCTATAGAGGGTTATTATCTTTGTAAACTAGTGTTGAAACTTAAACTTTTTATGGACTAGAGGTCAAAATCAATGTACTAAGCTATATCTCTAATTATAATCCTCTCAACTGGGTTTACCTTAGGTGGTGGGAAGGAATGATTGTCATCCTCTTCACCTAGATTCAATTCCTACAAGTGACATGTTGAGCTCATATATAGTAAATTGATGTAATAACATTAAGCCTTTATTGTAAATTTTAGTTGCCATAGAGTGTATCAATTGAACTATGAGTCATTTTCATTTACCATTTTTTTTGTTTTTATTCATTTTTTAGTATTTTAGATTAAACCATTTTTTGGGATTTTATTCATTTTTTTAGTATTTTAGATTAAATAGAAAAATAAATAAGTTCAATAATATATGAACAAATGAATGACTAAAATACTAAATTTATGAAAAAATGTGGATATTTAAAAAGAATTATAGAAGCTAGATTTAATAAAGAATTTACTCCATGGCACTTGCTAGCTTGTATCCATATGAAAAACATTAATTAATTAGTGTGAGTAAGATTTACTAACCACTACTCTTACAAGATGAAAGGTTTCATTGTCTTCTCTTCCTCGGCATAGAAGTTACAAAACAACAATTGTAAATATTAAAATAACAAGGAAAAATAGAAAAGTTGGAACTAGTATCGAGGGTAGTAAAATTAAACTAAGTATAGATTTAAAGATAAGAACTTAGAAAATAAAGTGATCTAAGTAACATTAATATGGAAATTCTTCTAAATTATTTGTTGCAATTAAATATGAATTCATATGATATTGATTTGAAAACTATTCTAAACTATTTAGCGTAGACTTCATTTAAAAATTAGATAAGAAGTATTGGTTACCTGCTAATAGAGAATAATAACATAAAAAAAACATTATATAAAACTCCACCACCTTTTACCCTCAAACAATCCTCAACTAACATAAATAATTGACTGGGAGAGGAAAGTAAATCGATATAGATAAATAAGGTGATTAAGATAGGGAAATAGAGATTAGTGAAGTTTTAAAGTTTTTGAGACAAACATATAGATGTGGTTGCAAAGGTAAATTCATAGTGCCTCTCCTTATCTGTTTCATGACTTGCTTATAATATTAAGATTCTCTATCCTAATAATTTATTTTTTTTCTTTAAGTTGCAAAAACAACAAATCCTTCATCACCCCATTGCATCCCATTGCATATTCCAAGCCAACCCCAACAACACTTCGAATAAATAATGAGGGGATGCACCTCTATGGTGTGAAATTAAAATAGGAATAGGATTGTGAAAGACAATATATAAACTAATGAAATGGCGTTTGCTTGAATTCAATTCAATTCAATCTATTGTCCATTTGGAAAAATTATGTTCTCAATGCAGTAGTAGTTATCTTCATATTGTTCATTTACCTAAGTAGTTAATTATGTTATATTGTAATCCAAATATAATCAATTGTCATAATGTAAAATTTGTTACTCCTTGTCAAGTAATATAACAAATCAAATTAACAGAACTACCTACCTAAATTACAAGTTAGATGCACTTATTAGCAATGTTTGATATTTGTTGCATGACACAACTAGGTTCCTAAATGACAAAAGTTGTAGTCTAATTGCTAGATGTTATTTCCCTTTTCCATGCATTTTTTTCCTGGTCAATTTTGCCTAAAATTCAAGGGATTTGCAAGGCACAAATCTATTTATACATTCAAAAACACATCTAAAGTTTAAAAAACTAAAAATTTTATCCTAGCCAAAAATTATATAGTTGAAGCACTAGATTCACAACAAATTAAATTAATTCTCAATCTTAAAATTATTATATATGAAGGAAAAATAAAACAATTATGGAAATAAATAATAATTAACTTCAAATTCTTTATATATATATATATATATATAAACACTTTCTTAATAATTTATTTACACCCCTCTTTAAAATTAATAAGAAGAAAAAGATTGAATGAGAATTTTTTGATTTTGATAATGCTATACATCACTAATAATACTACAGTGTGGAGATTTTTTTGATCAAAAGAAATCAAGAACATCCCCTAGAGCACATTTAATTAAAAACCCTGGTGAAAAATAATACATTATGTTTAAAAAAATGACAGGTTGGAAATTGGATGTAATATTATTTTTTAATAAAAATAATTTTTAATTTATGATGAATTTTATATGTTATAAATTTGGAAAGTTATTTTTAATTGTAATGGGGTGATTTTTTATTTTTTCAAATCTCATCATAAGAGTGTTTAAATCTTTCTTTTATGATTGAAATAGATTCAATATCATCAAGAACCTTTTAGATACCCAAAACTCTAAAATTTAACAGCTATAACCTAAAAGAAAGATCTCTTATATCTCTTATCCATTGCTTACTACAGCTTTTTGGAAAACAAGGTGTGCTCCCAAGTTCATTTACTTCACATGGTTGGTTTTTTATAATAAAAACCTGTCGTGGGAGAACTTACGGAAAAGAAATTGGCATGGGCCGAGCAGACGCCAAATGTGTGAATCGGCAGAGGAATCAAATTTTCATATGTTCTTTCAATGCAACTCCATTCTGCGAATATGGCAGGATCTGGCTTTTCTATATGGATTTCCTCTCGTTTCACATGCATCTACTCAAGCTGCTTTCGTTTGGTGGGGTAGGCAGCGAGAATCATGGAGGCCGATCTTTGTGACTGCTTTATGGTGTGCCTGGAGTTGGCGGAACAATAAAATTTTTAACGATGCAAAGGTGCCTCTCATGGATATTACACAAAACATTTCTCTCCTTCTCGGCTCTGTCCCCAAAAAGAGTCCAAGAATGAAAAAGTCCAACAAGAATGGGCTGCCTGATCCTCTCCTTAGGCCCCCGATGGCCTTTTTTAATGGCGCTGCCCAACGAAATTCTTGCGGCTGTGGGGTTTTCATAATCATAAGCGAGCATCTTCAATACAGACTGGCTTGGAATGCTGGTAATGGGACAAACTGCATGGCGGAGGCGATGGCCCTTGCCAGTCTGCTCGCTTTCTGTAACTATTTTGACATCCATTCCATCTATTTTCAGGGACTCCAAATCCATGGTAGATCATGTAAATGGTAAATGCCTCATTAGAGGCCCACATCTTGCTGGCTGGTTGGATAGAGTTATGTTTTTTTGGGGCCTCATGGTTGGCAGCGCCATACATCACATCTACAGGGCTTAGAATCAGGTTGCGGATTGTCTATCTAGGCAAGATCTTCTCCTCGATTCAGGTACCTGGTCTCTGTAGGTTTCGGCATATGGGCCGGGTTTCTGACCCTTTTCAATGTGTTCATATGATTTGACTATGGTATTTTTCCTTTTTGTATCCTTTTTTATTTCTCATGACTATGGTGGTCTTTTATGGTAGTATCTAGATATGTTTGCATAAGTCTTATTTTTCTTATCTGAGTTTTTGTAGTATATGCACAGAATCTTCTCCCCTGGATCATGATATATGTAATTTACATGATATGCACTATCTGCTACTGTTTATACAGTATATGCACAGAATCTTCTCCCCTGGATCATGATATATGTAATTTACATGATATGCACTATCTGCTACTGTTTATACAGGGTCATTATAATATAATCATGCTTTTTTCTTCCTGAAAAAAAAAACCTAAATTTCACAAAATTTCTGCTTAATTTTTACACAAATCATGCTAAATTTTCCACTATTTCTCTGACCAATTTATAGCCTCCTTAACTACTCTTTCTATAATAAAAAGAAAAATAACAACAACCCTAAATCACCCAACAATAAATTTACTCAAAAAATAAGTGTTTTATCATCCAATGTCATACGCTTGTTGCTGCTCATTTCATTCTAAAAGCCCTGACGATTCCTGGTCAACATAAGGATAAACCCCCTATTTTGAAGAGTCCCCGTTTCACTGAACATCTCCAGAACTCTTGCATCCATACACGCATCATGCAATTCAGTTATATTCTTCGCTATCGAGCAGACAAGGTCCCGCCCGGAAGCCTTGGAGAATGGAAATGGGTGCATTGGGATCCAAGGATTGGACGTGCAATGTGTCGAAGATAGCAGGGGAGGTGTGGCGTGTCACGGACATTGTTGGCCGTTCAACTCAAATCACATTTGACAGACACATATATATCTTGGATCTAAATTGTATGAGCATAGATTTAGGTACAAATATGTGCATAGTGTTTGATTTTTTATTTTTTATTTTTTTTTCCCTTTCCTGCAAAATTGAAAAATATAGGGTGTTTACACATTTTTAGAAAATCCAAATGTTTTAAGAGATTGTTGGGCAGAAATACCACGGTTTTAAATTTAGGTTTTGGAAAGTTATTTCCACTCAATAACATTTACAAAGCTAATTTTTTTTATCTCCAATCAAAATTATAAAAAGTTAATTTCCAATCATATGCATTGTTAGCAATCAGTTCTTGTGTTTTGGAGAAAATTAACCTTTCTCAACTTAAATGAAGTAATTTTCTTTTATATATATATTGAAAATAACTTTTTATAAAAGAAATTTTATTTTTCAATTTTGTAATTCTTTGCACATATCAACTATCACTTTTGTCTCCTAAACACTCATTAAAAAACAAACAACTATAATAAATAGAAAGTCATTATTTCCCCATAAAAATTCTACTATTATGCTAAATATTAAAAATATTTACTTACTAAAAATCATAAAATAAAATATCAAAAAATTTAATAAAATATTTAAATAAAAAAAAAAACTTTTTATGAAAAAATTAGAATTATTATATTTCTATTCACAGATTTAACTTTTCTCAACTTAAAAATGAAGTAATATTCCTTTAACTAACACTCATTTTCTGAACAAATGACTTCACTTTTATTAAATATATTGTAATTATTTAAACACATATAACAATTAAGATAAAAAAAAATGATGTAAAACCATTTTTATTTCGACTTAATAACATTTACAAAGTTATTTTTTTTTATTATCTCCCATCAAAATTATAAAAAGTTTATCTCCAATCATATGCCTCTGTTAGCAATCAGTTCTTGTGTTTGGAGAAAGTAACGGCTAGGGTTTTTAATGTGTTTCATCTCCATCTTCCCCATTTTGGGCGATCTGGACGCCAGACAGAGTTTGTCCAGTTCCGATGCCTGCAATGGCCTCTTACCTTTTCCCTTTCTCGGAATGTAGCGAGAGGTACATCTGAAAACCTGCGTGCCAACCTGGTCGGATGTCCAGAGGAAGCATCATAATATAAATGCTCTCCTTCTAGCATAAAAGGATGGGCAGCAGGCGGTTCGCAGAGCTGTTCAACGCCCTGAGGAATGTGGATTTACCGTTACCGCTGGGACCCATTAAACCCACCACCGTCCCCTTCTCGACAGAAGGCTCCGCCGCTCCTCCGATTTCCTCTGCAGATTTTTGACACTCATTTTCGGATGGAGATCACCATTACCCGAACTGTAAGGTCCTCGAGTTCTACCCGAGCGCGGGCGCGGTTGGGCGCTGGGCGAGTCGACGGGCGCGTGGGTGCATGGGGCGGTCGACGGGCGCGCGGGCGGGCGCACGGGCGGGCGCGGGCGCACAAGTAGGCGCGGGCTGCACGACGGGCGGGCGCGGCGACACGGGCGTGCGACGAGCTGCGGAAGAAATGTGACAAAATATGCGACGATATGCAAACACTTATGCGACTAAGTGTTGGAGCGCATTACACATATATGCGATGTTAAGAAGACTTGAAGCCGACTTGTAAATGAAGCTTGTGGGCGTGCGTTGATAACTTTGGGGGTCGGCCAAGGGGCTGCACACCCCATGGAAAACCCATGATAGTTTGGGTATATATGTGAGAGCTTTGAGAGCTCATTCCAACATTCAACAACTCACATCATCTCTACGCATAAGGAGAAGGGTAAAACTGCGCAAGGGAGATAGGAGCTGCGCATAGCTCATGCGCACTATCTAGGTGCGGTTTTGGAGTATCTTGTGCCGGTTTGAGGTGTAGGCAAGCGTGCCGAGGAGTTGGTATATGTGCAGATTGTGCAGGACTTGGTGGAGAGGAATTAAGTGGCTCGGGTGAGCACTTCTCTTTGTGCAAGGGTGCACATGTATTGTAAAAGGCAGGGTTGCCTCTCGGTTGTAATATTTGGCTAAGTGTAGACTTGGTTTGGCAAGGCACACTTGTACATTGTAAAACTGATATTCTTAATATATTGTCGGGCAGACTCACATTACGGGGAGTTGCCCCTCCCCTTTATACTTGTTGCAATTGTTGTTGTTCTTGGTATAATTGCATGATGATAATGAATGAGTATGGGCTTCATTAAGTATAAAGGATAATTGCATTTTACTTAGTTGCGAAACACAAGCTAAGTATGTTAATGTGAAAGTAGGCGTAGTCCACGAATGTTAGTATTGGTGAAAAGAAAGCGTTCGGTGGTGCCGCACCTTGCTACAAGCGGCTGGAAGACTACCGCAGGTGTAGGGGCGTGACACGAACACTCTTCATCGATGCGCAACAACAGCTCTTCTTGCAATCTCTCGGGCTCCTTCACAAGCCAGTAACTCATTTTCATAAAAATTATTTGGAAATTTATATATAAAGTGGAAAAAAAACAGAGATGTTAGTAGATGCAGACCTTCGCTGCAATCTCGACCCCGACTAAATCTTTCCAAGTTCCTTCGACTAATCTTTCCAAGTTCCTTCAACTAAATCTATTTGGGAATTTATATAAATTGAAAAAAATGTATTTCGACCCCAACTAAATTTTTCCAAGTTCCTCCAACTAAATTTATTTGAGAATTTATATATAAAGTGGAAAAAACACAAAAATATTAGTAAATGCATACCTTCGAATTCCATTGACCGCCATGTTGACTCCAACTAAATCTTTCCAAGTTCAATAAAATTCAAGAAACCCCAACTAAATCTTTCCAAGTTCAATAAAATTCAAAAAACAGCATAACGTTGCTGAATCAAATTGAGCGCGTACAAGAAGTATTCTGCTTTTTCCAGAATACCGGCCACAAAACTGACTTCACTGTGTTTTTTTTTTCAGATTTCTGCTATCTCCCTCTCTCCATATTAAGACACTTGAGGAAAATCGTTAAAATGAGTTCTGAGTAGTTAAATTTTAAGTTAATAGTTAGTATTAAAATGAATTCTGAGTAATTAAATTTTAAGTTAATTATTATTAATTATTATCTCATTATTAATTTAATGGTTGATTAATAATTATTAATTTAATGATTGATTTTTGTTCAATAAATTTAAAAATGCATATTAAATTTAAAAATGCATAATAATACAAGGTGGCACTAAAGAGAGTTGATTTCAGAAAATAACACATTAAGGCGTAATTATTCTTTTCAAATATGATATTTAAATAATTGATCATTTGAAGATAGAGGAAAGGATTCCCATGACGAAATGACATGTATTGGGTTCAAGTGAAAAATGGACAAAAATAACCTGCAAAAGAGGCACCATAGAGAATAGAGCGAAGCATGTGTTAGGTGTTATCATCAGTTGTTGTTATAAGACAGTTTTTGGGAGCGACAGTGAAATAACACACAGTCTAATATGAAAACCGAATTCTGTACGATTTTTTTGATAAAATTTGGTGAAATTTTTAGATATTCAGGCAAGATTTTAGATGCCATTTTTCTATTATTTCATTTCCAACTTTAAAAAATTCAAACACTCAGTATTAAAAAGAAAAAAGAAAAACAAAAAAGATAAAGATTGCAGTAAGAAACGACCGGAATGAGATTATCTCCTCGATAAACTCCGTGAAACAATCATCGGCTATCAATTCATGAAATAATTTAAATCCCCAAGAAATCTCATGGTCATTGAACATCTACCCCATCTCCATACACGAATTACGCAATTCAGTGATATCCTTCGCCTTCATAATTGCTATCTCCTCACAGCGAGGAGCTGAGAAAAGCAGAAAGAAGCACATTTATGGAAATGTAATGTAATCACAGCCATCGAGCAGGAGATGGGAAAGCTGCTACCGGAGCGATGGCAGCCTTAATGGGATCACTTAACCCATCGAACCCAAAAATTTCTGGTTACTTCGTGAGGCTGGTTTATTCAAGGGTAGTTTTTTCCCAAAAGAAAATTAAAAATTAATATAAAAATTATGGATGATGTCGATTTAATAATTTTAGAATATTTTTTATAATATATATAATTGGATGAAAAAATAAATTTCGTCGTAGTTTTTAATTTTCAAACTCCACTCTTATTTGATTTTACAAATTCTAAACATTACAACGGGCACATAAATTTTATAAATATATATGTTTATTGGTTATTTAATTGTTAAAGTTGTGTTGATATACCTTATTTTGATACATATTCAGGTTATTCATTCATGTATGTAATATTATATTTATTCTTAATTTTATTTGAGAATTTATTAATTTTTTTTTTTATACAACTGATTTTTCCACCACATTTTTTTATTTAAGTTAGTATTATATTTAACATCAATTTCACTAAAGTGATTTATTATATTGTTTTTTGGGTCATATTTTTTTTTTTACAAATGGATACGTTAATAATTTAATGTTTATATTATTCATTCATTCTAACATTATATTTAGAATTTTGTTTAGTTTTAATTTTAATTTATTAATATCTAGAGTTTATTAAATTTAAAAATAAATATTAGTATTTAGGATTTATTATAATATTAATATCTAGAAGGATTTAGTAGTTTGGATATTCTTTGGTGGACTCAACGTTGAAAATGGTCAATTTATTAAATTTAAAAATAGTTGTTAATTTTTAGGACTTATTGTGATGTTATATGTATGAGGATCTAGTAGTTTAAATTCCATTTTTTTAATGGAAGGTGGGAATTGTGTATAAAATTATAAGCTTTTGATCAATAATGTTGAGTCTTTGGTAGGATTTGACTTGTAGGACATGTTGGATGGGAGTGTTAATAGAGTCATCAATGCTCCTAAAAGGGGTTATAGTTTCAAAAATTATTTCAACTCGTTCTTTTTCTTTGATCGCTTCAACAAACTTTAGCTTTGGTGGTTGGTTTGATTCCACTCCTATATCACTCAAAGAGGATCCAAAGGTGAGTTCTTTAGCTTTGGGAGGAGACATTATTTTAGGGGTTCAAGAGGACTTGGATTTTTTTCATAAGGTGAAGGAGTGATTGGTGAAAGAGGGGAATGAAGTTGGATATTCACAAAAGGTGAATGTAATGTCCATTTTTTTGTTATTCCTTATGGCATGGATATGATGGACTTTCAAGGTTGGAGGTAGATATGTCACAAGTGCAGGTTGGCATCATCAGCGGGCCCAAGGGCTTTTGGAGGGGTTTTGAAGAGTTTTTATGAGGTCTGATGGCATTCACTTGGTAGATTCCATCATCCACACAGTTTGCCTTTCGTTTCATTGCATTTTGACAACTTTTAAAAATTAGAGTTATTAATGGGTCTAACTGAATTAACTATGCTTAAGGTGGAATTTCAGGAGGAATACTTGGAAAAGCACCTTAGTGTAATAGCTCATTGGAATTGGAATGAGAACATATACATGAAGACATGGTCATAAGTGATTTTCAGTGACTTAAGGAGGCATGGTGCCCAATTTACCCATTTCCCACATCAAAAAGAAATTATATTTTAATTGAAATAAAAGGGGGAAAAGTGCTCCATGATTAAAATAATAATAAAATAGAAGGTTCTAGAGGGGTCTATCCGATTTATAAAAGAGGAGGCCATTGGAGGTTATCTTGGATTTGACATTTCTTCTTGTATGAGAGGTTGAGAACTCGGTTCTCTACTTCATTTGTAGCCCAGAGATGGAAACCCTCGTGTATGTTGTTGAATGTTGGACGAAAACCAACTCTCTTTGAGGAGACTTCATCCAAGAGTTTCATCGAGCTTCATGGATATTGGAGTGAGGATCATTCAAGTCCTCAATTAGTGCTTCATCGTCTTTCAATTGATTCAGTGGCAGTTGTTGTTGGAGGGAGAGTGCAGCTATTGTGGAGTTTTGTGGGATCAAGATTAGCATAGCAACAAAATATTTGGAGGTCCACTCAACTATCATCTTTCCTATTTTATCTAAGATTTTTCCAGTGGTACTCTGCATGATATATTATAATAAATGCAGATGAGTCATTCATTATGCTGCATTTTTTAATGTTATTTGAGTTTATGGGTTTACTCTGCTTGTATCATTTTTGGGTTGTTATTTACCATTGCGTTTTGGCATAATCTCATGGGTTTTTGGCAAAAATTTCAGCATAAAATTTTATAAAGAGAAATCTCAAAAAAATACCTCAAAATTTGGAAAAGGGACATTACAGTGAATGATTGAGAGAGAAATCATAAAGGAAGAGGAGGAGGCCTTAGCTCAAAGAAGCAAGAAATGTGGAGGGTGGGAATTGTCTATGGAAGTATAGACCTCTAATCAACAATGTTTGGCGTAGAATGTTAATAGAGTCACCAATGCCCCTAAAGGGAATATAGTTTCAAAAACTTGTTTTTAACTTGTTCTTTGTCTTTGATTAGTTCAATAAAAATTGTCTATGGTAACATGATTGTTTTAACTCCTATACCACTCAAATAGGATCTAACGGAAAGTTCTTTAGCTCTAGGGTGATACTTCACTTCAGGGATTATAGATAACTTGGGTAATTTTCATGAGGTAGAATGGTTGGTGGAAGGAGTGAATGAACTTGGCTATTCGAAGAAGGGGAATGCTAGAGAAGGGAGTTATAAAATAGGTAGAGGGGGCATTATCTCAAGGAGAAGCAACTATCTATGGAAGTATTAACCTATATTTGAGAATGTTGGTATTTGGTAGGACATGACTTGTACAAAAAATTTGACAAGAACATTAATAAAGTCATCAATGCCCCTAGAGGGGTTATAGTTTTAAAAAATTATTCACAACCCCTTCTTCGTCTTTAAATGATTCAACAAACATTGGCTTTGTTTTCTCATTTGTTTCAACTTCTATATCGCTCAAAGAGGATCCAATGGTGAGTTCATTAGCTCTAGGAAGAGACATTACTTTTGGAATTGTAAAGGACTTGTACTTTTTCCATGAGGTGGAGGAGTAGTTGGAGGAAGGAATAAATGAAGTTGGCTACTTGTATAATGTTAATGGTGGAGAAAGGAGTCATAAAAGAGGTGAAGGAGGCCTTAGCTCAAAGAGAAGCAAGAAATGTGTGCATAAGAAAGGGTGTTACGTGTGTTTGGTATGAGGGGTTGATGTTCAAATACATCAAGTCATGGACTTAGATAACCAATCTCTCACTAACATAAGAAGCAAGAAATTTCTGTAAGAAATGGTGTGATATAGGGATGATGTTCAAATGCACCAAGTTATCGACTTAGTTAACTAGTCACTTATATATTGATATTAGGAAAGAAGGATGGAAGAGAAAATGCTTAGAAATTGGTTAAAATTGGCACATTAAAAAGCACCCATTGGTTACTACTATCAACTTCGTATATTAACCAAAGGGTGGATGGATTTCTAAAGCACCCAAAATCCCATTTCCACATCATGGCATACATTTACATATAATCCTTATTCAAAAACTATGTACTTAGTGCCTTTATATCTTCATGTATACATTAATTCACACATAAAATTCATGTGTAGGTACAATTCCCCTAGGTTGTTTTAATTCTACGTTTTTCAATATTAATCAGCATGCTTACCTCTCATCAAGCAAGTGTGTGTAGAACCTTTCAACTGATTCAAAGTAGCTCAAACTTATTCTGTTATTCTTTGCTTTGTCATTGGGATTGGGATTCAATGTTTGTGGGGGATCTCAATTGCATGTAGGCATTTTCCTCAATGATTTGCACAATCAATGGATTGATATGATCCTCCTTTTGGCATGTATTTCTCCCACGATTTACGAAACCCACATAGGATTAAATCAACATAATTAGAACTTGTTCCACAAGCAACGTATAGTCAACATTGGGTTTAGTTAATACTTTTTCCCTACGAATTCTAGTTATCACAATCTAGAAATACAAAGATTTATACTCAATTTCTTAGCCATCAACACCCAAGTTGGGATCATTGAAATATAGAGGCTATAAACAATGTAATGAATTCCATTCATTAACAATTATGTACATATATCCTTACTTGAAATCTCGTTCCTCTATTTTGGCTAGATCTAGATGGATTGGCCACACGCTTCTCTCAGAATTACATAGATAATAAAAGCATCAAATATAAAACTTATTTACTTTTAGATCTTATCCTTCCTCTGTAACATACTCTTAAGATCCTATAAATTCTCAATAACAATCCTATTTGAACTCTGCCTCATAATGCAATTTTGATTACAGCTTTACAACTAATTTTTATTCACTAAATCTTTTCATTCTCTTTAGAAACTATTTAACAACTATAAAATAAATATAATTATGTCAAATAATTAAATTTCTTAGCAAATGTCTAAATCCCTTTCTTGCACTTTGTCTTAGAAAGTTCAATGATTTTGAGGAGTGAGGGTGCAACTACATCAGACTCCCATAGTAGAAAATTTCATGACCTCCTGGTTGTTAAGTGTGAAGCCAATTCATGTAGGATTCTAGATCCTTCTACACAACCATTAGTTTCTATATCTCCATCTAAATCACATGCAGGATTCTAGATCCTTCTACATTGCCATTAGTTTCTAGATCTCCATCTAAATCACATGCAGGATTCTAGATCCTTCTACACTGCTATTAGTTTCTAGATCTCCATGTAAACCACATGCATGATTCTAGATCCTTCTTCAACCTCAATAAATTTGTAATTTCTCTGGCCGAGGAAAGCGAGCCAAGGTCCAGGCCTGTTACGTAATGCAAAGTGATTTCTATTCTCCATTGGTTGTTTTATCTATTCTGTTGTTTCTGATTGAGTAATCTTGTTGTTTCTCCATTTGTCTGTCTCTGAAATTATTCTTTGCTATTGTCGTCTAAGCCTCTGCGTATAAATTTGTTGTGTGTGTTATATATGCTCTGTACTAACATTGGTCATGTCCCATTTTAAATCTTCCAAGGTCCCAAACTTTGTTTTACAGCTAATCATTTTCTCTATCATGTCACTGCTACTTTGCTATGAGTTCTCTCATTATTCCGGGCTTCCAAACTTTATGTTGCAACTCCCCTACTTCATTTTTTATGTAGACCCACTCAGTCATTTGTAATATGTTGTCAATGTGAAAATTCCTAGACCAAAATCCCTATTGCAGCAAACTAATGTTACTTCTCCAAATTGTTAATAGATTTAAGTTATTTATGGTGTTCTATTGTAAATATCGAAGTAAATATATTTTAGCCTTCAATCTTTAATTATTATATGCATAAACAAGAAACTGAACAAGAAAGAAATACACAACACATATACATAGTTATTTTTGGACAAATGTCCCAGGAAAAACATAGTGTTAGAAAATCAGTGCAGCGACTAAGGGTTTTATTATTATGCAATAGTAATTATGAATACAATTCGTTGGATACCCAACTGGCTATCCGATACAAAGCGAAACTGGATAAAACGAATAGTGAGATGCTCTCACCCTATCACTGGAATAATCTGGCACTGATCTCGCTGGAGAAGAGCCTTTGCGTCCCTTTTGCATTAGCGTCTGCATAGAACTATGTCAATCCCACACAATGTTTGCCTCACCTCTACTAGGGAGTGTGTTGCTCCTTCTTCAGGTCCTCTGCTAGCTGGAAACTTTGATTTTTTTCCTCCCAGTCTCACACTCCAACTGTTGGCTTCCGAAACTCAATTTCCTCAACAGGTATTTGATCTCCCTCTAGGCTTTGCGCTATCACTGCATCATCGTTAGGTGGGCTAGTGTCATCTTCTCTGGACATCATTCTTCCGTCTCTACCTTGTATTCTCTGACCAAGAAAATTTCCCTTCGAATCCTATCCCTGCCCCTCACTGCAAAATATCGCTCCGAAATTCTTTCCGATAGTTCCTTTTCTTCAAAAATTTGTTCTTCCAATCTTCACTCGATGTGTTCTCTTAGTGCCCCTCAATTCTCTTATTATATCTTTCTATTGGACAAATAACAGCCCAATTTAGCTTCTAATCAATTTGACTTGATCCTCGTCTTCTTCTAGAAGTTTCACCCACAGTTAGATTAATACCCTTTAATTATTTTAATTTCCTATGTTTAGACTTAGGGTCTTATTAAAAAAAATTAATTATTTTAATAAATTTGTCTCCATGTGGAAATTCCTAAAATAATTTTTGGATATTGAAGAATGCATGTGTCTAAGCCTCCCTGCAAAATTCGAGACTTAGAGTGCATCCGATGCTACCAGAAATCAAAACTCCCTCTTAGTGAGGAATGCGCTCTAGCAATGGACCCTAGTGAAGCATCACTCTATTTTGTAACATCTCCTTCTGCGTTGTTGATGTATGACTACCTTTCCACCAACTATTGCACAAATTTTGCATCTATACTGTTGCTGACACTGGCACTTTCAACACTACATCCGTACTGCAACTCCCTCTCAGTTCTGCATATGTGTTGCTATTGACACTACCACTTCCAATACTGCATCTGCACTACAACCTTCGCCAATTGTTGCTACTATTGTATCAGCAACGGAAAATCATCCCAAATTACTGAACTGGTGTTCAGTATGATGCATCTCATTCTTGGATTTTTTACTGCTACTAGTCTCTACGCTGACCCTTTGAAGTCTTTGCATTGTTGCTAACTCTACTTTGTGCCAATTGTAGTACTACCAACTCTAGCTCTACGTTGCTCAGTCTTTGGTGCTCCTAGCCACTGCAACTGTCACACTAAAACTCCTTTGCATCAACTAACCCAGTCCATCCTGCTACTTTTGATTTGGGATCCCGTAGCAAGGTATTGATCTGAGAGGTGGACTCGTCAAGGATCCTGCCCAACTACAATTCTAAATCTCCCCACCTCCCCCCTGGAGATGCCTGGGTTGTCATGGCGAACTCCTCCTCCTCGATATTCATGGTTGCAACCTTTGTATCATGCTTCTCATCTTTTTCCTTCTTCTTGAGAGGACAATGTGTTGTGTAGTGATTGAATTCACCACACTTGAAGCATTTGATCTTTGAAACATCTTTCTACTTCTTCTGCTGCTCCTTCTACCCCTTAGATGCGAGAGCTGCATTCTCTTCCTCCTCTTTGGGCCTTGACCCACTTCTGCTGCTTCCATCAAGTTTACACTTGACCAAGTCTCTCCTCATCTCCTCTTGCTTAAGAGCTGCCAACATTCCGTCTTAGTCTAGCAAAGTCGCCCTGCCCAGGATGCCCTGGATAAAAACTAGCCACTACTCAGAAACTGAATTCATGACCAACCTTACCATCTCAGAACCTTGAGGTGTTGACCCTATAGTTTCCAGCTCATCTTGAGTCTCCTGAAGCTTAGTGAGGAGAGGATCAATGTGTACCCGCTTCTGCATATGCATAGATCTCATCTTCTGCTCCGAGTACATATTTCGATGCTTGGAAGATCCCTAATATAGCATTGACAAAGCATCACACATCTCCTTGGAAGTGTCTCAGTGAGCGATGTGATAGACTATATGATCCTTCACTTTGTCAAGGATCATTCTCTTGGTCATTTCCATTTCTTCCTTTTACCTCTTGATTGATTGTGGATCTGCAAGCTCAGCTACCACGATGTCAACATAGATCTTGAGAAAATGCTCATCCAGAAGGCACAACATCCTTTCCTTCCATATCACATAGTTGGATGCACCATCCAACCTATCCTGATCTCTTAATCCACTGGTTTCCATATCTACCAATCGAAAAATTCGAATGACCTCCTCTCTCCTGCTTCTGCTCAGCAAATGAGAATTCAAACTCCCTGGCTAGGAATTCTCTGAGGATGAAATTCCCTCAAGTGTTTGTCTTCTTCCTTCTAACGTCTTTCTACCCAACAACTGCCCGTAGAAAACTACATCCCATAATAAACCCCTCTTCGTTGAATCTACTGTTGTGTTTCTCCCTCTGTCGCTGACAGATTTCGATCTAGAAATCCTACATCTTTGTCGACTCACTCAAAGAGAGATTTACCATGAAAATCTAGCCCTCCTGGCCTCAACTATTAATTCCCTTTGGGGATTTGAATTGTTGCCTCTGTAGGAATTTCAAACTCCCTTCCTTCTTCACCGTTGGGCTCTTCTGGCATTGTTCTCTTGTTTCACCTGCAGTTTTGATACCATGTGAAAATTCCTAGACCGGAATCCCTACTAAAACAAGTTGATGTTACCTCTCCTATTTGTTAATCCATTCAAGTTATTTATGGTTTTATACTGTAAATATTGAATTAAATACACTAAAACCTTCACTCTTTAAATATTATATGCAGAAAAAAGAAACTAAACACGAAAGAGATACACAACACATCTACACAGTTTTTTTTTTTACAAATGTCCCCCGAAAAACCCAGTGTGGGAAAACTGATGCAGTAGCTGAGGGTTTTACTATTATGTAGTTGTAATTCTGATTACAATTCGTTGGATGTTTAACTGACTATCTGATACAGAGAGAAACCAGACAAAAAAAATAGTCAGATGCTCTCACCTTCTCATTGGAAGAATATGGTATTGATCTTGCTAGAGAAGAGCCTCTGCGTCCCTTTTGCAACAGCCTCTACATAGAACTGTGTGAATCCCATGTAGTATATATGTAACCTTTGCTTGGGATTATGTTGCTCCTTGTTTAGACCCTCTGCTAGATGGAAACTTCGATTTTTTGCCTCCCGGTCTCACACCTCGACTCCCGACATTTGAAACTCGATTTCCTCCATAGGAATTCGATCTCCCTCTAGGCTCTGTGCTGCCACTACATCAAATCTACGTGGGCCAACGTCAACCTTTGTGGATGTTATTCTACCTTCTCTGCCTTGTACTCTTCGACCATGAAAATTTTGCCTCAGATACTATCCCTGCCCCTCACTGCAAAAGATCACTCCGAAATTCTTTCCGACAGCTACCCTGCTTCAGAATTTTGATCTTCTAAGCTTCACTCGATGTGTTCTCCAAGTGCCCCTCAAGCCTCTTCTTATATCTTTCTGTTGGAAAACCAATGACCCAGATTAAATTTTAGTCAATGCTTAGATCATTTTGTCTTGATCCTCGTCTTCTTCTAGAAGTTTCACCCATAGTTAGATTAATATATTTTAATTATTTTAATTTCCTAAGTTTAGACTTAAGTTCCCATTAAAAATAATTAATTATTTTAATAAAACATTCTCCAGGTGGAATTTCCCAAAACGATTTCTAGGTATTGGAGAATGCATGTGTCTAAGCCTCCCTACAAATTTTGAGACTTAGAGCACATCTGATGCTACCAGAAATGAACAATCAACATTTCTTCCTCTATGTCCAATATACCTCTTTTGAGGCCCTTTCAACATCAACTTCCTCCTCTATTCAATTTCAATTTCAAGCTTGTCCTCAGGGAAAATTTTAAGAACCACCCTAAATTTATATGTATAATAAATGGGCTAATCCCCATGATACATAGGAAAAATGGGAGGCGCTTTTATCAATAATATAATATGTATATATAATTTTTTTGGCGAATCTCTCACGAGATTATATTATCTTGTACAGTGATGGAGAATCTTTCACTGAATTATAAAATCTTGTAAGATCTTGGCAAATCTTTTATTGAATAATAAAACATTGTGAAGTCTTGGCGAATGTTTTGTTCAAGTATGAAACCATATATGATAATAAGAAAACATATTCATTAAACTGTAATATACTAACATACATGTTTGGAAAAAAGAAACATAATTTTGTCTTCCTACAAACAATGTTCCAAGTTTCAGTGGACGTGTTTGTCAAGGTTCTTACAATACACTCTTTCATATGCTTCTATCAGTTTTGATAATATTCCACAACAAAGTTCTTGTAGGTGTTGATATTGACAACATACATGTTTGGAAAAAAGAAACATAATGTTCTCTTCCTACAAACAATGTTCCAAGTTTCAGTGGCCGTGTTTGTCAAGGTTCTTACAATATAATCTTTCATATGCTTCCATTAGTTTTGATAATATTCAACAAGAAAGTTCCTCTAGGTGTTGATATTGACAACGAGTTTTGTCAAGGTAGGAGAGATTAATCTTTTCTCTACAACTTTTTCAAGCTACCACTTTTTTCAAGTTATCAAATTTCTTTCTTATACCATAGACTCCAACTGCGAGATAAAAAAAACACATCAAGTTTGTTTACCTCAACACGCCAACAAGTAGCAAGCCCCAACTATATTATATAAGAAAGTATTAGGTATCCCAAAGGCTTGAAGGGGATCTAATTGAAAGAAGTGACCATTGTGAGAATCCTTCCAATCAAAATATGAATATATAAATGTAGATTTCTTATTATTGTAATTGGAAATCTTCAATTAAATAATAGAATTTAATTACGTCTCTCCCAATCTAAATTTATTATTAGAATAATTCACTACCCTCATAGGTCTGGCATTTTTTAACAGTGTTGTAACATGTAGATTAATTTTGTTTTTAGTGAACAATCTCCACCTTTTAGGAAAATATGGTGCAGTGGCTCCAACCCCTACAGATCATTAGGACAAACTAAGAATAGCACAAAAGATGAAAGGTTGTACAAACCAACTTATTTTTCAAACAACTAATCCAACATCAGTACCTAAACTTTTTCATGAAGATATCACATTGAGAATGTTTGAAAAATGGTGAGAAATCTTCTGCGAGGGTTATGCGGAAAGAGTGATAAGGTTTCATTGTTTTGAAATTTTTTTGTTAAATTAGAAAAAGTTAAAAACCAATATTAATGGAGATATTGGTATTTTTTACTAAATTTTGTGAAGTGACTAAATGTAGCTTTAACCATTCACCTTAAGTTGTTTTTACAATATAATTTCCTAAGTCTATTTAATATCTTCATTATCATGAAAACCAACCTATATCCATCTTAACTCCACATCTACCACTCTTAGGGGGATGAAATCTATTTATCCCTCTGAGCACTTGGTAGACCCAGAATTGAGATGGATCTAAGATGATAGAATTTCCCCTTTAAATAGTCTATGCTCACATGAATACCATGGTATTACCATGGGTTATCATGAACCTGGAGCTTAAAAATTACTATTAGTAATTTATAAAAATTAATAAAATTAATAATTGATTTTTATTTTATTTTTTATTTTTTTTTGTATGTAAAGATAGTGCCATTTTTTCCTTTCCGATTATATAAAATAGGGGAACCATTTACATTGTTCTAGTAGCCCCACCTTGCCCTGAAGGGAAACTAGGTCTGTTGGCCACCTTAGATTGTTATAAGCATTCCAAAAGCAAAACTTTACTAGTCTGTCCATATTAGCTACATACACCAAACAGCTGAAACTACTTATTAAACTACTAGTTCGCATGCAAATGAAGAATAGAGAAAATCAAAACAGCTTCAACCGAGCCTTCAGAAGCTCATTCTTTCCTAGTTCCTGTGTGCTGGTCCATGTCCATGGGCATATGCGCCTGATCAACCTGGCTAGGGCCGCTTCCAGCCATCCTGGACAGAATTTGAGACATCTCCTCTAACTTGTTATTTTGGTTAATCATGATGACTTGGATGTTCTTCACTTCCTTCTGCGGGTTAGGCACCCTGTTGGCGAGTTCCGCCATTTCCTTTGCAACATGTTCAAGAGCTTTAGCCAACAAACGCTTTAGGACCCAGTAAATATGCAAGGATTGTCTGTACAAGGTCAGTCTGCCCCTAATGTTGCCTTGGTCAGTCACCGATTCCGCCCATTCTTCTGTCTCTGAACCAAACTGCTCCTCCAGGATGCTGGATTCCATATTTTGGATAATGCGTCGAATGCCTTCATCCGTTCCTTCCTGGTAGGCACGGACCGCTTCTTGAACTGCTGTTAAGGTCAAACTCCTTCCTCTGCACTGTCTATCTGTTGCTTTTGTAGTCCTGCCACCCTAATTCTCCTGCCTTGGGCGTCCCCAGCCTCCTCATCCTCTTCCCCAGCCCGAGCATGCCATCCCTTGTCTTGCCTTCACCTGTAAACATTCATCAATTCCTAGCGTTAGTTTTTGGAAATTCTTCTCATCATCCTCACTTGCCTTAGTGCCTTTGGTTCTTCCCCGATTTCTACTGTAGTTCCCTCTAATTCCATAGGTTTGGCTTTGCTCTCCCTCCTCTTGGTTTAAAAGATCTATTATGCCCTCTGCCATGCGGACCAGATGATGGGAAATTGGCATAATTTTTGGGTCTCCCTTACTAGGCTTCTTCTCCTCTTCTACCTGGCGGTACTTATCCTGGTTTCCCTCATACTTTCTCCAACTGTATTCACTGCTGCAACTTTCCTTTTTATCAAGATTCCCCACCTAGTGTAATTCCTTATATCCTTATCTGAGAATTACAGAGGGGCGCTCATATTTCTCGTTCTCCCATGCTTCACATCTACTAAACATATACATTCTGTCTATTGCACTATATGGAAAAAAGACAGAGTTCACAGGAAGCACATACCCGTGAATGCCGACCTCCCTGTAGATTGCTTCTGGCTGTGGTTCTTGTAGCTCCTCCCTCGCCCCGTTCAAAATGAGTTTACCCCTGCCTACCTCAGTCTTCATATAATAGCTCTTCACTGCCCTATTCTCTCTGCCACTACTGTCACCACTCCTGCTACTCATCTGCGTTCCACCACCTCCACTTCGATTTCTTGAGGCTTGAGCTGTCCGCTTGATCATTAATTTTGTTAGGGGTGCTACCTCTTCCTTGAAGTTGCATCCTGCTGCCCTCCCTTTGCAATGATTACTCCTGTCATCTCTACCTAACTGGATCCTCATCCCGATCAGGAATTTATTTTATTTTTTATTTTAACCAAGTTAAAATGTTTAACATACATTAAATTACAACATCCATTTTTACTCTTGATCCACCAAGCAATAGGCTATCTATGCTGGTTTAATTCCCCCAGTTAAATAGGCTATCTATGCTGGTTTAATTCCCCCATTTAAATAGGCTACATTCCACGCGAATACCATGGGTCAATACCATGTGCCATTTTTATTTTTCTTAATACTAATATCAGGGTTAATAATGTTTTTTTGCATGGTATTAATAATAATCTAGCCCATGGTATTTGGCCCATAGTATTTTGCCCATAGGTTTCACCTAAATATAACACATTTTTTGAGTGTTCGTAAATATAAGGTGACTTATGGAGTAAATATAAAAAATGTTTTATTTGTTTACCATACCTCTCGTTTATTTATATTTTTATTAATTTACCATACCTCTTTTACAAATATGGTATTTGGCCCATAGGATTCACTTAAATAAAACCTCTTTTTTGAGCCTTCATAAATAGAAAGAGGGTTATGGACTAAATATAAAAAGAGGTTTTATTTATTTACCATACCTCCACTTTATTTATATTTTTATTTGTTTACACCCTTGCATGTATATAAGGTGACTTATGGAGTAAATATAAAAAATGTTTTATTTATTTACCATACCTCTCATTTATTTATATTTTTATTAATTTACCATACCTCTTTTATAAATATTGTATTTGGCCCATAGGATTCACTTAAATAAAAACTATTCTTGAAGATTAGGGCGAATGGAAGGTTGTAACTCCTAATTTCAAGGGCTAAATTTACCTTTTTTACCCTCTCCCTTAAAATAAGGTGGGCTATTTGAGGCGATTTGTAAAAATGTACTATGATACAAAATATTCACCCACTAAAAATTTAAAACCCCTTAATTTCGCCTAAAGGCGAACATTCGCCCCTAAAATTTTCCATGCTTGTCCTCTCGATGATACACATTGTTGAATAATGTAACTAGTTTTGGTCTTCATAATTGCTATTGTACTCATTTCAATATGTATCCTATGTAACAAACAAGAAAAGAAAAGAAAACGATATTATTTTATAAGCTTGGGTTGCATGCTCATTATTAATGGTCTTCTAGGTAAAAACATGTTCTTCACACTTATAGCATTTGTTAGCTCTTAATATTTATTGTCATGAGTCAAATGAGTCAACATTTTGTTTATAAGACCCTACCAGGAAAAATGTAATTGGAAAAGGAATTATTTTTGAGTCTAGAAAGTCCTGGAAACTCCAAAAGTACAAATCGGCCTTGGTAGCTAAAGGTCAACCTTAAAAGAGGGAATCTGACCCCTTGAGAAGGCTATATAAAGAAGCAGTTTATCCTCATTTGGGACACACTCACTCAACAAGTTCAATCTCACAAGAAGAAGTTCAATCTGTAGTTGGAAGAAGTAGAAAAGGAAATCAAATGTCTAGGAGGAAAGAAGAATCCAAGAAGGAAGAAAATTCTTTCTTTTTGGGATCTATTTCTCTCATGTGTGAAGTTCTAGGGTTTATGGTGCTGCAGGAAGAGGCTGAAATTACAGATTCGAGTTGCAATAGGATAAAGTGCATTATATTGTAGTTGGAAGGAAGAATACTCTATCTTGATCTCGTTGACCTTAGGAAGAGCTTTGTTGATCTAGGAAGGTCTCAAGGGGAGGTTGGATTAGGGTTTTTGTAGTAGCTAAAAGGCGAGAATCATAGTGTCAAAGTACCAGGACAAGTTGTAGTACTGAAGTTGGCAGGTCGAAGTTGCAATTTGAAGTTAGTTGGTGTAGGATTAAGGAAGGACTTGTTGGAGGGGTTGACTTGGTACTTGGAGAAGGGATAGGTTTAGGGATTGGGTCTTTGTATCTCATTTGAAGAAGATTCTATAAATAAGAGAATATTTTTCTGGTTTTTCCCCTTGGATGGGTTTCGTCTTGGTTGAGAGCCTAATATTTGTGTCATCTATTTTGTAATTTATGTTCTTGATATTCTTTTGATGAAAATATCTAAATAAAGAAAACAAGAATATTAACTAAGTTCAAAAGTAAGTATTAAGGTTAAGGAAAATCAAAATTAATAATTTGCCACTTTAGATTTTCCAACATGGTATCAAAACTAAGGTGAACAAGAAGGCAACTAGAAGGATTATATTATGGACACAAAGAAGGGTTTTCTTATCAAGGGGAATCATTTGTGGAAGGAATATAGCAAAGAAGTAGAAGACCTATTAATTTGAAAGGAGGTTTTCTACCTTGAAGAAGATCAAGTCTACATCAAGCTCTCATCAAAGAGAGGCTTGAGAGAAAGTTTGCAAAGAGATCCATTTGGAAGGTATATTTGAAGCATTCATCAAGGGATCTTGGTATCAATTATCTCTCTTTGAAGTTGTTTCAAGGTCATTAGTGAAGTTTCTTCAAGGGTCCTAAAGGCATCAGGAAAAGGTTAAAGATATATTCAAGGAGGAAAAAGAATATTGGTTGTTAAGTAAGTATCATTTTATTACTCAATGTCTGAATCTACAGGTCATATGGGTTCTTTTTGCAATGAGAGTAATAAGCTCATTAGACCATCAAATTGCCTAGCATGGAAGAAAATAATTGACTTGACACTTACCAAACATGAGGTAATGTAGTATGTTACTCATGAGATCACTGAAATTAGAAAAGATAAGGCTCAATATCTAGCAAAATGAAAGAAAAGGGAAGGGCGAGCTCAAAGGATCATAGTTGAATCCATTAAAGATCCTCTTGTTCCATTTGTTGCAAATTTGAAAACTTTCGCTTACATGAAGACAAAAGATGTCTTTGTAGAATAAGTTGTATAGAATGAAGAAATCAAAGGATGAGTACATGGCATCATTTCTCATGAAAATATCTCAATTAAGAGACCATATACAAGGGCTTGGAGGATCAATCTCTGATTCAAAAATGACCATTTGTGTATTGAATGCATTACCACCAAAATGGAGTAGCTTTGCAACAATCATCTACTCTAAGAAATATTCAACTCCATTTGATGAGTTTTGGACTCAATGCATTTTGGAAGAATCTAGAATCAAGGCAAAAAAACGATATTGGATCATATGAGCAGTCTCAAGCATTTTTAGCTAGAGTCAAGAAGATGAAGAAGGGTAAGTTTGGAAAGTCCAAGAAGAAATATATGTCCAAGGTTCAATGCTTTAAGTGAAATGAGTTTGGAGAGTTTAATAGGGATTGTCCAAGCCAAAAAAACAACAAGAGAAGGGAGAGAGGTGAAGCTCATGTAGCTAAGGTCGTCGGAGAACCTGAGAAGAAGTTGAAGAAAGAAGATGTGAAGGATATTTACTATTAAAGAAGGCATTTTGTTTGTTAGGTTCCTTATAAAATACTAGTATTTCCTTTATAATAGTATGCATTATTGTCTTGGTTTTTCATAACATAATATAGTGTAGCATGTTATACACACATATGTAAAGTCTACTTGGTTAAGTTTCTTTGTAGAAATCATCCAGTCTTTAAACATAAACAAATAGACCATCTTTCATATCGGTCATCCAGGCATAATCTAACATTATGTTAGAGGTAGTAATCATGCTTAGGTGTATCATCATGATCCTGGAAGAACCATCATTTTGGAAGGTTCTTGGAAGAAGCATTATGACAAGGTAGCGTACACTCCATATAGTATGGAAACAATATTGTTAAAGGGATAAAGCGATTCAATGGGCTAGGTTTACCATCTCATTATGTGACACATAGCTAGATCATGTAATAAGAAGCATGTGAATGCATATTGAAAGAGACTCTAGGATAAGGTTCATATGTACGTAATGATGTGACATGCTTAGTATGTATGATGTTTAAAAGAGGAACTTAACTTACTCAAGAATTAATAAAGGATTAAATCTTTATCTAGAATATGTAAAATGATGATTAACATCAATATAATCTCTAAAGAAATCTTTTAACTTGATAATCAAGTTTGATCCTTGGGCACCATGATGCATGAAGGAAGATTAATAGGGAGATGGACCATGAGGGTGTTGATTGGATGAGAAATTCATCACGATGAGGTAAGTTTGAGTTTAATTATTATTGGTTATATGGTTAAGATATTATTTTTCTGCTCGGAAGGATGTTGCAGGGATATATGATGAAAGTTGAGGTAAATTAAATTCTATGGAAGGAATATATGAACAATGTTGAAGGAATTTCAACAACTCATACCTAGTAGCCATAAAATCAAGATATGTTCATCTTGAAATTGAAAGGTAGTAGTCCAAGAAGATAACCTGATGGTCAAAAAGGAAGATCACTTTCATGGAAAAAGCTTGAAGTTCGGAAAGGTTCAATGTAATGCCTTCATGAAAGGATGAATGTGTTGAGTAAGAACAAGACCTAGATCCTATTGTTAGTTTCTGTAGCATCGAAGGTGTTCTAGTCTCAAAACTTTGTGGAGAGGCTAAAACACATGATTTCTGCATAACCCAGCAATCATTTCTAGAGATTTCACCTAGAAGTGTCTCAATTATATTATTATCCTATTTTTAAATATTTCCTAAGTCTAAACTTAGGAAAAGGGGTTAATTAATCAATATTAATTAAGAAAGGTGTGAATCATCTAGAAACTTACACGGACTGATCCAGAAATGATCTCGACCATCGATTATGTTCTAATCTTTATAGTTGGAGTCCTAACAAGAGATTATAAGAGGAAGCCGATGGGTAGATGGAGAAAACACCAGTGCATATACTCAGTGCTCTGGACAATTTGATTTTCCAGTGCTGATAATTCAATACTATAAATCGATCTAGTAGATTGAGTAGTTGGTGGAAGAGGGGAAACATAGTATGTTTTCAAAGGAGATTTCCAGTTCTGGAAGAGTTAGCTAAGAGAGGGATGAGTTTTCCTCAAGGAACTGCACAAGGCTTACGAAGAGTGTTTCTGGGGAGAATTTGATTCAGCTAGAGGAGTCAGCTCAGTTGTTGAAGGCCATGATATGCTCCAGGGGGCCAAGTGAGTCAGCTTCTAAAGCAAATATAGGAAAAACTGCAGGATTCAGTCAGTTCTGAAGGTAGAGCAGATAGAACCTGCATAAGCATTACATAGAGGCTCACGCATGGGCAAGTCGTACAACCCAGTTTGGTTAGATTTCAGAGCAGGATCAATTGTGGTGCTAAAGTATTTACCTCACAATTATTTTATAAATATTTCTCTTAGGAAGAATCACTAGTTTGGCCACATATTATTGTAATAATAAATTATGTTGTTGCATGATAAAATAAACCCTCAAATTCATGCACCGATTTTCCCAAGTTAGATTTTTTTGGGGACTTTTGTCCAAAAATAACTATGTCAATTTCTATTTGTGTGTGTTATCCTATTTCTCAGTTTCCAGTTTATCATCCCCATAATTTAATTTGGTGAATATTGCAGTTGTGAATTATTTTTTGTTTGTGAGGGAAAATAAACTGATAATTTATTTACAATTAGAAAAATAATTTTCAGGTGTTGCACTAGTTAAAATTTTCACACCTATAACATGATTGAAGAAATAAGGTGGCTCCATGATACCTCGGAAAGAAGAAAGTTTGATGCAAGAGATGAAAACAAAAAAGGGAGCCATGTTGCTATGAATAACAAGTAGTTGATACTCTCATGAAGACAAGCTATAAGGCTTGTGGTGTCGATTTCGCAATTTAAATGGAAGTCAAGAATCTCCTCTAGTATTGAGAGGGAGAAAAGGAGTCTCCTTGAATAGGAGCGTGGATCTATTCTCTAATAAAAATAGGGATGTCCTCTGTAGTTGAGAGGAAGTGATGTTAGACATCGCATGCGCATTCTCTTCTTCAGGTGATGAAGAAAGAATAGTGGAGAATTGGATAAGCATATGTGGTTTTCTCATGGATAAAGCACCCAAGAAAGGAAAGGTATTGATACTCTTTCAGGATAGGACAATTATCTAAGATAAGAGTGGTTGAAGAGGACCAATATTCTTTGAGGATACAAGATTGGGAATCCAAGATAAGAATAGTACTAAAAGGACATACCTTGTGAACATCTAGATGGGGTATATTCCTTGTAGAGGTAGTGCAATATCACACATAAAGCCTCCTAGCGTAATGCTACTAAAAGAAGTGGAGCTTGTTTAGTTAGGCCTCAAGGAAAATGTTGGTTATATTGTTGATGCTTATAGTTGACTTATCAATCTGACTCTTCTTATGAGAACTCTACATTTTGAGAATGATGTTGTACTAGTTGTACAATTATGAATATATCCCTAGTTAAGAGGGAGTGTTGAAGATTGTAACTAGTTTCAGTCTTCATAATTGTTATTTTACTCATTTCAATATGTATCCTATGTAACAAAAAAGAAAAAGAAAAAGAAAAATATTATTTTAGAAGCATGGGTTTCATGCTCATTATTAATGGTCTTCTAGGTAAAAGCATGTTCTTCATGCTTCTAGGGTTTGTTAGGTCTTAAGGTTTGTTGTCATGAGTCAAAGGATTCAACTTCATGTTTATAAGACCCTTATGGGAAAGATGTAATTGGAAAACGAATTATTTTTTAGTCTACAAAGTCCCAGAAAATCCAAAAGTACAGTTCGGCCCTCGCAGCTACAAGTTGGCCTTAAGGAAGGAATTTGACCCTTTAAGAAGGATATATAAAGGATCAATTCGACCTCATTTGGGACACACTAATCGAACACATTCGATCTCACAAGAAGAAGTTTGATCTATAGCTGGGAGAAGAAGAAAATGAGAGTGGATGTCTATGAGGCAAGAAGAATCCAAGAAGGAAGATTTTTTTTTGGGGGGGCTCTATTTCTCTAACACATGTGAAGCTCTAGGGTTTATGGTGCTATAAAAAAAGGCTGAAATTACATGTTAGAGTTGCAGTAGGACGAAGTGTAGTATCTTGTAGTTGGAAGGAAGAATACTCCATCTTGACCTCATTGACGTTGGGAAGAGTTGTCTTGCTTTAGGAATTAAGTCTGATGAGGAAGTTGGATTAGGGTGTCTACAGTTGCTGCAAGGATGAAATTAGAGGGTCGAAGTAGTGGGACAAGTTGTAGTATTGAAGCTGGCAAGTCGAAGCTACAGTTTAAAGCTATTTGGTTTAGGATCAAGGAAGGATTTGTTGGGAGGGATGCCTTGGTACTTGGAGAAGGACTAGGTCTAGGTATTGGGTCTTTGTATCTCATTTGAAGTAGATTATACAAAGAATAGAAGAGTTTTTGGGGTTTTTCCCTTGGAGGGGTCTTTCCCTAGCTGAGAGCCTAGTATTTGGGTCCTCCGTTGTTGTTATTTATGTTATTGATTTATTTTTTATGAAAGTGTCTAAATAAAAAACATAAGAATATCAACTAAGTTCACAAGCAATTATTAAGGTTAAGGAAAATCAGAATTAATAAGATGACACTTTGCATTTTCCAACACATCACTTCTTCAATTTGTCTGCTGCAGATTTTCACACAAAATTGGTACGGTTACTCCCATATTTTAATCTTCATGACTATGCTCATTCTCAAAAAAAAATTGAATCCAAATTTGTAGATCCTTAAGCTCCAAACTCAATTTATTTTCCTGCTCCCACAAATTCACATTTTGAATCTTACTAGAATGATAATTTTTCCATAAACAATTTATACCTTTATACAAGGCTTCCTCCATAGTCCCAGTCGTCATTTCTTTGTTAGCAAGTTCCATGCTTGTTCCTCTATAATCTTGCATGGATTCTTCCCAGCTCATCACTCCCCACATATTTTTACATTCCTCAATACCTTCATAAACAAACCCTTCATTAGCTTTAAAAACTTGAGGTCGATCAACTGCTTCATCCTCTTCTTCACTAAGGACTAGTCCTTGTTCTAGTTCACAAATGCAAACATCCATCTCTAATACCTTGAGATTTTTTTCCCTTTGTGGAATGCTCAACTTGTGCTTAAGTTTTACTTGCAACTTGTGCCACTTAAAATTATTTTGTAGCACCCATATACATATTTGATCTTCAACATCTTTTTGTAGTAGCTCCATAAGAACATTCGATTTTGCCTTCGCCTCAGCGAGTTCCTTCTCAAACTCTTCATCATTTCTCTCCCTCATGCCAACTGCTTTGGAATTCAATTTCAATTGACTGTGACTTCTCCCCGAACCCTTGACATGACTATCAATAATCATTCTCCTCTCCTTCCGTGAACTCTCCTTATCCACTTGTGAGTTGAAATCAACCAACACCCCAGTAAGCTATCCCATCTAAACTTGGCTAATGGTTCACTTCACTTGAACCATCTTTCTGAGCACTCCTTGCTCTCTTGGATGCTACATTTACCTTACTAACTCACTGAGAACATATGCTTGTCCTCTTCCACTTCATCAAGGTTCTTCGTAACAAGATCCCTTTCATTAGGAGCCTCGCATGCTCTTCTTCCTTTGTCACAACTCCTCTGGTTGTAATGATCGCTACCAATTCTTTCATTTAATGTTATCTGCAAACACAATTCATCACATTATCCTACTTTGATACCACATGATGCAACCAAAATCCCATTGGCAGTAATATCAGAAATCCACGCCAGTCACATAACTGTGCTTACATTCAATTCACCTAGTATTTCACGCCTTTTCAATTATATAAAAAAAATAATATAGAATAGAGTAAGAAAACTTATTCTCTCACTACCCACTTATCCTCACTCATGGCATACATTTACATATAATCCTTGTTCAATCACTATGTACTAAGTGTTTTTATATCTTCACATACACATTAATTCACATGGAAAATTCATGTTAAGGTCCTATGCAGAATTCAATACGATTCGCCAAGGTTCTTTTACCTCTATGCGTTTCAAGATTAATAATCATGCTTACCTCTTGTCCAACAAGTGTATGCAGAACCTTTCAACTGATTGACAGTAGCTTGGACCTATTCTTCTGTTCTTTGATTTGTCATTGGGATTGGGATTCAACGTTTGTTGGGCATCTCAATTGTAGCTGGGTATTTTTCGCAACGATTTGCACAATCAATAGATCGATCTATTCCTCCTTTTGGCATGTCTTTCTCCCATGATTTGAAAAACTCGCATAAGATTAAATCAACATATTTATAACTTGTTCCACAAGTAACACAAAGTGTACAATGGGTTGAGTTAATACTCTTGCCCTACGAATTTTGTCTATCACAATCAATAAATACAGAGATTTACACTCAATTGCTCAACCATCAACACCCATGTTGGGATCATTGCAATATAGAATCAATAAACAATGTAATGAATTCCCTAATTACATAATAAGCATCAAAAATAAAATTACCTAGATTATATAAGCATCAAAAATAAAATTGATTTAGTTTTAGATCCTATCATTCCTCTTCAACAAACTCTTATGATCCTATAAATTCTCAATAACAATCCTATTTGAAAACTTTCTCATAATGCATATTCAATTACAACTTCACTACTAATTTTTATTCACTAAATATTCTCATTCTCTCTAGAAACTATTTAAGAACTATAAAATAAATTTAATTATGTAAAATAATTAAATTTCTCAACAAATGTCTAAATCCCTCTCTTGCAATTTGTCTTAGAAATCTCGATGATTTTGTGGAGGGAGGATGCTCCTGCATCACTTTCGCATATACACTTACCAAGGTTGTGGAGGTAAGACTAAGAGAATCTTGGAAATGGGAATATTGACCTTTTATTCTCAAGAAGTAGAGCCCCTCCATGCAATCTAATTTGGAAAAGTCCTTAAGAAGTAGAGTCCCTCCTTTCAAGCTAATTTGGAAAACTCCTTCTTTATACATGTTTGGGTTAAGCTTTTAGGCTTATACTTGGAGTTTTAGTTGTAAGAAAAGAAAATTTTGGGAATGAAATTACACTTATGGGAAAAATTAGGGGCTCTGAAATTTTGAATGGATAATTTTTTTGTATAGAAGGTATTTCCTATTATACTATTTATTAAAAAATATTATATAGAAAAATAATTTTCCAACTTGTATCTATGAGGGAGAGAAAAGAAAATCATTTTTACCCTCTAAAATTCAAGTTGAAGCCTTCATTTGCAACAAGTTTGTGGTTTGAAGTTAGTTTTTACTTAGAAATAATGCAAACTCGTGGATGGTGGGGAATGTTTTCATGATTCATCTCTAGATAATGTGTTCCTCTAGATTGTTGAGCATCAAATGACCAACCCACCTAAAATTCAAATTTGCATGCCTAAAATTGAATCATGATTGGATTATACCATCCTATTCATCAATTAACTGTATTTTTTGCACCACGAAGTACCACAAACTCCATCTCCACTCATACTCACCTTCCAATGTTGCTTGGTGGCTCCCATATCTAACAAGTATTCCCCAAGTCAATCCATTTTTTGATCATATTTTGTTTATTGACTTTTTATTTTCAGTATGAGTCACGACCATATTTCTTAATTTTAATTTCAATTGTCACAATGCTTAATTTCTTACCCTCTTTCATGACACTCCTTTGTATTGCAAGTAGTAACAAATGCATGCATGCCACCCATTTCATTCAATATGTTTGCGTGTTTTTTTCTTGAAGGGATCATATTTTTATGTTGTATCAAATCCAATAATAATGGGGAATAGAATATAAGGGGACTTAGGAACCACCCAACAAAGGATGCTAGTCATTCTCTACTATAACTCCTTTGGGTTTTATTAAGTTCTCCTTATAAATTTTGAATTTGTTGTCTAAATTGATTTATTAATTTTACACACATTTGGGTTTTATTGAGCTCTCCTTCTCAACTAAGAATTTGAATTCTTGATTGATTGAATGTTTTATTGGCTCAATTGATTATTTAGTTTTTGAATCGTTTGGATTCTATTAAGATATATCAATGTATAATCACTACCATATAGCCATTTTGAATCAATTCCACTACCATCCTATGTCCTCATTTTTTATTATCATAAACCAATTACTTCAAGGCTAACTAAGATCTAGTTGATGTTACGTTTCTATCTTTTGGGGTGTGTTATTTAGTCTACACCAATAACCACCACCACCATATTTAAAATCATTGTAGCCTAGTTGTTTCTAAATGTTAAGAGATTTGGTTTTATTGTTACCCTCAATTTTAATTAGCTCATAACCATGTCCCTTAATAGTAGGGGTCATGGAAAAAAACACTATTGCTTTAATGCCTATAATAAGGAAGGCTCCTCCAAACTATAAGAATAGCCATTATTAAGTACATTATTCATTACAATTTTATGTTATAACGATAATGTATATTAACACATTTTTCTTCATACATGGATCTGTTGATCCACCAAAGAAAAAAAAAGGTATTAAAGGTCATTATAAAGATAAACATTAACATATCATGATTCTTAGAGTTTTAGCTTCTTGATCGTTAGTTAGTCTTAATTTCGAAACCATATCCATAGCATAAAATATTCAACATTGTTACGATAAGATATATATTGATACATAAACACACAAAACATCCAATTTGTTAAATTCTACTCCAAGTGTTGCATACAATAGATAAGGCCTCCGTTTGGACCTAGATTTAGCTCTTCCATGACATTGTACAAAATTGTGATTAAATAGAAATTTCAACAAGGATATATGTACCTTTTTTCTCTTTTATCATTCTAATAAATTTTATGGCAAGAGTATCTGGGTCCGTAGGTAGCCCATTTGATAGCTTGTAGTGCCTATTATAGACTAGGATTTGTAGTTTATGAAGTCCTTATGAACTAATTCTAAAAGCCATATCAATTTATAGTATTCTATCTTTTGTCCAAATAATTTTCCTTACTTTCATTACTTTGAGATAACCATTTTTAAAATTAAATGAGCTCTTGAGCTCGGCAAGGATGAATGGTTGTATGTAGTATGCAACCTTGCAATTTGTGAAAAGGATTTCCAAGCTTGTAGATACCCTAAAGTAACAAGGAACAAGAGTTGCATGTCAATTGTTGGCATTGAAAACAACATCCTTCCACAAGATCCATTTAAGTATTCATTGCTTAAGAGTTTAATAATCCTTACAATGTTAATAGTTGTTTGATATAACATACTAAAATAAAGTTCATTGTCTTTGTAATCTACTCCTATATGAGGACTCTAAACCATTTCCCATGTCTTTTAAACCCTTTTAAGGAACCATGTATGATGATAAATTGATGTTGTAGATGGATTTTTGTTAACATAATGAATTGATGGCTAACACATACACAAAATATCTTTCTAGGAGCAAGTTCTAACATTGCAAAGACAATTTTCAGATCGACTTCAATGGATAACTCTATATTTTTATTGAATGTAAATGTTGTAAATATGTAGTTTGTGATTGCACATATATGGATTTTATATAAAAATATAATTTAACAAGTTCAAGAAGAATGGATTCATAACATTTTGACCTTTAAGGACACACTTCTAGAAAAATTTCAAACAATATAAAATAAGTCAACTACGAAAAAAAATAATTTATATCTCTTCAACAATTGGAAGGACACATTTCTAAGAAATTTTCAAACAATGTAAAATAAGTCAACTATAATAAATGAATCATTTCTATTTCATGGATAGCTTGATGTACATCAGATAGTATATATGTGCATATTGCAATTGAAGGGTGAGGGAAAGAAAGGTTGATTTTTTCCCAGTCTTTGTTAACAACATTGATGCTTTGTGTATGAAAATTAGATATGACCTGGATAATGGGATGAGATGATTGGAGTTGCATGAGGTGAAAAATCCACATGTTGGGGTTGTTCTATGTGAGGGATTTCGTGCATTCGATCCTTCTCTTGGGGTTGGATGATGAGAGATTCTGAGTTGGTACCTAGTGGACTGGACTGGACTCATGGATATGGTCATAGTCTGGAGTAAGGCTTAGTGGGAGATCTTAGGCACCGAGGGCACTAGAGGTCCAGGTTGGCACCGGGGTCCAGGTGGAGCTCCCTATCTGATATTGGACATGTGGGATGGCTATGGCATTGATGAGGTAGTCAACCCAGTGACTGAGCACATACACTCCCCAGTGGAATTCCAGTTGGCATTAGTAGACAAGAAGTTTGTGAGCAGGCTCCATGGACTGTATTGGCATGTTTGTTGTGCATGGGGTTGCAAGATGATTAGCATTCTTTGGTAGGAGCTAGTTATATGGGGTGGCATGGGTAGGAAACTAGGTCGGATATTGTATGGAGATAATGTTCTCTAACTGAGGTTTAAATTTTAGGGGTCACAAAGGATTGACATAGTAGAGATATTCCCTATAGCAGGACTGGAGTTAGGGTGCTCAGGTCTACCAAAATGGATGAGGGGACATGACGCATGTCATGGTGGGGTCACTAGCAGAGTGGAAAACACTTTAGCACATGCGGGATACCATATGTTATAGGGTGGTATGTTTGTAGGCAGTGGTGTGCAGGGCTATGTAGCAAGGAGCAGTGGCCTGCAGAGGAGCATGAAGATGCATGGTGGTATACCAAAACATGCCAATTTACACTGTAGGGTAGGAGGAGTGACTCACATCGCATTGAGGACGTGTGGGGAGTGACAATTATAGTGAAACAGGTAAGACACAAGATCATACAGGATGGTATAGCCGTAGCCGGGGGTATCCATTGGTGTAGAGGCACAGGTTGTGAAGTGCGGTGGCATGTTGAGGAGCGTGGTGGTACTTGGTGGTATGCAGTGACACATGATGTGGCACAACGGGCTCTTGCAGTGTTGCCTCCAAGGAGACTTATGGATAGGGAGAATAGGTGTACCATTGGATGCAACTTACCTAGGATCGATGAGGACATTGTTGAGCATATAGAGACACAATTTCTAGCAGAGGCAGGGCCTCGAGGGGGTTATCAGCAGATCTGAGGCAGAGAGAGGGTCATCCGTAAGATTACTCTTGAGCATTCCGACAGACTCTTGATCATACTCTTTGGCACATAACCACCCATCTTCCTCTACTGTTGCTTATAGTCGTAGAGGGTTTGGCTATTGCCCTTTGACATTCTCCATTTAGGTAGAAGGGCATGGGAGGCTCACCCTATGTAGTTGGATGAGACACCGCGTGTCATGGACTAATAGGAGACTCTCCAGTTGAGACACTTGGTAGGTTCACAATTTGAGGTTGCAGGCTTAGGGATGACACAGTTGATTGTCAAGGTAGCATATGTTCCACCTCTAGGCTCACAGTTGGGGAGGTGATTGAGAAGGAGTTACATGGTGCTTTTTTAGATGGACAACTTGAGGCGTTAGGTGAGCATGAGGTGTGGAGGATGGTAATCCTTGTTGGTAAGATGATGCTTAGGCTTTTGGCAAGACCCGGGCACATCATCAAGAGTTGGGATAAAAGATCTCGTTGTGTGATTTGGTAGGCACAAAGCAAATGGATATTTGTGGCATAGGTTCTTGATGCTCAATGCCTGCCTATTGGATACCTACAGGAGGCAGAGACGAGGCACAAAGGGGTCCCAACAGCTAGCAAAATATCACAGCGACAGGCAGAGAGGATTGGGGGTTGTATGGTTATGGGATCCAGGGATCCAGTGGATTGGTGGGATACTCCACTCCTCATTGAGCATTGTCGGGATAATAGGCAAACTGATTCATTCACATATGGACAGATGGGGATCATTGAAGCCCTCACCATAGGACGAGGCATATTGTTTCTCAGGATTGGGGCTAGCCATGGAGTGATAGTCACTTGAATTGTTGAGTCGTTTTAAAAGATTGGCCTAGCCTCGATCATCGCATAGACTATGGCCGAGAATTATGGGAGAGGACGCTCTGGTATGAGCATGCTAAGCAATCAGTCATGACCAGAGTGTCACAATGTCAATAGGATAGGTTCCTTCTATGATGGGCATGGGATTCTGGCATAATAGGGATGAGTAGTTCAGTTACCCGTAGAGGTGAGATGGTTTCTATAGTTGAGGGTCATCCATATCTTCCATTTGGTTTTAGTGATTCATTAATGGTGTGGAGAAATTCACCGTTGTGGAAGGGTGATAGGCAGGAGAAGATCAAGGGAGCCCTGGGTAGATGAGGGTTGAATTCCACCAAGATTGGACTGCATCTTCAGGAGTTTACTCTTGTAGTGTCTGAGATGGACTACTCAGTAGGGAAATTTCTTGGGGAGTTGGACAGAGTCCTACATTATCATGATGATCTACTTACTGCTAATATGCGGAGGGTTTCTGGTACCTGTATTTGGTTGGATAATGAGTGGAGTAAGGTGTGCTTCACATTGATTAGGATGGCTTGGGATCCTGGTATCGAGGGATTCCTTCATGTCGGGACAAGAGATTGGGGATGACTCAATGGTAGATTTGGGAGCCTATTATTATTAGTGGTTATAGTGGTGATCAACAGTCAGAGAGGGCACTTGTTCATGCATTTCTTGAGGACAAGAATTTTTTAGTGGGGAGGATTGTATGTCCCTTCCTAAATCATTTTGGAACATGATTTATTTCTACATTATTTTGGTGAAGACGGGGCCCATTTGATTTTTGATAGAAGACTTAGGAGTTAGAGGCAAGTTAATTTTATATTATTTTGTTTTGTTAACGATATGTGGGGACAACCCACATGAGAAATACGCACTTCCTAAGCCAATGATTCAGAATGCATGAGAGGGAAGAAAAGGCGGGAAGAAAGGCTCCACGAAAGTTATAAAAGGAAGGAAACACACTTCATTTGGAATTCTTGACTTATCGAATTTGATTCTGTTGCTCAAGTTGTTTAGTCGGGTCACTTGTTGTTTAGCAAGAGTTTTCCAAGTGGAGAACTCACCCTTTCTTTGGGGGACTTCAAGTGCCACCCTAGAGAGGTTCATCCATTATCATCTGGAGGATATTTGTAGAGAGATTTCCAACATTTGTATTCAATTCACCCCGGCAGTGCATATTTCTTGAGGATGTAGTAATGGATCTAGTGTGGCCATTGCAATGTTCTTCTGGTGGGCTATTTCCGGGAGAAATTAGGAGAAGAAGGATCAATATATTTGTTGGCTATTAGGTGAGTTTGAGGGCTAGAAGTGGCAGCAATATTTAGGAATGATTTTGCAGACTCTATGGCTAGCACAAAAGAGCGAAACTCGGGATACGTGAGAGATATAGTTTCATCCATTGGGGCTATTGATTGCCGGGAGAAATAAGGGAACTATTGGTCTATTTGATTGCTACATTTGAGGAGTGTCTGGGGAGGACTTTTTTGGTGTATTGTTAGACAGTGTGCTTCAACAGATTTGGAGAGCATAGGCCTTTTGAGGGTCGATTTTGGAAGGTAAAAATTGTTGAAGAATCTAGGGCATTCATAATTAAGGTGATTCTTCTTAGCATGATGACAATTTGTGAAGTGTTTTTATAGTTTATCTTAGCTTGATCTTCTTTAAATTATTAGTGTGTGTGTTTACTTCATCAAATTGCTATCAAAACAAAAGAGACAAGAACACAAAATATTTGGCTTTCTTCCAAGGCCAAAACATCTCCCTCTTGGAGAGGAAAACCCACACAAAATTCTTCTTATGGAGATTCCAATTGATGAATACCATTACCATGACCCTTGACACTTTCTGTCACTCCAAGACCAAGACATCAATCCTCTTCTCTGTTTACTGTTGAAATCAACATGATTGTTGTGCCATTGAAATCATCATTGTTGCATCACTGAGATCTTCACTGTTGCTTCTTCACCATATCAATGAGATCTATTGAGATCTTCGAAGTGATCTTTATTCTATGCCTTCATTGATGCACTGAGAGCTTCATTATGACAATCATCATGATGACTGTTTCATCATACTTCCATAAGCACTAAAATCATCACTTTACCTTAAGATCATATGCCAAGAGAGTATTTCATGACATATATGTGAGCCTTTTATCATCATATAAATACATCCATCGAGATTGTGATAATGTTCTAGATCCTTACCCTTTTATTGATGTCGAGACTGTAATGGTTACTGCTCACCGAGACTATAATCCTCTTTCACTTGTCATGATTCTGAGACTGATCATCTTTGTCATTGCAGTAGACATAGTTATCACCTAAATTCTCTCCAACATGATTTTGTCGAGAATACATGTATGCCGAGGTAATGTTCATAACTGAGATAGTATATATATATATATATATATATATATATATATATATATATATATATATATATATATATATATATAGATATATAGATATAGATATATCAAGGCTGATCCATCCATAGGTGACTGCGTTCTGGAATGAACTCCGAGTTGGTATGTTGTTGTAGGATCACCGTGATACATATGTTTAGACTGCTTAGGAGACAGGTCGAAGATACATTCTCCTGTAGTGCGAGTTGCAGGGACTTGCCTCCCTCTTTCCTTCATCCGAGACCTAGTCTGTCTGCCCTTATACCCATCCGAGGTGCAGACAGACCCTACAACAATTGCCCTAAGGCAATGCAGATCTGCTCCTTCTTTCATGCAAAATTTCAGAGAGGAAATTGCGAGTTCTCCTTGTTTCATTTGCACTGACCCTAGATGGGTATTTATAGTGGTTTGTTCTCCTATATTGAGCTGACGTGAGTCCATGAACCGTCATGTCTTTCATCCAAGCCGACATGACATTTAGCTATGTATTTTAATTCATTTTGGAGCCGACATGACGATATCCTTATTTTTTTACTTGCAGATTTCTTGTGCTTACTTTCGGAGGATTGTTCTTGGTCCTGGAGGGCTGCTACACACTTGTGTACATTTCCATAGGCTCATGAAGAGCTTATTTACACATGACATGACTCTTGACATATAAATGAAATCCTAAAGACATCAAGAAGAAGTCTTTTACCTAGTGACACTTCTTGTTCATGAAACCCATGTAGCAAGGCATATAAAAAAAAATTATTTCATTTTATTACATAATTTATAAAGTTCATGTCATTATGAAGACTGAACCTAGTTACACTTTCTTCAACAAAAAACAAGCCAAATCATTTATGGGTTTTTCTCGGTTTTTGACAAGGACCCTAGATATAAATTTGAAAATTTTTCTGAGCATTGGAGTTGGGGCTTTCAGCTGTATTTTTACAGCAGACATTATAGAATAGCTCGATCCTATGCAATGCCTTTTTGGGGGTCGATTTTGGAATGTCAAAACCAGCCCACACTATTTCTGGGTTTTTTTTGAGTTTTTGACAAGGACCTCAGAAATAAATTTGCAGAATTTTCTGAGCACTGAAGGTGGGTTTTTCAGCCATATCTTTGCAGCAGATAATGCATATTTGCTGGGGTAGTGCAAAGCAACAGTTGAACAGTTTCTAGGTTATCATTGCTTCACCTGGGCATTGCTCCGCTTTCCAAACAAGGTAAGCCCAGGTGTATTCCTTCCATATATTTATACTATATAATCAATACTCATAATGTCAAATTTATTGCTCTTTATCAAATAATATAAAAATTCAATTATATTACTATGCATCTCTTGCATCCATGAATGCATGATGCAATTCAGTTATTCTACGCCTTCTGCATTTCTATTTAATCAAATTTCTGAGCTGAGAGAAACAGAGGCACCATGAGAGAATAGAACGAAGCAGGGCACAGATTATGTGATGGCACATTTGTGTTAATGTTATGTCCCTCTAGGAAAGCTATTATCGGAAGCCTTAGAGAATGGAAATGGGTGCATTGGGATCCAAGGATTGGACGTCTAATGTGTCGAGGATAGCAGGGGAGGTGTAGCATGTCATGGATACTGTTGGCACTTTAACTCAACTAGGAAAGAAAAACTCAATCAGATTTCACTGTTATATATCTATATCTATCTATCTATATATATATATATATATATATATATATATATATATAGTTTTCTAAACTTGAGTATAATTTTGTATCTGAATTGTATAAGCATAAATATAGATTTAGGTATAAATATAATATTTGTATCTGTGTTTTTGTTTTCTTTAGTATTTTTTAATGCAAATTGAAAAATATAAAAGAATTATAAATTTTTGGAGATTTCAAATATATTAAGAAATTGGTCGACAAAAAAAGCACAGTTAGAAGTCTTAAACTTAGCTTTTAAAAAATCAGAATTGGGGAAATCCAAAAAATTAAATTTCCTCACATTCATATAAAACAAAACACAACCGCAGACATCTTATATCAAAGAGAGCACTATCTTTGAACATAAGGTATTTATTTTATGCATAATATATTGGAAATGTACCTTCTACTCCCATCAATTGAAAAGGAGATCAGAGGATCGGACAGCTGCTATGTGCGTGCCCGTGACCTAGCCAATGCCTCTCGCACTGCCTCTTGCAGCTGCCCTGCCTGGCAACCTGTTGCTACTGGGCTCCCCTCCCTCCTACTAGCTCTTTCCCTCTGGCCCGTTCTTATTGGGCTGCTCTCTGCTCTCTGCCCTCGCGCTTGGCAGCCTCCTGCTGCTGAGCTTCCCCCTGCTCCATGCCTCTCCTGACTGGGGATGGCTCCCCTTCTTCGAATGAAGAATCCAATCAAGAAGCAGCTTTTGCCTCTCTAATAGCAGAACATGGAGCTCCAAAAGCCAGGCCATCCTCAAGCAAATTTGTCAAAAAGCTAGATGACATACCTAAGATATCCTTACCTCCAACTCTCCCTCGGAAAGCAGCCATTTCTCTGGCTGAATGGGGATTGGTTGGGCAATTTACTGGTCTGTGGCCCTCCCCTAGAGCAGTCCAAAAATGGGTGGAGAGAAACTGGAGCGCCAACATACAAGGGAAAATCGCTATCAGGTTCTGCGAAAGGGGATAGTATACATTTTAATTTGAATCCAAAGAAGACATGAACCTTATATTCAGGAATGGACCATACTTCATGGATTCGAGAGGCTTGTATTTGAATAGATGGTCTCTGGACTTTGACCATGAGATGGACATACCAAACGCTATGCCGGTTTGGGTCAGGCTTCCGCATCTCCCTCTCCACTGTTGGGGTGATGAGTCAGTCAAAGCTATAGGGAACATGGTAGGAAAGTATATTGATACATGTGAACCAAAAGATAACATGCATGCCTATGCCAGAATCTGTGTGGAAGTAGATCTAGGAAAATGGCTACCGGAGGCAATAAAACTCAAGGTGGATCAATGGACGCACATCAAGCAGCTAGAGTACGAGCAAATTCCCTTCAAATGCAATGTATGTCATGAGTATAGTCATTTCGTAAATAGGTGTAGTAAACTAAAGGATGTGGAGATAGTTGAGAATGTAAAATCCCAAGTAAACACTTGGGAACAAGTGAAAAGGAAGAAACCTAGTAATAAACAAGTTGCCTAAAACCCCACTCAACCTCATGGAAATACTGCTTCTGCCTCGAACCGCCCCATAAACCGGACCCCTTCGGTCGATCCGTCCCCTAATCCTTTCGAACTCCTGGATAAAGACCCCCCATCCCCCCGCTCTCCCTTCCAGCCCAATGCTATAGCCAATATCTTATCCCCACCGCTCAGTCCCTCTACTCCTCCCCTCCCCCTCCATCGACCGAATCCTCACTAGAAATAAAGTCAAAGAAACAAAAAATGCTTTGGAACAGCCAAAAAAAGCTGGGAGGAAATCCAACAAGGAACTCAGAGATGAGGCAGCAGCAAAGGATATGGCCATTGGCACCCAACAACCAATGGACTCCTTCCTCGACAAATAGAAAGGAAGTGGGGAGAAAACGCAACAGAAGGAAAAGGTTGGGAACCATCACAAACCAAGTAAATAATGATCTTGGTCTCTTGGAATAGTAGGGGGTTGGGTTCTGCTCTAAAACTCAATGCAACAAGAGACTTAATAAAGTAGGAACAACCTGATATCTTAATGATCCAAGAGACCAAAATCAGCAACCAAGAGATTCAAAACTTGATAGCATCACAAAAAAATTATGAAGGAATAGCTATAGACTCCAACGGGGCCTCAGGAGGCATTGGCACGTTGTGGAACAAATGGAAATGGGAACTTGTCAGCCAAAAACTCAACAACAGTTGGGTTAGGATAGATTTAACAAAGAAGAACACAAACGTCAAATATACCGTTATAAACATCTACTCCCCAAATCATTACAGAGACAAAGCTTTATGTTGGGAGTCATTAAAAGAAGAGGTACAAGATGTTCAAATAAATAATCTAGTCATTGGAGGTGACCTAAATCTGATAAGAAATATAGAGGAGAAGCTGGGAGGTAAATACTTTGGTGACCCTTCAAGAGCAGCCTTGGAGGATATTATTGTTGAGCATAAGTTGCTGGATATCCCTCCAAGCAATGGGAAATTCACATGGAGCAACAAAAGAGCGGGTGCTCATAATATAAAGGAAAGGCTTGACAGAATTTTGATTCAAGAGGATATAGCAGCAAGTTTTTCGTCCATTAAAAGCAAAATCGTGCATGCTTCAGCTTCTGACCATAAGCCGGTCGTGCTCATTCTGGACAATTGGGAGAATCAGGGCCCGATCCCATTCAAATATAGCAAAATTTGGGACAGCAAGGAAAGCTTTGGGAATATAATAAAAGAAAGTTGGGACGCAGAGGTGTTGGGATCCCCGTAGTATGTATGGAAAACCAAGCTAAAAAATGTGAGAGAAAAAATAAAAACTCGGGCTAGAGAAGAAGCTATCAGGGACAAAATAAAAAAGCAGAGCTGCAAGAGAAACTAGAAAAGTGGAACAAAGAAAAAGAAAGTCAGCAAGACACTAAACAGGACAAAGCCCATGAAACAGAAATGTTTTTGGCCCTCTACAAGCAAAATAGACACGAAGAGGAGGAACTCAGGTAAAAGTCTAGATGCCTCTGGATTCAAGCGGGGGACAAGAACACTGTTTTTTTTCACAATAACCTCAAGATTTGACGAGTGGGAAATCAAATTAACAAAATCCAAGTGGAAGGACAGGAAATAATGGGAAGAGAAGAAATAAAAGGGGAAACTCATAGTTACTTTAGAAACCTCCTCACAGCTGAGGAGCAGCAAGTGGACAGTGCTGATTTTCTTCAGCAAATCAGTAGCAAAGTTAGTGAACAACAAAACAGTGAGCTTGAAAAGGAGGTAACAGTGGAGGAAATAAGGGAGGCAATATAGCGTATGCACCTGGAAAAAGCTCCAGGTCCTGATGGATTCACCATTGCTTTTTATAAGAGCCATTGGGAGACAATTAAAAAAGACCTGGTCCGTATGATTAAGAATGTCTTCAAAAAACACAAAGTGGGAGAAAACACCAAAACCTCTCATTTGGCCCTCATCCCCAAAGAGCCAAATCCTACCTCCTTCGATAGATTCAGACCAATCTCCCTCTGCAACTCCTCTTACAAAATCATCACTAAGATTTTGGCAAACCGCTTAAAAAAAATTCTACCTTGTATCATCTCTGAAAACCAAGGGGGCTTCGTCCCAAAAAGGCAAATAACAGACAATGTGATCCTTATACAAGAAGCTATCCATAGCAGCATCCAAAAAAACGAAAGAGGTATGGTCATAAAGCTGGATATGGCTAATGCTTTTGATCGTGTTTGCCATCGCTTTCTTGTTGCAACTCTACAAAAGTTTGGCATTTCCCCCAAATTTATTGGGATCATTGAAGCGTGCATCTCCAATCCTTGGATTGCAACGTTAATTAATGGCAGGCCCAGCAGATACTTTCGCAGCACTAGAGGGTTGAGACAGGGTTGCCCGCTCTCCCCCTTTCTTTACATCATTATGGCAGAAACGCTTAGTATACAACTGGAAAATCAGAGAATAAGAAGGGAAATCACTGGTATCAGAATAGCTCGCGGGGTTAAAGAAATAAATCACTCGCTCTTCACTGATGATACTCTCCTGATTGGGGGTGCCTCTAGTATTATAGCCAGAAGGTTCAAAAAGGTGTTAGATGACTTCCTAGCTGCCTCTGGAGGTCTGTTGAACAATAAAAAATGTAGAATATACACCTGGAATGTGCCAAACAATATTATGCAAAGGATCTTGCAAATCATGGAAATCCCAGCTCAGCAAAAATGGAGTCATTTCATATATTTGGGGTTACCATTGGCCAAAGAAGGGATTAAGACAGAGATTTGGAACAAACAAGTAGAGAAAGTGAGGGGGAAAATTCAAAGTTGGGGAATGATGTGGTTAAACTTGGCTGGCAGAACCATCTTAATCAAAGCTCTTCTCTCGGCTTTGCCTATTTACCAGTATGCCTTAACTCTGGCCCCTGCTAGTATTCATAAGCAAATGGAGCTTATTATCAGAGGCTTCCTCTGGCGGGGTGGGAGGCAAGACTCCAAAAAGTTCAGTTTGGTTCGGTGGGATCAAGTGACACTTCCCTTCGATTATGGAGGCATCTCCATCCGTCTTCCAAGCTTAACAAATAAGGCTCTTGGTATCAAGCTTGTCTGGCACATGCTGAATGGGCGGGATCAATGGTGGGGTGAAGCCTTGGCTAGGAAATATCTTAACGGTCAGAGGTCCATGCTACTCAACGAGCTGATCCCTGATCGTTCTTGCACACAAATTTGGAAGCTTATTAAAAAAACTATTCCTCACATTAAAGATCAAATCTCAAAAAATCCTAGGAATGGAGAAAACACTTCCATTTGGAATGACAGAATTATGGGTACAACTCCCTTAAAAAGAAACCACAACTTGAGAGACCTCCAAGACTAGTTGGAGGAGAAGGGCATATCCTCCTTATTCTCTATCTCGGAGTGGGATCAAAATAGATGGATTGCTTGGAAAAAGCCTCCTCTTCCAAACCGTCTCTCTGCCCAGTGGGAAGAGTTGAAGGCTCTGCTCTATGGCTCAGCTCCGATAAATAAAAAGTGTATGGACAACTATATCTGGGATCCTAGTGGAGGAACTTACACCGTCAAATCTGGATACAATTTCCTCCGTAACCACAACAACTACGATAATTGGAGCCTCTGGTCAGCTGTTTGGAAGAACGAATGCCTTCCTAAAATCAAGTTTTTTCGCTTGGACCTTGCTGAAAGGCAGGATACTTACAGCTGAGAATTTGAGGAAAAAAGGCATCCATGGGCCTTCAATGTGCGTTCTTTGCCAAGAAGAAGAAGAGAGCACCCAACATCTATTCTTGAATTGTGTTGTAGCTAGACAGTGCTGGAAGCAAATAATCAGCCCCCTTGATGTGGATATTGACACAATTGAGCAGCTGTCTCCTTTAAATAAGAACTGGACACATAGCTACCCTTATGCTAAGAAAAATAAGGCTGCCATTATGCGTGTCTAGAAGTGTCTCCCCTCCACCCTTTGCTGGCACATCTGGTTGGCAAGAAACAAATGCATCTTTAAGGGCAAAAAACCTAGCTCAGGTTCTATTCTAGCCAAAACTTGGGCCCAAATTGTGGAAATGGTTAGCGCTAAAGGTGTGCCACCAACGGTTCAAACTAGTTGGCAACAAGTAGAAAAGGACTGGTACAACAAAATCCCCATGGATGGCCCAGCTAGGAACCATATTCCAAAGACGACCGGAAGTAACTACAAAAACTAGAAGCTTCGGGGCAATGAAAGGGAAATAAAGGGTGGATCAAAAATCAAATAAGCTACATTCTCTTCTTTGATGGAGCCTCAAAAAACAACCCTGGAAGAGTTGGGGGAGGTGGGCTAATCCAGGATCAGCAAGGCGGCACAATATCCACGTATGAATGAGGGTTGGGGACTCTTTCGAACAACAGGGCAGAGGCTTATGGTTTGCTTATTCACAAAGCTTCAGGTGAAGGACCCAATCATCATTGGTGATTCTGTAATAATCATAGCTGCCATGGAAGCCAAAAGAGACTTCAAAAATCAAGACTTAAATAAAATTAAGAAAAGGATCAATGATAATGTTAATCTTCTAGGAAAAGTGGTATACAAGCATGTGTTAAGAGCTCATAATCAAGCTGCAGATGCTCTCGCCAACAAGGCGGTGGATAGAGGGGTAGGGACAGCTAGGGAAAATCAGGATGTCTATGACAAACCAATTCCATAACCAGCCTACGATGGTGGATTGGCTCATCATTCAAGGATTGGTAAACTATAACAGTCAATTTAAAAAAGGGGATAACAGTACAATGCAGATTCAGATGGAGATTCTCCTCCATATGCCTGACACGAAAAACTTAGAAAATCTGCCTAGAGCTGCGAGGAATATCTCCTCTGAACAGAACCACAGGCATCGTATTTTGCTGCAGGATAATTCCCACCTTCAAGTTAAGACTGAAGATGGTATCTGTCTCTTCATGCGCAGGGGTATTCATGCTGCCTTGAACTGTAATGATTCCATTGTTGGGATGGTTCACGAGGAGTTTCACTCCATCAATTATAAGAACCAGCTCGGGATAAGGCCTTCACACCAGAAGATTCATCACAGCAGCAGTACTAGAAGGTTTCGTGGTATCAGTGTGCATCGTGTTCACAAGTTTAGGAGTCTTAGGCGGTTTCTGTGGAGGAAAATCAACATCCTCTCTTCTCTGAGCGTGAACAGAGGTAATTTGGTTTTGTTTTACTTAAGGTCCTGCTTTCATTCAGCTAATCTCTCTTTTGCTCCTGTGTTTTCGGTCAGTATTGTTTTCAGGGTGTCTCATTTCTCCTTATTTGTGCCTCATTTCTTTCGTTTGCCAAGTTCCTGTACTCTCCCTCCACAGTATTCCTCTCAGCCCCACCATCATTCCTCCTCCTCCTTTCTCGTCTGGACTGTGGATCTTAGAAGACACAGTGATCACTCCCATTGGCTGCCTCCCTTCTGCAGACTCGTTTTTTCCCCCACCAGTCCCTCCATTCGTTGGCAGTAGTTACTGAGCATCTCTGGTGTCGACTTGAACATCAAGTTTCTCTCGGGCATCATCAGGCTCTCGAAACAGGGTGACAATACTGTCACGAATTTGAGAATAGTTGTCTCTCAGTCATTCATGTTCAGAAGCCTTCAGCACCAGAACAGCAGTCAGGATAGCATCTCCTCTGTCATCAAAATGTCTGGCAACCCTCTGGAGAAGGTTGAGAACAATAACAGTTGTGTGCTCTGTCGGGAAAACTGTTTTATGATTGGGCGTTTCATCAAAACCCTCAATGAACTCCGGGCTGAGATGGAAAACGAGAATAAATCCAAGAAGAAAAAGTTTGAGAAGCAGAAAGCTGAGATAGAAGGGCTCAAGGATAAATGTCAGCATCTTGAAGAAGCTGTGAGCTACATTAAGACGTTGAACCAAAGTGAGCAAGGCGAAACTTCGACCAAACTCAACAACAAGAAGGATAAGCCCCCCGAGGACTCGGTCAATCAGTTCTGGTGATCTCATTGCCAACTTTTCTATGCTTTGTAAATTTTGTTTGCTGTTAGGACAATTTGTTCGTTAATATAGTTATCTTCTCTTTCAATTTCTAAGAATCAAGACTTGTGATTTGGAGGATGAGACTGCGCTCCCCTTTTGCACCTCCTTCGCAAATATCCCTCTTTCTATTTGCACTGAGACCTTGTCCCTCCATCATTGTTTTATAATATAATAGTACCCGACCATATTAATATATATATGAAATGTACTTCCAAGTGCATATTTTCTCTTTTTATATTAATTTGGGTACTCAAGCTATTTTTAGCAAAATCTATGTTATAGATTAGATTCTCTCAATGCGAATATTTTACTTGGTTATTTTATACTTAAATTGTAGAAACTATTTTTGTATTTTCAAAATTTTAATATTGCTTTATATTATAAGTTTCCTATATAATAGTTATTCTGCATATTACAATCTCATTTTAAACAAATTTACTCACAATCTCATTTTTAAATAAATTTATTTTTAACATTTCATGAAAACATAGTTCTCAAATTTGGCCATATGGGCTAAATTTAAATTCGATCGTACTATTCGGTTTGTGAATTAGTTCCTCAATTCGAAGTTCGGTACGTGGGATATCTGAGCCAACACCACAACAGATTTCTTCCGAACCCATGAAATGGCATGCGGTTAAGTTAATAAATAATAATGCTGGGTTCTTTTACAATGAGAATTTTTTACAGAAAATTAAATATGTTAAGTAATATATGTTTATATAATGGTCATATAATAAGTTATTTAGAGAATAGGCATTTGTAAAAGAGAGTAAAAATAATATAGGTTAATGAGAAATTATTTATTAAATTTAAATGGAAATATTTTAAGAAAAAAATTATATTTTCTAAGGATAGATTTTTTTTTGGATATTTTAATAAACATAAAATTATAAAATTTAATATTTAATATTAAACATATACTAAAGGTTGTTATTAATTGTTATAAAATAGATTTTGGTTAAATATAATAATATGAATTTAGATGATTTACTATAATGTGAAATTTATTTGGAGATTTAATTTATAAGGTAAGTGGGTATATAGAAATATATAAAAATTCTTACACTTTGCTATTTTAAATGTAAAATTAAACTTAAAACAATTTTAAGTTAAGGAATTTTTGAGATTGACAATGTTTTAATTTAATTAAATTAAACAAAGTTTTTCGGTAGAAATCATATGAGAGAATTTTTTGGCTAACGCATTTTGAACCAACAAGTGTGGTTCATCATCACAACCAGATGAAGAGGCAGACCATGGCAAAGGCTTAAATAGAGAGTCTCTTCATCTGGTCCTAATGATGAATAACACTTGCTGGCTCAAAATGCCAAAAAATTCTCAAATGTGATTTCTACTAAAAGACTTTGTTTAATTCATTATGGACCATTGAAGCTTGAATATAAAAAATCTTATAATTTTGTTTATCTAAACTTTTTTAAAATATTAAAAAATAATATATTTGAATATTAATAATAAAAAAATTGTATTGAATTTAAGCAAGTACATTTTTTCAGTAAGGAATCAAATTGGAATTTGAATTCAAACTAAAATTTAATAACTATGTATGAAAATGCTATCTTTATTATAAAATTACCTCAATGATAAACCATATATATATACTTGCTTTTATTAATTCCATAACTTTAATTATATTAAAGCATCGACACAAAGCCAGCAATGAAAAACTGTGCATTAATCCGAAACTTTTCTTGTGTGGGCATCATCTGTCTCAACCACCTTTAGATAACAATAGAATCCTCAAACAACTAAAGGAAAAGACCCTAGGATAACAACAAAACTTTGAGATAACTAAAGGAAAAGACCCATGAAATTCTTATTGTGTAAAGTTTAAGAAACTATAACATTCGAAATTTGTATTTAATAATTGAAAATAATATGGATGATGATAGAAGTTATATTTTCGTAGAGGAGCACTTAATCAGAGAGGAAATAAGTTATTTTTTTTTAATTTAAAAATGATAGAAAATGATATATTGAGTTCATATTAAGTATATTGTTATAATGATTTTAAGTTTTAGTTGTATGTTATTGTAGTTGTCTGGCGGTTAGTTTTGTGTGGAGTTTTTTTCCTTAATTTTTATTCAGTCAAATTTTATAATATTTAGACATCTATTGAACTATAAATATTTCTAATTTCTATTATCTTTTGGGTTTTTCTTCATTCTCTAGTATTTTAGATTAAATAGCAAAACAAATAAGTTCAATAACATATAAACAAATGAGAACTGAAATAAACTATGGATATTTAAAAAACATTAAATAAACCAGATTTAATAAAGAAGTTACTTCAAGGCACTTGCTTACAGTGTATTCATAGAAAAATATTAATTACTCACTATGAGTAATTGATTCACTAACAAATCCTCTTACTAGTTCATTTTCTTGTCTCCCTTATCATAGAAGTTACAAAAATAAAAATGTAACATATTAGAGTGGTAGGAAATATATAAAAATTGAAAACACTATTTAGGGTAGTAAAATTAAACTACATATAGATTTAAAAAAAGAACATTGAAAATAAAACATGTAACAATAATATGGAATTTCTTCCAAATTATTTATTGCAATTAAATCTGAATTCATATAATATTAATTTTAAAATATTTAATGTAGATTTCATTGAAAAAATGGTATAATAAGAATTTGTTACTTATTAATAAAGAATACAATAACATAAAACATAACATTATATAAAACTCAACCATTATTTTACTCTAAAACAATTTTCAAAACTAATATAAATAATTTGATTAACCTTATATAAATAAGGTGATTAAGAAAATAAAATAGAGAATAGTAGAGAGTTAAAGTTTTTGAGATAATATGTAGATATAGTTTCAAGAGTAAAAACATAATCCTCTTATTTATATGTTTCTTTCTTTGAGATTTTCTATCTTAATAATAATATTTATTTAAGATTTTCTATCCTAATAATAATTTTTATTTAAGTTGTAAAAACTTCTTTATGTCACCATTGCATATTCCAAGCTAACCCTTACAACACTTTAAACAAATAATAGGAAGTGATGTACCTTTATGGTCTGATTTTGAGAGAGTAAAATATGTGTAGGATTGTGAAAATCAATATGCAAAACATTTTTTGTTTGAATTCAATTAAAATATTGTCCATTTGAAAAATTGATGTTCTCAATGCAAAAGCAATTATGTTCATATTATTCATTTACTTACCTAAATAAAGTATATTCATTTTGTAAATCAAATATAACTAATTGTCATATATTAAGATCTATTACTCCTTGTCAACTAATATAAAAAAGCAAATTAACACAATTATCTACTTAAATCACAAATTATATACATTAATTGACAATGTTGGTTATTGGTTGGATGGATTTGGTTTTAAATAGAAAATTAGATGCGTTTAATACCAATTGTCATGAATTAGTAATTATGGTGGTTGGGTGCAATGTTTGTCTCACAAGACATTTAGTTATAGCAGGTGTTTAGTAAAAAGTTAAAAGAAATGAAAAAGTTATGGTTCCTTGCAATACGTTAAATCATAGTTGCAGTCTATTCCAAGAACTTAATATAAAATTATCATAGCCATATAAATTAAATGTCTAGTAAACAAGTTAGGTATCATAGAGTCAATTTGAACATTCTTTATACTAAGGTACATAAACATATTTACCAAGAAATACTAACTCTCACCCTAATTTATGCAATTCTTTGCATAAATTTAGGTAGGGATAAACATGCAAGTAAGTAGATTTACCAAGGTTAGTGCCCATCAAAATCCATGCAAGTCATCCCACAAAGTTTGGGCGAGAAGATTATTGATATTAATTTTCCAATGAGTTTAAAATTAGATAATGAAGATTAAAAGAAAAAAGCAATAGATTGAATGCAATCCCGCCTTACAATTTGGAAACTCCCTTCCACTTCCAATTCCAAAACATACATACTTATTAATATAAATAATGAAATATTAATATAACAAGTCAAATTAACCCTTAGTTTTAAAATTATTATATGTAAAAAGTAAATAAAACAATTATACAAATAAATAATAATTAATTATAAAATCTTTAAATTATAATATATCGTCTCTATTTTATTTTATTTTATTTTAGTTATTTATAATTTAATAAATATATTTCCTTAACAAATGATTATGAAAAAAGATTTGTTTATTTTGACAATGTGTTTGAGATTTTTTGATTAAAAAGAAAGTAAGAGAAAATTGTAATATTTTCAAAATGACGCTAGAGAGGCTCTTTGTGAAGGAGAAAATTAAAATTCACGGCTTTCATAGTCATGAATCAACACATTTAATTCAATGCGCACTTGCAAAGTGCAAAAGAGAAAAAAATAAGAAGTCTAAAACAATTTTCTTTTGGGTTAATGCTTGGTTTGACGAGGAATGAAAAAGGCAAGGAGAATGTGGAAAAACTCAAACAAGGATAACATAAAGCTCAAATCTTACAAGAAATTATTAAGCAAGAAAAATGTCGATTTCATGGTTTCAAGGAGTGAACAACTAATCTTCCTTGGGAAAAATAATCCCAAATTATTTTGGAAGGAGCTCCAACCAAAAAAGATACAAATTGGAAATAATATTACAGCTTCTAAATGGTTTGACTATGCAAGACAACTCTATGAGAAGGTTCCCAAGGTTGACCCTCCCCCTTTGGTCAACATTGATACTAAACTCTTCACGATACAAGAGATAGAGATGGGTATCAAGAAGTTGGGTACTGGAAAACAAAAAGACTTAGCTGAACTCCAAGAAGAATATCTAAAGCGAGGCTCAAAAATTCTTGCACCTCAGATTACAAAAATCTTCAACAACATCATACAACAATGGCTCCCCACAGATTTGACAACTAGTCTGGCAATACCTCTTTTCAAGAGCGGTGACCTCAATAATCCCTCCAATTATAGGACCATCATGATAAACCCTTTGTTTCCAAAGCTATTTGGAAGCATGTTAGAAAACAAAATTAGAAAGTGGGTAGAAGAAAGAGATAATCATGCTAAAGGGCAAGTAGGATTTAGACCTAAACATTCCATAGTCATTGTATAACTTTAAGGCACATCATTGAAAATGTTTGGGAGAAAAAGGAAGAAGTCTTTTGTTGCTTTGTTGATTTCAGAAAAGCGTTTGACTCCGTTCCTAGGGATAAGATTTGACACAAAATGGAGGAACTTGGGGTTCTTAAACATTTGAGAGCAATTGTGCATAGGTCGTATGAAGAGGTGAAAGTCAAAATTAGAACTTTAGTAGGCATTTTTGAAAGTTCTAGAAGCGATATCGGGGTCAAGCAAGGTTGCCCACTATCTCCTATCGTTTTTGGTTTATATATCAACAAGCTTGAGGAGTGGTTAAATTCGCAAGTGGGTGATGGTATCTATTTGGGCAAGTTTGTTATAAGGCTTATTTTGTATGCAGATGACATTATTCAGATTGCTAAATCGACTCTTTGTTTGTAAGAGAATTTACTATGCCTTGAGCATTTTTGTAGAAGTGTGGGGATGGAAGTCAATATCAATGAAACGAAAGTAGTGGTCTTCTCTAAGAAAAGAAAATATAACCAGCATAAGTATTAATTTGAAGACAACATTCTGGAAGAAGTTGCGGATTACAAATACCTCGGAATTGACTTCAACAAAAATCTAAGCTGGAATGATTATAGAAAGAAAAGAACTTTGGGGGGTTGGAAAGCATTTTATGCTTTTCAAAATAGGTGTAGAGAGGGAGAGTTATGGGATTGGAAAACCACTCAAACTCTATTTGGGCTTCTAGTGATTCTGGTGATTCTCTATGGTTGTGAACTATGGGCCAGCAATACATCCAACATGTAGTGGAGACAAATTGAAAAAATTCAAAAGCATTTGATTACAAACAAATTTAAGATTAAAAGTGCAGTTCCTTATGATATATTTTAAGTAAAACAGAGACTGCGCCTAGTGAAGCAATTACTATGGTGCGAGTCATAAGGTATTTAAAAAAAATTGAGCAAATGGAAGAGGGTAGATGGCCTAAGGTTGTCTTTAATGATAGATTGTGCAAGAGCAAAATAACAAATGGTTTAGTAAATTGGGTATTGCTTGAACGTGTGTCCCATAAACAACAAAGAGATAAAATCTTTTGTTATGGAAAAATTCCACAAGTGTACTTGGGATAACGAGCTATGAAGAAAGAAAAATTACTATATTGAAGTGTTTAATCCCACTCATTGTCATCAACCAAAAGCATACATAGAGGCCAGTGTCTCTTGGAGAGCCAAAATTCTTATTGCTGAGTTAATGACTAATTCTCATCAACTCCATTGTGAAACAGGGCGTTGGAAAAGGCCAAAGGAAGTGTGGGATGAAAGAGTATGCATTTTTTATTTTTCTGGAAAATTGGGAACAAAAAACATTTCATTTTAGAATGTGAGGCCTTCAAAGACAACAGGGAAAGTTATGCAGATATGCTGGCAACTAGCTCTTGGGATAATCTATTTAGCGAGGGGTTTGTCGCGAAGCTGGGAGTATTTATTTTGAAGCTTCACAGAAAAAGCGTTGAATACATCAAGCAGATAAAGAAGCAATCTGTCCTATAAACTATCCTATAAACTATCTTTAACGTCATAGATGTTAAAATTTCTTTCTTTATTTTTTTTAATATAAATAACTATTTAATAAAAATAACCCAAAAAAATACTCGTGAAATAGTTCAAAACAATTTTGATGTTAAAGACAACTGTGGCAAGGTGAAAAACATGTGTATACTATGTTTAATTTAAGACGAAGATACAATGGAAATTGGATATAGAAATAAATTTTAATTTATTAGGACAATTTTCGTACCCTAATTTGTATTTAGAATTAAATTAACACTATTAAATAACATAAAGCTAACGATAGCCACACTTGGATAAAAAACTATGGATGCATCCTGGACACTGGATTTAAGAAAACAAGTCGCTGAAAGAACTATAATTATTCTCTTCATATATGATATCTAAATAATTGATCATTTAAATATACAATAATTATTTGATAATTATTCTTTTCACAGATGAACTATAATTATTCTATTCATTTATATGATATTTAATTATTAAAACAGGGGAAAAAGATTCTAATGATGAGATGAATGGAAACTTGTGAATGTTTTGGATTAAATTTGTGTAAATTTAGATACTGAGTTTTGGATGGTGATTAATCCATTTCTAACTTTTATTTAAAAAAACAAAAAATTCTAATCGAAAAAAAAGGATTCCATCGGGAAATGACCAGAATGGAATTTTGGGAACAATCATCGGCGAATTTAAATCCCCAAGAAACCATTATCAATCCATAAAGCTAAACCCCATGGTCATTGAACATCCACCCGATATCCTGCATCCATACATGAATTATGCAGTTCACTGATCTCCTTCGCCTGCCGGAGAGAGAGCGCCAGCCGGGACATAATTAAATGGGCGAGCATGAGCGGAACGTAAATAAATGAGCGACCTGCAAGAAACTACATGGTTGATGGATCAGCTGGATCTCAGCCGTTCAATGATGGGGGCATAAAATTGTTTACCATACCATTCTAAAATTTTATTTTACAATTTATTAAATTGTTTTTCTGCTATACATTTATTTTTTCCAAGTTAATAATTTAATGTCTACATTGTTTATTTAGGTTAGTATTATATTCATCATTAATTTTATTTTTAGCATTTATTATATTGTTTTTTGGGTTATATATCTTTTTTACAATTCCGCAAGTTAACAAGGAGCTACTGTTGTGGCGCTAGTCCCTGTCGGTTAACAAAATAGTTTGGTGTGTTATTATTATGAGATTTAATTTGCGTTATCATGAGAGCTTGAATGAACTTTTTGACTTTATGCGAAGAGTGAAATGTAATGAACTTTGGCTTTGTTAAGTAAGAATTGTCAGAAATGTCATTGAATTGATAAATGCTTGTTACAATTTTATTATATGTCAAATTTTTTGTTTAATATTACAAATCTATCCATCTATTTAAAATAATAATTTAATTTGTATGTTAATACATTAACATTTATATTTAAAATAATCACTTGTTTTATTATTTTCAATTATAAAGTAATTTTTAAAAGACATTGGTCCTATATTTTCTTATTATGATTAAAATTAATTTTCAAAAGACACTTGCCATATATCTTGTTATAATGTTGAGTTTGTATTTCTTAAAATAAGATTAGTTTTAGATATAATTTTCCAATGTCTCATGATTTAAAAAATGCTTAGATTAATAATTAAAATATAATAAAATTAAATAATAATAAAATTTTTATAACCATGATTTTAAAATAGAATAAAATTAAAATATAATAAAATAATAGGAAGGTGTTAAAGCAAGTTATGTATTTTAATAACCATGGTGCAGAAAAGATAGAATTTTCTTATTTTTTTACATTTGAATATTATGGAAATATTGATAAAATGATAATGACCAAATAAACATTATTATGAATATAAATTTGTTAATTAAATTCGTGGTGGAGAGTGTTGAATATTTACATAGATTATTCTCGAAGGTCAAAGAAGGACTTAAGCATTTAAAAATTATAGTTATGGAGTCTTGAAGCCATGATTGAAAGATTACATATCTAGTAACATATTTGGACATGAATGATATGATTCAGGTTAATCTCAATGGTTGAGGAATTATTCCATGGTCAAAAGAACAAAAGATTTATTTATTTAAAAATATTGTTTATCATAACTTTAGTGTGAACTTTAAATTTGTCCAATTACCAATTAGCAAAGAAAATGACTTAATTTGTTGCAGTTAATTAATAATTTGTTGTGATGCAAAAGGACATGACTTTTGGCTTTTTTTATAGTTTTGTGTTAGTAAATATAGGATCTAAGTACAATAATAAAATAATTTTGATAAGTTTATTTTATAAATTTAAAATTAAAATAAACAAATTAAAATTGAACAAACATTTAAACTTTATGAGTTGAAATGCATCTAATTTGTAATTAGTAATTTGTTGCATTTAAGTAATAATTTGTTGTGATGCAAAAGGACATGACTTTTGGCCTTTTTTATAGTTTTGGGTTAGTAAATATAGCATCTAAGTACAATAATAAAATAATTTTGATAAGTTTATTTTATAAATTAAAAATTAAAATAAACAAATTAAAATCAAAAAGACATTTAAACTTTACGACTTGAAATGCATCTAATTTGTAATTAGTAATTTGTTGCATTTAATTAATGATTTGTTGTGATGCAAAAGGACATGACTTTTGGCCTCTTTTATAGTTTTGGGTTAGTAAATATAGCATCTAAGTACAATAATAAAATAATTTTGATAAGTTTATTTTATAAATTAAAAATTAAAATAAGCAAATTAAAATTAAAAAAACATTTAAACTTTACGAGTTGAAATGTAAATTGATGTAATTTGTAATTAGTTGTTGCATTTAATTAATGATTTGTTGTGATGCAAAAGGACATGACTTTTGGCCTCTTTTATAGTTTTGGGTTGGTAAATATAGCATCTAAGTACAATAATAAAATAATTTTGATAAGTTTATTTTATAAAATAAAAATTAAAATAAACAAATTAAAATTAAAAAAAACATTTAAAGTTTACGAGTTGAAATGTAAATTGATCATGATCTCCAAGAAAAAATCCATTATCTTTTGGTGTTCTATACTCTTGCTTTCTGCAATATCATAGTAATCGAATTAAAAGATATAATTTAAAATTTAAAGTGATAAGCTAATACATTGTGTAATGATATATTGAATATATATAAAAAGATATATTTTTTACATAGAGAACATTGGTTTTGGAGCGTAAGCAGTGGCAGTAGAATCCAAATTCAAAATATAATGTAATTCATGTTTATCAAAATACATTTATGTCAAGTCAAAGAAATGGCACTCAAATTTTGTGTTGTAACATTTTGTCATTCTGTCAATACAATGTCATTTTGTCAGCAATGACAATACTTCATTCCAAGTCTCCATGTTTCAAAAGTTTTAGTTGAAGGGGATCCCATGGAATTTGAAGAAATTTATGCTTCTTTATACGAGCTTAGCTGCTGAATTTTAACAACAACATTTTGAGACTTTCCTAGAATGGCTGCGACTGTGCGTTCAGATATTACAACTTGAACTGTAGTTTTTGCAATAAGCTGATGAGCTGCTGTGACACTGCCAAAGGTGATATACAATGCCAGGGAAATTAGTACAGAAATGGAGATCACCAAAACCCCCCATGATAGCAGCAATTGACAAAGTTTTGCAAATCTTGTGTACCTTCCAAATCTGGCAGAACTCCCTTGACGAAGAATTGGCTCCTCAAACTCAGAGAAATTTCCAATACTGTTTATATTGCGATTTGACTGAATTTTGAAACAAAGCATATAGTTAGTACTACAGGGGTTTTATTCTAAGAAATCAAAATGAAAAAGTAGTAACAGAGGAACAGTAGAGGAATTGTTGGCAAATGTTGGAGAGAAATCAAGAACTGCATAGAAAATGGATGCACTTGAAATAAATAAAAATGTTTAAACAAAGCTGACCTTTGATGACCATGAGGCTGGTGAAGACTGCATAGTCGGGTAGCTTGATGATGAATGGGATTGATCAATAAAGGATCTTCATAGCAAGGTATCAACAATTGAGCTTCAATCACTAGCCATTTAACACATTGTTATAAGCAAGTGATTATAAGCTAAGTCGAAGCAAAGTTTTGGGGTGGAAAGGTTTTGGGGTCTTATTGCGGGTTTCGCATTGCTTTGCAATGTTGACGAGATCTCTTTTGATTTGCAAAAACAAATTATTAGGAAGTGAGTATTGTATATACCTGAATCAACTGATCAGATTCGAAAGCAGACCGAGGAAGGTCTTCTCTTTGTAATATTGTAATATTGGCAGCTGTTGTGTGGCTAATATCAGAAGTCAGTGCAGCAACCCTGCCAATTAGACAACAGAATTTAAAAATAAGATCAAGCTGCTGAAAGGTATTTTATCATATGCAATTCTATTACTGGTTACAAAACTGTACCTGCGGTCAATCTTCAGAGTCATGGTAACTAGCTGAACATGACAATGCAGAAGGAGACATCAAAATTGTGAGGTTACAAAGCCATAATACTTGTATTGCAGTAAGAGCATAATATGAAGAAACATATTCATATTACTTTTGCATTTGTTGTAGACGTGAAGGCCATCATGTTCCTGCATTTTGTAATTTGCATAACAAACAGTTAGTTAGAATAAAATGATAACATTGTAAATTGAAGAGAGGACATATTTGAGACAAAACATCTTAAGAAGTTATGTGAACTAAAGCTTCTTGTGCAATCCTTATATCATGTACAATGTGTCAAAAGCTTGTTTAACATTAAAAACAGTATTTGATTGACTAAAGCTGTATAAGAGTAAAACAGATTTGTAACATGACTTGTTGCAGTTTACCAATCTTGACGAGATCTCTTTTAATTTGCAAAAACAATTTATTAGAAACTGAGTATTGTATATACCTGAACCAATTGATCAGTTTCGAAAGCAGACCGAGAAAGGTCTTCTCCTCGTAATATTGTAATATTGGCAGCTGTTGTGTGCATGATTTCAAAAGTCACTGCAGCAACGCTACTAATTAGATAACAAATTTTCAAAATAAGATCAAGCTGTTCAAAGGTACTTTATCACATGCAATCCTATTACTGGTTGCAGATCTGTATGTGTCATCAAACTTCAGATTCACGCTAACTAGGTAATGCTTTTTAACGAGATCTAATACGAACATTGGCTCAAAATATTCCAGAGTGCTGAGGACGGCATGTACTGTGGTGGTCTTATTGGCGGACAACTGTCCCTCCTCGAAATGCTGGAAAGTTACTCGGCTTGGGTTTTACCCTGTTTGCACCCTTTGGGTTATTATTGTTACTTGGTTGTTTAGCTCTGCAGTCTCTGCGATTTTTCCTTTGTATTTGTTGTATTGTCTGCGGTGAAAACAGAATGCGGTTAACTGTATAGCAAACGTTTGGTTGTAGTTCTGTTGTTGCTGGGTTAACTATATAGCAAACGTTTGGTTGCGGTTCTGTTGTTCCAGGTCCGGCTTGTATGCCTCGACTGTCTCGTGTTGCTTTGTTAAGTTCCGCTACTGTATTGTTTAGATGTTTGTTCCTCTGTCGATTGGCGTTTTCAAGTGGCGTTGATGTTTGTCACAGTATTGTCTGTTTGTTTCCCTCAAGAGTCCATGGTTATTTGAGCATTATAAGTTAATGGCATTCTGGTTAAATACTGAGGGTTTCTCTTACCTGCATGGGTTTTATGGAAATTTCTGTAAATGTCAGTTTCGAGCACCATGTCATTGCCATTGTCTTAGTATAGAACAAATGGGCAAAATGGTGCAAGAAAATGCAAACAACCAAGTAGAAATTGTAGGCACGGGTTTCAGAAAAACCTTTAAGTCCCCTTGCCGAAGAACTCCAAAGGTAGTTTCTTGATAGGACCCTAAATGCGGAAGACAAGGTCTGTTTAATGAATTTGGTGGAAAAGACAAAACAAACTTGCTGGTGTGGAAAGAAATACCAACCAACAGTTAGGGAATGTCAAAATAGAGATCGATGAGGCGATCTGTAATGGACAATGCAGCTTCCACGAGTGGGGATATGGAACCGCTTCATTAGGATGTGCCAAGGACAGCATAAAGGAAAGGGTTGTGTAGTGCCTGTTTTTATTGCATAGGACTTGGATATCCTGGTGATAAAGTATGCATTCCAATAGATTTCCATGCGTCCCAGTTGAGAATTTATATTGTTTAGGCCAAAAATACAAATAAGACTCGAACTGATATCTAATGGTTGAGTAATGCAAACATTGCACGTTCACCTGAAATAGAGAGCAGTGCCCATTTTTATTGCATAGGACTTGGATATCCTGGTGATCAAGTATGCATTCCAATAGATTTCCATGCGTGCCAGTTGAGAATTTATGTTGTTTAGGCCAAAAATACAAATAAGACTGGAACTGATATCTAATGGTTGATTAATGCAAACATTACACGTTCACCTGAAATAGAGAGCCACGTACTATGAATCTTAGTAGTTTTATGTATAATGTTATCTACAAATTTCTAGTGGGAGACAGCGACAACTGCAGAGCCAAACACTGACCTTCGGGTTAAATCTATCTCCCTAATTCATTGATTTTTTTTATAAAAAGAAGAATATTATTCAGCATTGCTGTGAAAATTTATATTATTCATTACTTGTGTGTGAAAGATAAAAATAATTGATCCAAAGAACAATACCTGCTCTGGAGCATGTTTACTAACTCGATGCATTTTCCCTTCATTGTCAATATAAGTGAGAGCTGTCCTCTTGTCAGTTGGATTGAAAGGAAGAAAATGGAGGTCTAGAATGGTTGCGTGTGTCTTTTAGGTGCATGGATGTTAAAAGGCACAACAAAAGATACAAATCAGTAAAATAAGCATAGCCCTGCTTATTGACTAAAATTTAATATGATGACATAAAAAAAATACTTGCCTCCTTAGGATCTGTAAGCATCCCAACAATTGCTGCATCAATGGCATCTTGATTCTCTGTTCTGGATGCTCTTGCAACCAGCAAGACAACAACATCCTTGTCATATCCTTTTGTGAAAACCTATTCATGAGAACAATTAGTAATTGATAGTTGTTGGAAGGAAGCTAACAGTACTGGATCATTGAATATTACCACGAACCCTAACTAGGCAATTTGGTACAACTGCAGTATCGGCAAAAATTATGTATTTATGAAATAAGAGAAAGGACAAAAAGAAGAATTAGAAGTCCAGAATAAATACCAACCTTTTGGAAGTGGGCAACTTGGTTTGTACTGTTGACAATATGTGCTGGTTTACCAAAAAAGGTATGGATCCCAGTAGCAATGACAACATGTTCAAGTTCACGCTGTTTGTAAGCAGAGCCACAATAAATCCTTCATTAACCTGCGGAAGCATCAACAGATATAAATAAAGACACGCAAAATGCAAGAAAATAGTAAGAAAGCAGATAATACGGTGATGACTTACAACATTCTTCTGCAAATTATTATTGTTCGAAGATGATATTAAATAAAGACAAGAAAATAGGAAGAAAGCAGATACCAGATGTCGAGAAATCTGTCCCATTGTTGTTGGCTACATGGAGAGTACACGACATAGGAACTAGGCATAATCCTCTGCTCCTAGCATCGTATTTCGCCTGATCTCCTCGCCTGTCCTGAACAAATTATAACATCCTTTAAGTAAAGTAAATGGAAAATTTCATGGAGAAAATGACTTTAAGATTCTGTTCTTCAGACTCCTTTTTAAAATGATTCCAACAGAAGATTGTAAGTCCCCTTCAAATTTTGTTACAGAAGAGCCAAAAACACTACAGCAATTACAGACACTACTTAACAGGGGATGCATACTGAAATAAAATTCAACTTCTCGTGTGTGTTATTTTTCATTATATCGAGAGGTTCATTTTCTCAAAATTTGCAGAGAGCATTTCATTGTTGATTAGCAGAATTTATTAAACATGAAAAACGTTGTAACCTCAGTAAGAAAAAGATTTGAATTACCTTTTGGCTTGAGGGAGGGAATGCCTTTGAGATAAGGTGAGCTGAATACCTGAAAAACACCGCAGAGGTTCAAAAGGATTATAGCAAAGCTTTGTAAATTTTATCGTTACAGAAGAATAAACCCTAAATCATCAAATCTCTAAAGAAATGTAATCAGAAATAAGAAGTAAAGAAAAGTATTGGATTAAGACCTGATCAATCTTTAAAGAATCTGCTTCAAGAAAACGTGCATCCGCACGAACAATATCTCTAAGTTTGATGCTGATTATGTCACCAAGAACAAGCATTTCTGCATGTTCTTCATTCCATTGTCCATCTTTGAGAACTTGTTACGTTCAAAGTCTTAAGTCATTGACCAAAGAATTTAAAACTGCAGCAGCCATGATCTTAAGAGGATTCTGAACATCCAATTCCATGCCTCCGCTAAAAAACCAGCATAGAAAACTGAAAATATTGGGGCTGCCACTGATACAAAAGATAGTGAACAGACCTTGCTCTTTGGAGCGAGCCAAGTCATCAGTGCTGCAGCAACATTGCCAGCATTGTTTTCCTCTATGAAACTTATGTTTAGATGAGATTTTTATTGCTTGTACAGCTAAGAGAAACATAGGTAAAATAAAACAAAACTTTGGAGCCCAGAAGTTTCATTTGACTTAGTTTATAATGCTATTATAATAAAAAATCATGTCGGTCAACCAACGGTCAGCAATTGATCAATTGCATATAGTCCCAGGGAAGGACTAATAATACCAAATGCATTATGCCATAATTCCATTTTCAAACAACATATATTCATTTTAAATTCCATATAGTTTGGTACTATTTATAAAGTCTAGCTTCAAGCATGTTGCAGAATGCATTCGAAGAGACATGTATAAGGACTTTCTAGCCTTGTTTCCTGAGTTGTTACCTACAGTATGCAAGAAACAAAAACTAACATAGCATTCAGCTATAACATAGCAAGGAACAGAAATGACTAGCTGATTCAATATACAGTTTGTCATTTAACTTGAGTAGATAATAAGTGCCAGATACAAAATTATTGCTGATCTGATGTTGCATTTGCTGTATTCAATGATATAAAGCATGATGCAGAATGCGTTCCATTCGGCATAGAGAACAGAAACAGAAACAGTACAAATACAGATGCATAAAGACTTTCTAGCCTTTTTTCATCAACCGTTGCGTTACATATTCTTTGTAAATGAGTCAAAATTGCAAGTCAAATACTTGTATTATAGTAACAGCATAATATGAAGAAACATATTCATATTACTTTTGCATTTGTTGTGGATGTGAAGGCTGCCATGTTCCTGCATTTTGTAATCTGTATAACAAATGGTTAGTTAGAACAAAATGATAACATTGTAAATTGAAGAGAGGACATATTTGAGAGAAAACATGTTAAGGCATATGTTCATGTACCTTCCATTTGTTAGTTGACATGTAATAGCTCACTATCTTCATTGATTGTGAACTTGCTCTAAATTTTGAAGTCACGTAAGATGTAAACAGTGGTAGCTTTTTGTTGCAAATATGTTTCATATGACATTGATTTTAAATCAGGAAGCAAGTCATGTAATAATGACTCCCTGATAATGCACTGGACAAAGTTATTTGTAATGGATTCTATTACAGCATTTATACAATGCTTGTAGAGGAAAGGGCAATTATCATTGCATTGTGAACAGAAAGTTGTTGCATTGGCTATTGCTATGGATGAATTCACTGGGGAGTTACAAATTGCACAAACAGGTTCGAAAGGAGTTGAATATGGATTTGTTGCGATCAGAGTACCTTCGACCTGTTTATAAAACATTCAAGTGTTAATTTACATTATTACATGGCAAATGCAAAGGCAGCAAAAACATTATTATTGCTATACTTACAGCATAGGTAGATGTAGTTAGTTTTCTGAGATTGTTGAGTGCATCTGTGTTAAGTTCAGTCATGAACATTGACTTCGATGCTCTGAATATTGTTTCTGTTGTGTTTACCTTTTTTGTTAAATTTTTGAAAAGGATGAGCGGAAACTGTCCTTTTTGCAATTGTTTTTCCATTGAAAGGAAAAATTGTTCATATCTGTCAAAGAGTTGCAACTGCAAAAACGAAATTGTTATGTATTGAAAAATACAAAAAGTAATATGCAAATACATTGTTCGTATGCATTGAAAAATTGCAATTGCACTAGACAAATTACAAAAACTATAGACAAATTACAACAACTATGTATTGAAGTGATGCATGTTATCTACTGAAAATTAGGAATAAGTAACACCTGAATACATATAGTTGCATTGTCGTTTTCAGAATCTCCATCTTTGATATGAAGTATGTAATGCAATCCAACTTGTTTGGCAAGTGTAACGGCGGCAGCGATTGTGCCAATTGCGTACATTTCTTTTTTGTTTGCAAATTGCCTAATGGTTGTATTGGGAATGAAGCAATATTCTTTGAAAACTTCAGGTACAGTTTCTATGATACTTGATTCATTAAGCAATATTATTTTGTCACAGTCACCGCGATCATATACAGTTTTAGGCAATATTCTGAAATTTGTAATTGAGATGTTGTTTCCTTGCAAAATTTTGTGTTCATGTCGCTCCACCAAATGTGCAGGTACACTCAACGTTATAGTCATCATTCCTTGAGCATCTGTCAAATCAGCTCGCAATACTTGACGTGATTTGTTTTCTTTATCAAGGAATGCAGTATAGACAACCATTATGTCTCCAACAAATAGCTGCCCAATTTTACGACTATTCAGATCTTCAATTGATACTTTAATTGGCAGTATCTGTTTTTGCCTATTAAAATTGCTTAGTTAGAAATTGCTATAAACATTTGTAGAATAGTATGTTTCTCATAGAGACTGAATAAGTAGAAATAGATTAGAGTTTTTTGTTTCATATGCATACCTTCTTGATGTATCATTTTGTACATTTGTTGAATGAAGTTTGGCTGCAATTGTTTCATTTGGACTAACACAGGCAAACGCATGGTTCAATATGATGTGGATATTATCACGTGTATTTTGTGATAAGCAATCAATAAAGAAATTGTGATATGTAACCTGTACATGTCTTCTTGCTGCATTGTTTGGGGGGACTTACTACTAGTGCTTTCTTCACTCGTCCAAGATTTTCTAATTTATATACATTTAAATATAGATATGTAAAAAGAGAAGATATATATAGTAAAGATTAATCTGTTATATATACATTTAAATATAGATACGTAAAAAGAGAAGATATATATAGTTAACATTAATATTTTAAATAGAAAATTGCATATTTGTATAGTTGTCATACATACCTTTTCAAAGCAGGTGGTTGGTTTGCCTTTTCTAATTGAGTTATGTGCTTTATGTCTTCAGTTGTTTGTTTTCCTTTTTTAGGATTTATGCTATGTTATAGAGTAGCAACATATATTTAGTTCAATTTGAAAGAGCGTATAGAAGTAAACAGTTAACAAGGAACATTAAAAACATAGAACGATACATATGTAAAGATAGAATGCATATATAGTAGACATTAATATTCTAAATACAAATTGGCATATTTGTATAGTTGTCATGGACATACCCTAGTGAACATTATTATTCTAAATACAAATTAGCATAGTTGTATATTTGTCATAGACATACCTTTGCAAAACAAGTGGTTGGCTTGCCGTTTCTAATTGGCTTATGCATTCTATTTCTTCAATTGTTTCTTTTCGTCTTTGAAGATTTAGGCTATGTTATAGAATAGTAACATATATTTAGTGCAAATTAGTAGTAAAAAGTGAACAAGAACATTAAAACCATAGAACCATAGATATGTAAAAAATAAAAATAGAATGCATATATAGTAAACATTAATATTCTAAATACAAATTAGCATATTTTTGTAGTTCTCATAGACATACCTTTGCAAAACAAGTGGTTGGCTTGCGCTTTCTAATTGGCTTATGCATTCTATTTCTTCAATTGTTTCATTTCCTTTTGCAAGATTTATGCTATGTTATAGAATAGTAAGACATATTTAGTGCAAGTCAAAAGAACATATAAAAGTAAAACTTGAACAAGAACAGAAGATCCATAGGAAAGGAAAGGCAAAAAGAATATACTCTGTTTGTTTATGTTGCATGTTGTTGTTCTTTTTTCTTGGTCGTTCTGTTCAATTGAAAAGGGTTTTACTAGCAGAATCTGCATCCATAAATAGATGAGGTCATATCTGCAAATTTATGATAGGATACTTGTGTTGGTTAATTGACCAGGCTATCTTTGGCATAACTTGCATTGATCGATACAGAACGCCATATATGTAAATGTACAATAGAATGCATAGTATGTAACAAAGGGACAGTAGAGCAATTCTTGGCAAATGTTGGAAAATGTCGCAGGGAATAATTAATAATATTAATATTAATATTAATGTAAACACAGAATAAACAATGACGATTCCACATTTGAATTGCAATATAATTGAATGAGAGAAAAAATATAAATGAGCCAATACAGCTTAAATATCTATATTTTTTAAAACAATCACGGAGTAACTCTAGTATAAACCTAGAGTAACTGGACCATAAACGTAGACAATGCAAAAATTAAAAGCCTAACAAATTGACAAAAAGCAATGAATAGAAAAATTGACAAAAAGCAATTAGTAGAATAACGCCGTACCTGCAATGAAGCCAAGGGTTCAAATTCCTTCTCGTGTAGACCATATTCATGCACAACACAGCCTGTACGAGTACCATGAGAAAATGTGCAAATGACGAAATTGGTTATCATAGCTGAAGGACAAGAGATATTGTATCATGGTCAGACCAATATGTATCCAATACAAAAATTGTATATTTTATATTAGCTAGATTTGCCCAAACATGGTCAATCAATGATTTGTGCATGCTATTAGTTTTGTCAACTAGGAAATGCAGATTGTAGTTTTGCATGTAGGTTTCTAGCTGCTTTGTTTTTTGATTGCAATGTACCATATCAATATTGAAGTCCCCTAATATAACTATGATATTGTTTAGATCTAAGTGGTACAAAGCTTTTGCAATGACATTGAGGATATTGTTCAGGTTTGCACGTGGCGATGCATATATATTGAGTATTGCAATTTGTAATGTGTGAAATTTTATTTTTGCAAGCAATGCTTCTACAAAGAAGTCTTCAAAATGGGTATGTTCAAGGATAATGATATTTTTCTTTATCAATATCATTACTCCATGCTTAATGCAACTTGAGATGCAATTGAAATTTTTGAAGCATTCATTTTCCATACACAGCAACATATGTGTTTCTTGTAAGCACAAGATATCAGATTGCATTGTGTCATAGTCATTGCATATATCAGCAAGATGCGCATGAAGATTGCGAGTGTTCAATGAAAGAATAAAGATGGATCGCAATGATTGTATTGATGAAGAGTCATATTCTAATTGCCATTTTGCAGTGGTTTCCAAACGTTGCATCTCACAATTTACTTTTTGCTTGACCTTGAAATTATTATGTTTAAGAGGATTAAGCAAATACAATGATTCTATGTTTTTGACACGTGATAGTGCTGTGTATACTAGGCCATGCACTTGTACTCCAGTAGGGTCGAATGCAACCCTATCCAAGGTTAAGCCTTGTGATCTATGTATTGTGCGTGCACATGCAAGTTGAATTGGAAATTGTTTTCGTATTTTCAATGGCGCCATCTTTGATGTCATAGGCATTGCTTTTGATATTCGCAATATTGGTGTCCAATCATATGCTATCTCTGAAGTATACAAATGAGCTAGTTTTCTAGATTGTCGATGACCAATATTAGGGTCATGGAACTTAATCCATAGAACATCGACGTTATCTGTATGGGTATATGCTTTAACTATTCCATCTGCACCATTCACTAGCCCATCTGGTGCATCATAATTGCAAGCATACATTTCAACTAACATGTTCAACTTTATCAAAAGCTGCGGTGGCAAAACAGCCGTATGTTGATGAGTTGGGAAATTGTCGTTATTCTTCTCATTTTCGTCAATTGCATTAATTAAAATTTCTTTGCCATGCATCAACATCAACATTTTATTGTTATGCATTGCAACATCTTTGTTTTTGTAAAATAAATAGGGAAATGTCGGATCATTTGGTACAGGGCGCATGCAACTTGTATTCATGTATGTTATATCGTCAGATGTTTGACAATTTGTTCGCATTCTATTTAACACTGATATGAATCTCTTATTTGTTTGTCGCATCGTCATATGCAATTGGAAGCACTTGACATTATCCTTCCAGAAATCATGTGTTATTGTTTGATTGTTGATTGTTGGTTGTTCAAAAATAAGAGAGTCTTGAATAGGTTGTGCTTGATAGAAATCACCACAAAATATCATGTCAATGTTCCCAAAGTATTTCGTCTGGACATGTTTTATGTTTCTGAGTCTATTGTCAATAGAATATAAGAACCGACTTCCAATCATCGAGACCTCATCTATGAAAGCTACTTGCAATTCTTGATATAGCTTTGACAAGTTGTCCAATACTTCTTTGCTTAGTGAAAACAGTTGAGACTTGTTAAAAGGCATTAGCAATGCAGAATGGATTGTTGTTCCACCTGCATTATATGCAGCTTTTCCTGTGTATGCTAATATTAGACCTTTTGGTTTCATAGGATCAGTTGTCTTTTGTGAATCATAAATTCGTATAAGCATTTGGAAAATCGCTTTTGCTGTGAGCGTTTTACCTACACTTGCTCCACCTATAATAAAAAGGTAAATTGGTTCCTTCGGGTTTTTTTTTTTTTAATTGCAATGTCTTTTACAATTGCTTGTTGCTCTTTGTTCAAGATTCTTCTAAGTTTGTAATATTCATTGTTCTCCATTAAAAATGGATGGGCAGTAATTTGAAATCCAAGATTGATTTTTTTCTTCATTTCAGATTGTTTTGGAAATTGCAAGTCCGATTGCAAATCATATTCCTCATAATGGGAATTGTTCTCTTGGTTTTGCATATTCATTTGATTACTATTCAAAGAACTAATTTGCTCATTTGTTGCAGTTTCTAAATCACCCCATGTTGGATTGATGTTATATGTAAATTTGGCTTCATTGACCTGGATTGTTTTTTCATGTAATGTATATGCAGAGAGCCATGTAGGCAATTCTTGTTTCAACGTATCTTCACAATTTTCAAATGGCATATATAACAATAATTTCTCTCGACAAAAGTTTTCAATATCATTGTGTTTGTTATATTTGACAAATCGTATAACATTTGGTTTTTTCCTTTTAGATATGGGTCTGCCATCTTTCTTGTAATTTGATACAAATTCTGCAAGGCATATTTTGCTAATGGAACTTGGTCGTCCAATGTAGTAGTCAACAATGGAATGGCACATAACATCTTCCGAATCATCAGGTTCTTGTTTCAAAAGAATAGGCGGTTTAAGCATAAATGTGCGTTCATCGACTGGAGACGTGTTTACAAATATACATTCCCTTGAACTAGAATTCAATGGCAATGAAAGTGCTATATGCACTGCTTGTTGAGCTGACATTTGTTGTAGATTGAGTAATGTATTTCCGAGTTTACGAATCATTTGCATAGCGTCAATTTCATGTTTCTGATGCTCTTTGCGTATTCTTCTAAATGCATTTGTCATAGACTTGTCAATTTTGGTCATATATGAACTACAATATGACGCTGCAGCATATGCATTTAGCACAAACTGTGCATCTGTATTTGCATTCCATAAACTAGGCATAACCTTTGCAAAACTGTTATTCCAAATGTGAGAAGGTTTCCGTCTTAGGAAAATTGTTGGTTGCTTTATTGTATGTTGTAATAGTTCTATGTATTCATTTTCTAGTAGCCCTATTTCTAGGAGGAAACTGTCATGTGTTATTGAATCATTGTAGTTTGTTTCCTCCAAGAATGCAAAGAACGATATTGATTTCTCTATGATTTTTTTATTTTCTGCATTGGTTGGTTCAATGATCATTGTTGATTTCATTGGTGGCATGGGGAAGTTGTATCTGCAATTTGAATTTTTTCGCTTCTTACAACTTCTTGTATGGTGATGTTTATGCAATTTAGCAACATCTGGCTCCAAATGATCTGTATTACAACTGATGTAATTGTCAAGAAACTTCTCAATTTCTGAATTGCTTTCTTTTCCATATATTGGAGCATTCTCTATCCATAACAGTCCATGTTCATGTTCAGTTCCTCTATTTTGGAATTCTGTTACGAAATAGTAATCATATACTTTGCCAAAGAATGTAGTATCTTGAGATATCAGTTGCTTTATAGCATTAATTCTATGTCTATAGTATTGGCTACATGTGACTGGATACTTTCTTATAAGGTAGTCAATGTCATCATCCTCTAATATGTCAATAGCATTTTTATTTGCTTTATTTCTAAACAATGTGACGAGTGTATCTACTAATGGTTTCCATCGATGTTCTGCACTTGTGAATGTCACAAAGAAAGTTGGAGGCCCTAGTTGTCGTATCATTGCAAATATGTTTTTCCTAATTTGTTCCAAATGGTCAGAAGATATGCGAATGTTTTTGAAATCTATGTATCCAATGTCAGACTTCAATAACTTTTCCAAATTTGCTCGATACTTGACATCTTTTGCCAATATTTTCCTGCCTTTTAGTTGTCCTTTTCTTATTCGCACCCATATGCAAGAAAGCACTTTATCAATTATTATTCGCATTGTCTTGAAAAACAAATTTGTTGTATGATATTGGAAGTCACCACTTGCTTGTAAAAATTCCCATTGCACAATTTTTTGGTAACTAAACCTATTTGTGATGTCATGATCACGTGCATTGCCATAAAATAATGTTGGAAAGTTCATTTCTTCTGCATATTTGTCCTTGAAAATGCCTAATGGTCGTTGTCCTTCAGCAGGTGCTAATTCAATAATCCTGTCTTGCAAATCGTAGATGCGTTGTGATTCTATTAATCCATGTACCAATGTTTCAGTAGCTGTCTCATTATTTGCATCACTATCTGTATCACTTTCATTGTCACTGTTTGAATTTTCTACAATGTATTCATTATTCTCTTGTAAAACATGGGCCCAATTCTCATTTATACAAATGTTGCTATCTTTATAAAGACTTCTAGAACATAGTTCGTTCAATGCTTTCATGACAATAATTGGACGTACTTTACCTGTTTGGTATGCATTTTTGTATTGCAATCGTCTTTTCAATGCAACTGCAATTGTCATTGTATCATTTAGATATTGTGGCAATGCTCTTTGCACAATGTCCATATGAACTGGTACATTGATAATTGATCCTGTTAAGCCAATTTGTGATCGTCTATGTCCCCATTGTCTGATTTGTGCAAATGCAATTCTCAATGACACAAGTCTTTCTTCTAGGTCTGAAAGTATATTTACAGTTGGCAATGAAATGTTACGTCTTATTTGTTCAGGTGTTGCAAATTGTGGTAGCTTTCCATTCTCGAGCGCTTTCTTGCAAGAAACACATATGTTTTCATTGCTAAAGGTCCTATTGTTCAATGTCAAATTCATATGCTTTTCTTGCAAATCTGTACTGAAGAATCTAGTATTTTTTGCAAAATGCAATTTGTTGCAAACTGCACATGTATTCCTAGGCGTGTCTTCGACTTTTTCCATATAAATTTGTATTGCATTTTTCTTGCTTGTAATTCTTGACTTCTTATTAGAAAATCATTTTTTGCATTTGTCATTGCATTTGCATTTTGTACGTATGAATTGCTTTAGCTTGTGATAATTCAGCCTACAATCCTTAGTTGGTTGCATTTGATCTAAATGGCATGCTATCTCAAATGCAATATTATTGCTAAAATGTACTTGAGATATGCATTGCTCTTTTTCTACTATATGCTTATGACGCAATTGATTAGAAACGTCATTTGCTTCGATGTCCAGTTCTTGAGAATTGTGAACATATTCTTGTATCATGCGTTTTGTACGTATGAATTGCTTTAGCTTGTGATAATTCAGCCTACAATCCTTAGTTGGTTGCATTTGATCTAAATGACATGCTATCTCAAATGCAATATTATTGCTAAAATGTACTTGAGATATGCATTGCTCTTTTTCTACTATATGCCTATCATGCAATTGACTAGAAACGTCATTTGCTTCGTTGTCCAGTTCTTGAGAATTGTGAACATATTCTTGTATCATTGCGTGGTAGTGAATATGTGATGTATTTGTCATCAATGATAAGATGTTAACAATATCATTGCATCTCGAATAAGCGGAATTGTAATTGACAAAGTTATTAGCAACAAAGGACCATACTTGGATATTGACTTTGAATATGACAGATATCCATTGTAGACAAAATGGTCCGCCTTCCACTTGTCCTTTTTCATATGGCATTGCCATATTTATCAAATACTGTTGCCAGTTGATATTCATTGTATAGTGTAGCGCATCAACTACTAGGTATTGCTCTAAACAATGCAATGCCTCTTGATTCTTATGCATAAGTGCATTGCAAAAAGATTGCACAATGTAAAGTCGCAAAGACTCTGCATTGAATTCTGTTGCTACTAAATAGCAAATTGCATTAAAGAGACTGTCACCACAATTAGATGTCACTTGCTTTGCAATTGTTAGTCCATTTAAAAGCATATTATTTGCAATTTGCATCCAATGGCTTTCAATATCTTTGCAAATAGGTGACAGGTAGATATTAGACTGGTTGGAAATGCAAATTGGGAACTTTTGGTAAACCAATGGTTCATAATGACCACTGACAGGATTTGCATCATGAAAGAGAATACAATATGGAATTGCATTTTCATGTTGATTAAAGAGCAAATATCTCGTTTTTCTTGTCAATGACCAAACTGCAATTGATATATCTAGCCATTTACCTAACCAACGTATACAAAAGGTATCACCCCATAAACCTCTGTCAGGCTCCTTTATATTTGTAGATGCAGAATAATGCATTTTATGAAGATATGTACCAATATCATTAACACCATGTAACTCGTATAGGAAATCAGGTGCTAGTTCATACTGATATGACTGTATTGCTTCAACGTCATTGTTCTTTAAGCAAAAAATAAAGTGGTCTATTAACCCATTTCGCAATTCATTTGAAGTATAACGAAAATGTAGAAGCATTTCGAATGAGTCAAATAGACAATCTCCTACAGTATATGAAAATGCATTTAGTCTAAAAAGACCATTTCTTTTTAATACAATATCAATGTTCTCAGGCAAAATGCATTGCAATTTGAATTTGTAATTGTCAACATCTATTATTTCTTCCATCATTTGCAATTGCTTACCAGAGTTGCCTTTTGCAATTGTCTTGTACAGCTTTGAAAAAAATATTGATGAAGTTAGCAAAAACTGAACATGATTGTTTTGAACAAAATGTATGTATATTAAAAAAATAGGCTATTGCATTATGTTGCTAAACAAATATCAAATTTCTACCAAGAAGCCATATTTATAAATAACAAAGAAGTTGGAAATGGAAACAATGCAAAGACATAATGAAAAACAGGAGCATAATTTTAAGAATATTTGTGCAAGTTAACAAAAGCAAGGAATGGAAAGACAAAATGAAATAAACAAAAGGAAGCAATGGGAAGACAAAATGAAAAAATGCAGCATAAGTTTAAGAATATTTCTGAAAGTTAACATCATTGTCAATTGCATTTGTGAAATAAAATAACTGTGAGGCTATTTCAAGGTAAAAAGTTTCCTGCTATTCGATATCAGAGTATGGTTATAGTATATGGATCTAAACAAAATTCAAGGGTCAAGGAATCCAAACAAGCCATTGAGAACCAGATACGAGTAGTGCATAAGCGTAGTTCCATAAGGCTTGTCAAGAAGATCCATTATTATGTGATGCTGGAGGTATGATTCATATAAATGATGAACATGTAATATGTTCAAAGGACAGCTTTGGCAAACACAGCAACAGTCTGCTTGAGCAAATTGTCCAAAGACTGTTGCCAATTGTGGCACGTGAAAAAAGATGCCCAAAAATTACAGATCTTTGATGATTCACAAATTGTGGTGAATTGGATGAATGGAACAAATTCATTGGATAATTATAAATTTCACCGTATATTTGAGCAGATTCAACTTGCTTGAACAGAGTATTTAACACATTATCTTTTAACATGTCTACAAAGACAGGAACATGGAAATTGATGGACTGTCAAAAGCTAGATTACACTTGGTAGCAGGACCTTGGATCATTCAAGAGAAAGTGGAAGGGCAGCTCATGGAATGTCTTGACACACTTTTGATATAATCATGGGACTGTTTAAATGTGAATATCTATATCTATATTTTTTTATGGCACTGTTTATGAACATATCTAGGACCTAATTTTTTATGACACAAAACTGGTTTCAAACCTGCAATATATGTCAGAATGACCATGATAGGGCTGTCATATTCACTTTTTTGAAAACTGTTTATGAAGCAAGCTATCTTCTCAGCCATACTTTTATCAGTTCCTATGCTTTAGGATATCTCTATATCTATATTTTTTTATGGGACTGTTTATGGACATATCTAGGAGCTAATTTCTTATGAGACAAAACTGGCTTCAAAGCTCTGATATATGTTAGAATGACTATGATAGGGCTGTCATATTGACATTTTTGAAAACTGTTTATGAAGCAAGATATGTTGCCAGCAATACTTTTATCACTTCCTATGCTTAAGGATATCTGTGAAATGCAAAAACATATATAGTAAGTGTAATTTTGTTTTCATAATAATTTTTTTTTTCTCTCTGAGGAGAATAAGGTAGTTGAACATGATATCAGAATCAATTTGGTTATAACTAGCTAACATGAGATTTTAATCTAAGGTTTAAATAGACAAAATGTCTTGATACATCACTATACGGAGCTAGTTGGATGCTAAGAAATTGACAAAAAGCAATTAGCAGAATAACGCCGTACCTGCAACGAAGCCAAGGGTTCGAATTGCTTCTCGTCTAGACCATATTCATGCACAACACAGCCTGTACGAGTACATGAGAAAATATGCAAATGACGAAATTGGTTAACGAAGTCTCCAGAACTGCCTGGAAAAATACTTGCAGGTCTTTATTCCTCTCTCGAAACCATAATACATTCCATTAATAAAAAGGCAATATGCAACACATACATAAATACTTGCAGGTCTTTATTTCTTTCTCCAAACCACAATACATTCCATTAAAAACCCAATATGTGCCACAAACAGTACAAACAGTTCAAAAACCGCAGTTTATTTAGATCTTCATGTGCAAAAACACTTCAAACTACAAAAGACTGGCGCTCAATCTGTACCAAGAATCACAGCTTCACCCAGGTCATCTCGGCCCAAATGACAACGAAGTCACATGCTGGTCGAAACTGACATTTACAGAAGTTTCCATAAAACCCATGCAGCTAAGAGAAACCCTCAGTATCATGGAAAAGCTTATAATTTTCGCAAAGGAAACATTTCATCCAATATATAAACAACAACAAACGAAGAACATCTAGCACCAGTATAGCAAACCTTCAATTCAGCAGTTCTTAACAAAGCAAATGAACTTAACAGTAACTAAATGAACTTAACAGAGTTCTTAACAAAGCAACCTTCCGCTCTAGGAGTAATGTCAGAGTCGAATATTCATACATCCATAACAGAATTACAAACTTAAAATAACATTATGCACCAAAGTAAGCATACACATAAATTATACAAGCGAAAAACCTTGAATACACGCCTAAGGAACAGCAGTCTGCTCAAGCCTCACAACTCGTGAAACCAGACCCTCGAATTTAACACAGTAACACATTCCACTAATAACAATACATTCCATCAATAAAAAAAAGGCAATATGCGACACATAAATACATAAATACTTGCAAGTCTTTATTTCTTTCTCCAAACCACAATACATTCCATTAAAAACCCAATATGCGGCACAAACAGTTCAAAAACCCCAATTTATTTAAATCTTCATGTGCAAAAATAGTTCAAAGTACAAAAGACTGCTGCTCAATCTGTACCAAGAATCACATCTTCACCCAGGTCGTCTCGGCCCAAATGATAAGGAAGTCAGATCGTGGTCCAAACCGACATTTACGCAAATTTCCATAAAACCCATGCAGGTAACAAAAACCCTTAGTATCAGGGAAAAGCTTATAATTTTCGCAAAGGAAGCATTTGATCCAATACATAAACAACAGCAAACTAAGCTAATTCAATTGGTAAGCTCTCGTTTTCTGTCCTTCTCAGAAACCATGCCAACCTTCTTCCTATCTCCGCCCTGTTAACCAGAATGCCATTAACTTATAATGCTCAAATAACCATGGACTCTTGAGGGAAACGAAGAGACAATACTCTGACAAACATCAACGCCACTGGAAAACGCCAAAGGACAGAGGAACAAACATCTAAACAATACAGTAGCCGAAGTTACCAAACCGACAGCAGACAGTCGACGCATACAAGCCGGACCTGGAACAACAGAACCGGAACCAAACGTTTGCTGTACAGTTAACCGAGTAGGCAGGAACCGCATTGTGTTTTCACCGCAGACAATACAACAAGTACAAAGGAAAAATCGGAGACACTGCAGAGCTAAACAACCAAGTAACAATAATAACCCAAAGCGCGCAAACAGGGTAAAACCCAAGCCGAGTAACTTTCTAGGATCTCGAGGAGGGACAGTTGTCCGCCCATAAGACCACCACAGTACATGCCAACGTTCTTCCTATGTCCACCCTGTTAACCAAAATGCCATTAACTTATAATGCTCAAATAACCCTGGACTCTTGAGGGAAACGAATAGACAATACTGTGACAAACATCAACGCCACTGGAAAACGCCAAAGGAAAGAGCAACAAACATATAAACAATACACTAGCCGAACTTACCAAAGCGACAGCAGACAGTCGAGGCATACAAGCCGGACCTGGAACAACAGAACCACAACCAAACCTTTGCTATACAGTTAACCGAGCAGGCAGGAACCGGATTGTGTTTTCACCGCAGACAATACAACAAATACGATGCGAAGCCCGCAATAAGACCCCAAAACCTTTCCATCCCCAAAACCTTAGTTCGACTTAGGTTACATTGTCAATATATCGAAAAATTATCGATCGCATATAGTCCCCGGCAGGGACCACGCAGTAACTGGACTATAAACCTAAAGTAACTGGACCATAAACCTACACAATGCAAAAATTAAAAGCCTAACAAATTGACAAAAAGCAATTAATAGAAAATTTGACAAAAACCAATTAGCAGAACAACGCCGTACCTGCAACGAAGCCGAGAGTTCGAATTCCTTCTCGTCTAGATCATATTCATGCAGAACCCAGCACCAGAACCTTGAATTTAACAGAGGAGTACCTAATTCTTTCTCCAAACCACAATACATTCCATTAAAAACCCAATATGCCGCACAAACAGTTCAAACAGTTCAAAAACCCCAATTTGTTTACATCTTCATGTGCAAAAACCCTTCAAACTACAAAAGACTGCCGCCCAATCTGTACCAAGAACCACAGCTTCACCCAGCTCGTCTCGGCCCAAATGACAGGGAAGTCACATGGTGGTCGAAACCGACATTTACGGAAATCTCCATAAAACCCATGCAGGTAAGAGAAATGCCATTAACTTATAATGCTCAAATAACCATGGACACTTGAGGAAAACGAACAGACAATACTGTGACAAACATCAACGCCACTGGAAAACGCCAAACGACAGAGGAACAAACATCTAAACAATACAGTAGCCGAACTTACCAAAGTGACACTAGACAGTCGAGGCATACAACTCGGACCTGGAACAACAGAACCGCAACCAAACATTTGCTATATAGTTAACCGAGCAGGCAGCAACCACATTGTGTTTTCACCACAGACAATACAACAAATATAAAGGAAAAATCGCAGAGATTGCAGAGCTAAACAACCAAGTAACAATAATAACCCAAAAGGCGCGAACAGGGTAAAACCCAAGCTGACTATCTTTCCAGGATCTCGAGCAGGTAGACCACCACAGTACATGCCGTCCGCTTGGAAGTCGCGGGACCACGTGCCTCTGAATCTGCACCAAGAATCACAGCTTCACCCACATCGTCTCGGCCCAAATGACAACGAAGTCACATGGTGGTCGAAACCGACATTCACAGAAATTTCCATAAAACCCATGCAGCTAACAGAAACCCTGAATACTGTGACAAACATCAACGCTACTGGAAAACGCCAAATGACAGAGGAAAAAACATCTAAACAATACAGTAGCCGAACTTACCAAAGTGACACCAGACATTCGAGGCACACAAGCCGGACCTGGAACAACAAAACCGTAACCAAACGTTTGCTATACAGTTAACCGCATTATGTTTTCATCGCAGACAGTACAACAAACACAAAGCAAAAATCGCACAGACTGTAGAGCTAAACGACCAAGTAACAATAACAACCCAAACGCCGCGAATAGGGTAAAACCCAAGCCGAGTAACTTTGCAGGACATTTACGGAAATTTCCATAAAACCCATGCAGCTAACAGAAACCCTCAATACTGTGACAAACATCAATGCCACTGGAAAACGCCAAATGACAGAGGAACAAACATCTAAACAATACAGTAGCCGAACTTACCGAAGCGACACCAGACACTCGAGCGATACAAGCCGGACCTGGAACAACAGAACCGCAACCAAACGTTTGCTACACAGTTAACCGCATTCTGTTTTCACCGCAGACAATACAACAGACAGAAAGGAAAAATCGCAGAGACTGCAGAGCTAAACAATAAACAACCAAGTAACAATAACAACCCAAACGCCGCGAACAGGGTAAAACCCAAGGCGACAGTACATGCCGTCCGCGTACCTGCGACAGGTGTCCGCCCATAAGACCACCACAGTGCATGCCATCCACGTGGGAGCCTTGCGACCACGTGGCCTCCACCTCGAACCACGCGAAGCCAGCAATAAGACCCCAAAACCTTTCCTCGCCCAAAACCTTAGTTCGACTTAGGAAATTTCCTTAATATTTTGGAAAATCGGCTAGGTCAACGCGCGGTCAGCGATCTATCGATCGCATATAGTCCCCGGCAAGGACTAATAATTTAATGCTTACATTATTCTAATATCATATTTAGAATTTTTCTTAACTTTAATTTTAATTTATTAATATCTAGAATTTATTAGATTTAAAAATAAATATTAATATTTAGGATTTATGAGAATATTAATATCTAGAAGGATATAGTAGATTGAGTATTATTTTTTAAGGGTCAGAATTGTCAATTTATTAAATTTAAAATTAGTTGTTAATTTTTAGGACTTATTATAATGTTGATATTTATGAGGGTTTAGTAGCTTAATACTCTTTTTTGAGTGGGAGGCGAAAATTGTGTACACAATTATAAGCTTTCGATCAATAGTGTTTAGTTTTTGGTTTATAGCTTTCGATCAATAGTGTTGAATGTTTGGTAGGATTTGACAGGTTAGATGAGAGTGTTAATATAGTCGTCAATGCCCCTAAAAGGGGTTATAGTTTCAAAAGCTTTTTTCAACTCATTCTTTGTCTTTGATCGCTTCAACAAACTTTAGCTTTGGTGGTTGGTTTGTTTCCACTCCTATATCACTCAAAGAGGATCCAATGGTGAGTTCTTTAGCGTTGGGAGGAGACATTACTTTAGGGGTTCAAGAGGACTTGGATAATTTTCCTAAGGTGAAGGAGTTGTTGGTGAAAGAGGGGAATGAAGCTGGATATTCACAAAAGGTGAATGATTGAGAGAGAAATCATAAAGGAAGAGAAGGAGGACTTAGCTCAAAGAAGCAAGAATTGTGGAGGGTGGGAATCGTCTATGGAAGTACAAACCTCTAATCAACAATGTTGGGCTTATAATGTTAATAGAGTCACCAATGCCCCTAAAGGGATTATAGTTTTAAAAATTTGTTCTTAGCTTGTTCTTTGTCTTTGATTAGTTAAATAAAATTCGGCTATGATAACATGCTTGTTTCAACTCCTATACCACTCAAAGAGGAACCAACGACAAAGTGTTTTAGCTCTAGGGTGATACTTCACTTCAGGGATTATAGAGAACTTCGGTTGTTTCCATGAGGTGGAGTGGTTGGTGGAAGGAGTGAATGAAGTTGGTTCTTCGAAGAAGGGGAATGCTAGAGAAGGGAGTTATAAAGGAGGTAGAGGGGGCCTTATAACAGTGTAAAATTTGAAATGGGAACTGATACTGTTACCTGTTTCGTAGAGATAGCAAAAAAGTGACCTGATTTTGAAAATGGGTGATGCAGAACACACATTTTTTTGAGAGCATAGTTTTTGGCACTTTAATCTTTTTTATGTACATTATGTTTTAAAATGGTAGTGATTTTCATGTTGATTTTAAAAGTGAGTATTTTGCATCACATTCTTTTTTTAAAAGACCTATTTTTTGACTTTAAATTTTCTAATGTAAGAAATGTAAATAATTATTTTCTAAATTTGATAGTTTTTGAAGTGGTCGTTTTCTTCATATTTTCTTGTTTTTTATTTTAATTTTAGTTTTTTTGTAGTGAGGTTTTTAATGTTTTGCACTTTTAAATTAGAAAGTCGATATTTTGCATTTTCGATAATCTACATATTTATACATCCTTAATTAATTTTTCAATCCACATGAAATAATTGTTTCTAAAAAAAATATTTTTTAACAATGGACATAAAAATAACTATTTTTAACATAAATATAACAAAAAAACTACACGTTTTGATAATTTTTTTGTTAGAATTGACATGTCAAAATCACAATTTTTATACGAAAATTTTAACTAAAAATGGTTAAATAATAGTTTTTTTTTTTATGAATTTCACGTCAAAAAATAATAATAATCACTTTTTTTTTTTCAAAAAATAATGATTAACTTAAAATTCAATGCGAAAATCACATATTACAAATATTGAACATATAACAACCTTAATTGATTGATTATTCTTTTCATAAAATGTTAAAGTCAAAACATTGCAAAGCTTGATTTCCAAGCATAACTTAAATTTAATCAACAATGTCACGTAATCCAAACTCTTCGTTCTCTAGAGTTTCATCATTGTCTTCTTCCACAATATTTTCTACTTCCTTTTGCTCATTTTCCTCTTCTAATGAATCTTTGATGTCTGCGAATCTCCCAATGTATGTCTTTCCACACATTCCATGTAATGGTGGTTGGGGTTCCTTTGCCTTTTTCACCACACGTGATTCACTATAGTCCCATTTCTTCAACCCAATTTCTTGCATTGCATCTGGAAGAAATTGAAGAACATTAATTCTTTGTTGAATGAAATTGCATTGTAATAGATCTTTCTTAATTGCAATGCAATTTCTTCGTTTTTAAAGGCATCATGCTAGTGTTGTATCTAATTATCAAGCACAAAAGAAATAATGAAGTAAATTAGTACAATGACATATTAATTAAAAAAATAACATATTGAAATTCAATTCCATATAATAAAACTTACCTGAGCCAGAAAATAAATCCAGAACCCAATCTCCTTCATTTGAACATATGTCTATAAGATAGTTAATCAATAATTGTGGTTTTCGATAAATGTTAACTATCTCTCCTTTTGTTTCTTTGTCTTCATATGTCAGTTTTCTCACAACAACATCATAAGTCAGTGTTTGGCTATGACTCTTTCCATCTACTCGATTAAAAATCATAGACATATGGCTATCATCTTTTGCCCAACTATCAATATGAATGAACTCACAATCATTTATAAATTGTTGATCTTCATTATTAAGAAGATTTGACTTCTCCCTGTAACATAAAATAGTAAAAGTTCAATTAACTTGTACATAAATGAAATTTTCAACATTAATCAAATATACATTTTAAACGTCTTACCATGTAAGCTGCATCCTTGAATTTGTTTTCCCCTTGAAGCTTGACAATATCATTGCCAATTGTGTGTCTGAATGAAATGTCACAAATCTCCATAATGGTAATGACGTCACTTCTACAAATCCCGTAACCACTTTATTAAGAGCTTGATAAGTATAAGGGTCACTATCATAGTAAATGTTTGGAATATTGAAACCATGGGGAATATCTGCAATAACTAGGGCATAATCCCTTTTCGGTATGAGTTTAGCAATGTCTTCAGAGTCACCTTGTATTACTTGATATTGAAAAGTGTCTAGCCCATTCCAAATGAAATGATTAAGAGTTGGATCAAGTTCAACATTCTTAATACATTGCTTCCTCGGTCTTTCGATCTTTATTTTTTCAATAAAGGTCTTGAAACTATCTAGTGCTCCATTATCTTCATTCCTCATCTTTTATAAAATAAACAAATATATGTGTAAGTTATAAATTAAAAATAGTACATAGATGAATAAAAATGAATGTATGAATCAAGGTACCTTTTTAAATGCAAGATAAAAAGCTTTTAATGTTGATGTAGAACTTGAATTTGGATAGTGGCGTACAACATCATCCCAACTATCTTAATTTAACAATCTAACCATTTGTGCTTGAATTTTGATGTAAACTTTGTGACTGCATAGATAAAGTAACAAAAAGTTAATATAATGATATGTATAACAAATACTACCAAGAACAACATGTTTTATTCAAAAGATAAATATAATCTAGAAATAAATAAAAATAATTCAGCAAACTTATTTTTGAAATTCTTCAGACATTTCCTCCAATGATAATTCCCTTGACCTCACACGAGATAATATTGTTTTGAAATTTTTTTCGCCTTTCACTCCTTGCATCGCCCTCCAAGGCGTGATAGTCATATCGTCTGGAAGTTGCTTTAGTGCAGGAGTTGATTTACTGTTGCTACATATCAATGGCTTAGACTTTTCGACCCTCTGGTTTTTAATGCCAATGTCTTTCGACATGCTAAAAATATCACCAATCAACTTCCAAACATCTCCAGTTCTAAATGCCAATTGGAAAATGTTATCAATGCCTCTGAATAAATCACTATTTTTGTTGCCTTTTCCACCTGTTGAATTGGTTTTCTCTTCAATTTGATAGTCTACTTCCACGTAACATTCCTTTCAGAAATCTGCAGTAACATTTATCTTATCCCCACCAAATTTTTCTTGAAGTTCACTATGAATAAATCTAACGCTTTGGATGAAAGTCATAGACATCCTATATTCATTATCTGAATTATGATCTCATGCCACTAACTTTGCTTCTGTTTCATTTAAACCAGCATAAATGATACATTTCATTGTTTCAAAACGTGGGTTATTAGGATATTCTTCCATCAATTGTCTTTGAGCTTCTACAGAATGGTTCCCTCCCGAGCACATAATAATTGTATTCAAAACATTTTGACTTATCAAATGCTTCTTTTTTGGGAACTTGAAGTGGATCAACAAGAAGCACATAACTAACCACATGAGCATATGGATTGTACCTCATCAATGTCTTCAAGTTGTGAACATGCAGATGATGTGGCTTTCTGACTTGATATTGACATTGTCCTTCACTTGCCTTATAGATTTGTTTAACATTAAGCTGAAATGTATGACCACCATCAATTAAGTTTCTCTTTGTCAAATTCTGTCAAATTGCATTTTGTTTTGTTTTGATAATGCCATCATCTAAATCAGCTCCTGGTGTAATGATTTCTCTACTTTTTATTGAAGTTTCACTAGGTTCTTGACTGCTGGTAATGACTACTTCAAAATCTTCAACTTTAGTTTTCTTCACCATCACTTTCTCAACAGATTTATTCTTGGGAATTGTTACTTTTGGTCATTTACGACTTTTCTCAGTTCCAATGTCATCTTCAGTAATTGCAACATATGCTTCACTATCAGTTTCAACTTCATAATCCAAAAAAGTAACTTGTTTACCCTTGCTAGATTTATCCACCAGAGGCCTTTTTTTCTGATTCTTTGGATGTAGTTTTGTGGCATCATCAATTACTACATTTTGATTGTTTCCCATATCTTCTTCTGACACTGAGTAAAAACCACTGACAACTTTCATGATATCATGCTCTATGAAATGAATGCTTCCCAACCTAATTGAACAACTTTCAACAAAATTCTGCCAAACAAAATATCATATGTCAATAAAAACAAAGTTAAAAAGATATAGCGAGACACTTTCAAGAACGCAAAATACAAATATAAATAACAATACTTACAATGTTTTATGTCATTTCATTTATGATTTGTTTACACAACTTTGTAGATACCTCTCTCGTGTCATACAATGAATATGATAGTCGATATTTAATCCTTTCATGTGAATTGGGAGCTTTTGTAAGTACGTAAACAACTTCAGTGTCCAGTACTGAACACATATCTATGACTCTTCCCATCACCTAAAAATTTCCATTATCATTCGGTATATCAATATATAGATATATATTCATATTTATGCTTTCTTTTTCTTTCACATACCAAATTCTTGATGGAAATTTCACCTCTTTTTAATTCTTCCAGTCTGAAATTATCTTCTTATCACTTGAGGCACTTGAAAGATTTGTAGCCATGAGCTCAGGTGGAGTTCATTCACTAATGTTTCTTGAAGATGCACCTTTAAGAGTCTTTGGTCTAGAAAGATTCACAAAATTTTTCTTTGATGTCATTTTCCTGAGAAATAGAAACACACAAATCAGTAAATAACAAAAACGTATTAACTTAAATTAACAACGAGCGGGCGGGTGGGCGGGCGGGCTGGTCGGTGGGCGGGCGGGTCAGTGGGCAAGCGAGGGGTTGGGTGAAGGACGACAGGGTGAGGTGGGTAGCGGGGTGAGTGAGGGCGGGCGGGGTCAACGGGTGGGCTGGGTGGGTGTGGGCGAGAGAGGTGCCCGAGGTGTGGGCGAGCGGGTGGTGGGTGGGGACGAGCATGCGGGGGCACCGCACCCGGCCCCCTTTTACCCCCACGCGCCCATGCCGACCCTCTTCCCTCACACCCACCCGCCTCTCCCCTATCGCTCTCGCCCCCCCCCCGCCCTCACACACTTCCTCACCCCCTCACACCCACCCAGCTCTCCCTCACCCCTCTTGCCTCCCCCTCACAAGCCCCCACCTACCTGACCCCTACCACACCCCCTCACACACTAGGCACTCCCGTTCACCATCCATCCCCGCACAGCCCTGCCCACGGCCTCTACCTGCTTGCCCACCTTTCCACCCACCCTCGCCCTCCCTTTCCCTCCCCTTCTCTGCCCGCCCCCTCACCCGCACGCCCTCCCCACCACCCTCTCCACCCACGTGCCCCCACCTCCCCCCAAACGCGCGCTCCCCTCACCCACCCCCTCGCGTGCACCCCTTCCCTCACCCACCCCCTCGTGCCCCGCCCCTCTGCCTCACCCCTCACTCAACCCCTCACCCAACCCCTCGCGCCCTACTCCTCCCCCTCACCCCTCGCCCACCCCTCTGCTCACCCACCCCCTCGCTCTACCCTTTACCCACCGATTCCCTCCACACCTCTAACCCTCCCCCTCCCCCTGCGCCCTCCTACCCCTCTCCACCCACACCGTCCCCACCCCCTCACGCTCCCCCTCCACCTCTCCACCCACCCCCTCCCTCCCCGCCCACGGCCCCTCCCTCCCTCTTCCCCTCCCATTTCCCCTCCCTCCCTCCCCGCCCACGGTCTCCCTCGCCCCTCCTCTCTCCCTGCACGCCATAGAAAATTTTACGGGCAAATGTTCGCCCTTTGGCGAAATTAAGGGGTTTTAAATTTTTAGTGAGCGAATATTTTGTATCATAGTATATTTTTACAAATCACCTCAAATAGCCCACCTTATTTTAAGGGAGAGGGTTAAAAAGGTAAATTTAGCCCTTGAAATTTGGAGTTACAACCTTCCATTCGCCCATTTTCAAGAATAGGTTTTATTTAAGTGAATCCATTCGCCCATTTTCAAGAATAGGTTTCATTTAAGTGAATCCTATGGGCCAAAGGCCCAAATACCATATTTATATAATATGTATGGTAAATTAATAAAAATATAAATAAATGAAAGGTATGGTAAATAAATAAAACATTTTTTATATTTACTCCATAAGTCACCTTATATACATGCAAGGGTGTAAACAAATAAAAAATATAAGTAAAGTGGAGGTATGGTAAATAAATAAAAATATAAATAAACTAGACGCATGGTAAATAAATAAAACCTCTTTTTATATTTAATCTACAACCCTTCTATTTATGAAGGCTCAAGAAAGAGGTTTTATTTAAGTGAATCCTATGGGCCAAATACCATATTTGTAAAAGAGGTATGGTAAATTAATAAAAATATAAATAACCCTCGTTCTATTTATGAAGGCTCAAGAAAGAGGTTTTATTTAAGTGAATCCTATGGGCCAAATACCATATTTGTAAAAGAGGTATGGTAAATTAATAAAAATATAAATAAAAGAGAGGTATGGTAAACAAATAAAACATTTTTTTATATTTACTCCATAAGCCACCTTATATTTACGAACACTCAAAAAATGTGTTATATTTAGGTGAAACCTATGGGAAAAATACTATGGGACAAATACCATGGACTAGATTGTTATTAATACCATGCAAAAAAACATTATTAACCCTAATATTAGTATTAATTAAAATAAAAATAGCACATGGTATTGACCCATGGTATTCACCTGGAATGTAGCCTATTTAAATGGGGGAATTAAACAAGCATAGATCCATCTTTACTCTGGATCTACTAACCCCCGAGAGGTATCAAATATCGTGATATGCAAACTAGCATAGAGTGAAAAAATATTTGATCCGATCAAGAGTAAAAAGGGATATTGTAATTTAATGTATGTTAAACATTTTAGCTTGGTTAAAATAAAAAATAAAATAAAAATCAACTATTAATTTTATTAATTTTTATAAATTACTAATAGTAATTTCTAAGCTCCAGGTTTATGATAACCCATGGTATTGACCCATGGTAATACCATGGTATTCATGTGAGCATAGACTATTCAAAGGGGAAATTCTATCTTAATTCTGGGTCTACCAAGTGCTCAGAGGGATAAATAGATTTCATCCCCCTAAGAGTGGTAAATGTGGAGTTAAGATGGATATAGGTTGGTTTTTATGATAATGAATATATTAAATAGACTTAGGAAATTATATTGTAAAAACGTCTTAAGGTGAATGGTTAAAGCATAGACATTGGACAAGTATATTTGTATACTTATGTTTTAAACTGAAACAAATCCAAGGCTAAAAGGAATGGATTGATTGCACTAACCATCCTTAACTTTCCAACATATGCTGGAGTAAATAGATTGTAATTTGGGTAATTTCTCTAATTGAAAACAGGAACATACTTGTGTATTGGCAGGGTGGTTACGATGTCCCTAGAAGTGATGAATTTGAATTTTTCTTGGTTTTATATATAGTATTAGATTTTTTCTCATGCTTTCTCTGAATGGCACGAGTGAATTTTATCCTATACCGGCTAGGTTATTGATATGTAATTTCCGTAATTTTAATTTCAAAAGATATTTTTAAAGAAATGCAATGATTTCATTTGTGTATTCAACAAACACAAGATTTTATAATTGAGTAAAATATTCGCAATGCCTGGCGAGAGATTCACAAAAAAATTATATATACATATCATATTATTGATAAAATCGCCTTCTATTTTTCCTATATACCATGGAGATTCGCCTATTTATTACACATGTAAATTTAGGGGGGTTCTTAAAATTTTCCTCCCTCCTCACCCACGGCCCCTCCCTCCCTCCTCACCCACGGCCTCCCCCGCGCCTCCTCTCTCCCTCCCAACCCACGGCCCCTCCCTCCCACCTCCCCGTGCATGGCCCCTCCCTCCCTCCCTCCCCGCCCACAACCTCACCCGCCCCTCCTCTCTCCCTCCCCACCCACGGCCCCTCCCTCCATCCTCACCACCCTTGGCCCCTCCCTCACTCCCCGCCCACAACCTCCCCCGCCCCTCCTCTCTCCCTCCCCAACCACGACCACTCCCTCCATCCTCCCCACCCTTGGCCCCTCCCTCCCTCCCTCCCCGCCCAAGGCCCCTCCCTCCCTCCCCACCCACGGCCTCCCCCACACTGCCTCCCTCCCTCCCCGCCCCCCCTCCCTTCATCCCTCCCTCCTCGCCCATGGCCTCCCCGCCCTCGCCGGCGACCTGCCCCCCCTGCCCGACTGGCAGCCGGGCGATTCACGGAATCGCCCTGCCGCTAGTTAGGCGGAGGTGCGGGTTGTCGGGGTGGCATAGACCACCAGTCAGGCGGGGGGGTTGCCTGCCTAGGTGGCACGACCGAGGCCAGTGCCACCCCAGTGGCCTGCCCCCCCCCCCGCTCGACTGGCGGTCGGGCGATTCTGGGAATCGCCTGGCCGCTAGTTTGGCGAGGGGGGGGGCACCGGCCACCCTAGCGGCCCGCCCCCTTGCCCAACTGGCAGCCAGGTGATTCCTGGCAGCCCCCACCCCCCCGCCCGACTAGCGGCTGAGCGATTCTGGGAATCGCTCGACCACCAGTCGAGCGGGTGGGGGCGGGGGGTAGGGGGGGGGGCCCAAGGTGGTGTGGCCAAGGCATGCACCACCTCGGTGGCCCACCCCCCCAGCTGCCAGGGCCATCGGGGTGGTGCGGCCGAGGTTGGCGCCACCCCAGTGGCTCTTCCCCTTGCCCGACTGGCGCCCAGGCGATTTCGAGGCCGGCACCACCCTGGTGGCCTGCCCCCTCACCAGACTGGTGGTCGAGAGATTCTGGAAATCGCCTGTCCGCTAGTCGGGCAGGGGAGCAGGCAGCCTAGGTGGTCGGAGGCCGGCGCCACCTTCGTGGCCCACCTCCCCAGCCCGATTGGCGGCTAGGCGATTTCGAGAATTGCTCGGCCACTAGTCAGGCGGGGGGGCGGGCCACTAGCGAGGGCAAGGAGGGCAGGGATGGAGGGAGGGGGAGCAGGGAGGCCGTGGGCAGGGAGGGAGGGGTGCTGCGTGCGGAGGGGAGGTGAGGGGAGCGGAGGGGGTGGGTGGGGAGGACAGGAGGGGGGCCATGGGCGGGGAAGGAGGGGGGGGGGAGGGGGGTGGGGCATAGGGAGGAAGGGAAGGAGGGGGGGTGCGTAGGGAGGGAGGGAGGGATGGAAGATGGGCGAGCATGAGGGGGTGGGGAGGGGGCGTGAGGTGAGAGGGGGGGTGGGGAGAGGGGGACGGCGTGTGAGGTGAGAGGGAGGGAGGGGAGAGGGGGACAGAGCGTGAGGTGAGAGGGAGGGCGTGGGTGAAGGGGTGGAGAGGGCACAGGGGGAGGTGGAGGGCGAGCGTGAGGGGGTGGGGAGGGTGGCCGTGTGGGGAGGATGGGTGAGGGTGGGAGGGCGCGTGAGGTGAGGGGGTGGGGAGAGCATGGGTGAGGGGGTGGATGACGGGGAGGGCGTGCGGGTGAGGGGGGATGAGGGTGAGGGGGCAGGTGCGGGTAGGGATGGGAGGGTTGGCGAGTCATGTGGGGATGTGGAGGGGAGGGGTAGGGAGGCAGGGGCACGGGGTGTGGGTGAAGGGGGTCAGAGTGTTGAGAGGGGGGGTTGGTGGTAGGGGGCGAGTCAGGCTGCGGCGCCCACCCCAGCATCTTTCCCGTCCACTGTGAGGGTTGGGCGATTATGAGAATCACCCAACCCCCGCGACAGGCGAGCGAGCCACTGGGGTGGGCGCTACAGCCCTCACATCCCGCCCGCCTGTGCCCTCACACCCCGCTCGACCTCCCTGCCCACTGCGCGACACCATGGCGGCCCACCCATGGCTATTGGGTGATTGAGTTTGATCGGGCCCACCATGCTCATGATGGACGTAATTGTTATTTTGGCTCAGAAAAATTATTAATTTAAAAAAAAAAAAAAATCTTCTTCATTAAATTAATTTAATATGAAAAATTTAAAGGAAAAAATTTTAACTTACCTTTCAATTGTGAGAATTCTTCATTGAATATGTTGTTGATAGCAATATAGCAATATAGCTGCTCCACAAATTCACGGGTCTTTCAACAAACTTCAGAAAACCTGGATGTGACATGAGTAATAATGATAATGAAATTTAATATATAAGTGAAATTACAGAGATGTTTTACTGTACGGTTAATGTGGGATAATTTGTTTTAAAATATTATAAAGCGAATATTGTAGAATTGTTTTACAACGGGTTGAATGTGGGATTAGTTTGTTTTAGAATATATTATAAAAATTAAAAAAAAATTCAATTGTTTAGTAAATATTAGATACTTTAACTATTAAAATAATTAATGTGAAAGTTGTAGTTTACAATTTTAATTTTAGTGATTTATTTCATAAAAAAAATTAGTTTACATTTTTTAATAAATTGTAGAATAAAATAATGAAGGTAAATAAATCTAACAAACTTTTTGGAGGGAAATATTTTCGCGAAAATTTTTGGAGGGAAATATTTTCACGAAACTTTTTGGAGGGAAATTTTCATTCTTTAAGCTATATAATATCTTTAGGACACTCTCCATTTGTATCATTCAACATGATCTTCTATTTGAAAGGGATGGATTGTTCTGATAGTGAAGTTTCGATTTATATACCATCAACATCTTCATCGCGTAAAAACTCTATTCATATTGATGAATATAGTGGGAATTCTTCCACTATGAATAGAAAGTCAATTCTTCCACTTAGTCTTGATTCTAAGGACTATGAGAGCAACACTGATGAAAGAGGGGATGGAGAATTTCAAATAAATAAAGAGTCACAGATTCCACTTAGTCCTAATTCTAAGGACTATGAAAGCAGCAGTGATGAAGAGCATGATGGTGAAGTTCAAAAGAATGGAGTGTCACGATGTCCACTTAGTCCTAATTCTGAGGACTATGAGAGTAGCAGTTTTGAAGAGCATGATGGTGAAGTTCAAAAGAATGGAGTGTCACAGTGTCCACTTAGTCCTAATTCTGAGGACTATGAGAGCAATAGTTTTGAAGAGCATGATGGTGAATTTCAAAAGAATGGAGTGTCACGGTGTCCACTTAGTCCTAATTCTAAGGACTATGAGAGCAGTAGTGATGAAGAGCGTGTTAACGAATTTCAAAATAATGGAGTGTGAAAGTGTCCACTTAGTCCTAATTCTAAGGACTATGAGAGCAGTAGTGATGAAGATCATGATGATGAATTTCAAAAGTATGGAGTGTCACGGTGTCTAGTTAGTCCTAATTCTAAGGACTACGAGAGCAGTGGTGATGAAGAGCGGGATGATGAATTTCAAAAGATTGGAGTGTCACGGTGTCCACTTAGTTCTAATTCTAAGGACTATGAGAGAAACAGTTATGAAGAGCGTGATGATGAATTTCAAAATATTGGAGTGTCACAGTGTCCTCTTAGTCCTAATTCTAAGGACTATGAGAGCAGCAGTGATGAAGGACAGGATGATGCACTTAGTCCTAATTCTAATGAGTATAAAGGTAGCAGTGACAAAGGACAGGATGTAGCATTTTCAATAAGTAAACAGTCACATTTTTGACGTAGTCCTAATTCTATGGACTATGAGAGTAGCACTGACAATGCACATGAGGAAGAATATCCATTAAACATCGAGTCAAATTTTCCATTCAGTCCGAATTCTAAGGACTATGACAGTAGCACTGAAGAAGGGGAAGATGAAGAATATCCTCCAAGTCAATATTTGAAAAGCAGAGCTGATCATAGTGTGGATAAAATTCCTCTTAATGATGATGAAAATCCTTATACAAATGATGATCCAATGATGGAGATGTTGCCAAGAAATATTGTATCAAGGAGTAGGAGCAGACCTTTTCGTATCAATGCAAGTTGTTCTAGTTATACAAGGGGTAGAGCAGAATATTTGATGAGAAGAAGTTCTATCAGTGCTCTCATTTCAAGTGAATGTTACCAAAAAAATTGCTTGAAACATATGGATTTCACATTTGCATTAGAAAGCAGGAAGAGATATTTTTCAATGAATAAAAGCATGCAAAATTCATATTTAGTTGGGTGCATGCAATCTACATTGTCAGGTTATGATTATCATATTAGGAATTTATTTATGTGTAGAAAAGCTTTCAAAATGTTTCATTCGATTGGGAATTTTCATCTCTTGACAATTCAAGAAAATTTGGAAAAGGATCCCACATTTTATTCAGAAGTAAATCATAAAAGATAGTTTGGGCCATTATCAAATACTGCAATGTCATGGATGAAAGATTTCTTTTCAAAGCATGGAGAGTGTATGCCAAATAGAGAGACAATACATATTCTAGATAATTTTTCAAGACGAGAAATCTACAACTTATACAAAGAATATGCAGAAGGTGCTGAGGGACATGGACGGTTTATTACATACCAATATTTTGTGAAGGTATGGAAGAAAGAATTCAACAATGTCCGTATTCCTAAGAAGACAAGGATGGGGATTTGTAGTACATGTGCTTCTCTTAAATAAAAAAGGGACAAATGTGAAGGCTCAGAAAGTGGTAAGCATTCATAACTTTAACTTTTAAAATTGTATAGTCATCAACTATGAAAACATATTTCTTAATGAATTTATTTTATGTTGTGTAGATTTAATTGTCAAAGAACTTCAGGAGCATCGCGAACAACAAAAAAATGAAAGGAATAAGTTGTACAAGCATCGAAAGAAGTGTTATGATAATCCAAATAAATATTTGGGTTTGATAATTGATGTTATGGACCAGAAGAAAACACTTTTACCACATTTTGTTCGCACACCCAAAAATTTACAGGAGGAAAATTTTATTCAGTTTCACTTGGTCAGCTGTATGGTATTCAATGGGAAAATGTTGCCAAGGGTGTACTTCATAGCTCCAAATATTCATAATGATGCAAATCTGACCATAACCATAATTCATGATGTGATTTCTCATTGGTCTAGTAATCTTCTTGAAGTTTTGTATCTACAATTGTACAACACTTGCCGTGAAAACAAAAATCAGTTTTCTTTTGCATATCTAAACATGCTTGTTGAATTGAGAATTTTTCAAAAGGTAAAGGTTGGTTTCCTTCTTGTTGGGCACACTCATAACCATATTGATCAGATGTTCAGTCGTTTTTCAGTCACATTGAGGAGGAAGGAAGTTGGGAGCTTGCCATCACTAATTGAATGTATTAAGAAATCATACATGGTAGAGCCTACTTTTGATGTGTTGGAAGAAACTGTTGACATGCGAAGGTTTATTCTGGGATCATATGGTGAGGGGAAATGCATTGAACAACTTAATGACATTAGCTTCCAACATCAATTTCGTATCAAAAAAATTGATGGGAAAATACTAATATGGGGCAAGAAGTATTCAACAACTGCAGAATGGGCACCGTCATCAGGTTTGCAATTTTTGAAGTTCATTCCAGATCGTTCAATATTTGCATCAAAAATATTGTTATTACAATTAGTTGGTGAAGTTCAGAATGCACGCAGACAGAATAGAGATATAAATTATTTTGATTGCCTGGAAGAAATTAAAAAATGTATTAGATATACATATGAGTACTTTGACATTACTGATTCAGTTTGGTGGGAGTCATTTTTCAATAATCAAAGTGATATCATTTCAACAACAACAAATGAAGATATACCTTTGAAAAATCCATTTATTTGGCCACAAAATGTGTCGAATGAACATGAGGAAATAAACATTGTTGAACAACAACAATCTCAAGGTATTATTAATTCTTCACAGGCAGCGGAAAGAGAGATGTATATTGGTTCCAGAAAATCTCGTGCACAATGTGAAACCATGGAAGACCTTTATAGGGATTTGGTACAAGATATTAAGGAGGGTTACATGATTGCAGTGCTAGCATATGGAGATCCCAATGGATATCCATTCTGGGTTGCTAAAGTTATAAAGTTTTTTACAGAAAATGAGGATGTTACAAGTGTTGAAGTACATTGGTATGCCACAAATACACACCTATTCAATGGTGTGTATAAGCCAGAGATGCTAGTTGACAAAAAAAATGGCGGAAAGAGAAAAATAAAGGGTAAAAATATAAATTGCCATCGCACAGACATATTAAAATTGGAGGATGTTGACATACTTGTTTATGACTTCAATTTAACAAAGAGAGGAACTCTTCGCTTCAAGACGATAGAGATTCTGAAAAGGTTATTGCCAGAAGGAACAGTGTTTACGTGGGAGTCTGTTGAAACCAGTCGTAGATGTAGAAGAATTTTGAAACCTGAAATGTTGGGCATGCATGTGGACTCAGATGGGGCACTAGTTGATGAAAGAGAAGAATATGGAACATCTTCGTCAGCATCCAGTCACTCATTTGAAGATGTGAATTCTGATGGTGTGCAAGAAAAGATGAGCGATTTTGAATAATTGTTTAAGACAGTTTATATAACTGATGTATGCATCGTATATTCAAATAAAATTAATGATTTCCATATGGTGTTAAATGAGAATTTATGAGGCATTTTTATGTTGTTGGATTATATGTCTTAATTATGATAAATTTTATTGTTTAAAATATCTACAATGCAATATTAAATTAGAGATATAATGTATGTTTTATTCAATATACAAATAATGACTTTTGAATTCATTTAGTAATGTAATTTGTTCATAATGTCATGGTTTTTTAATTTTATAGTTGAAAAAATTTCAATTTCTTTTGTATCTGGCATGTTATGGTTGAAAACATGTTGAATTTATATTTAGGAAAGAAAACATGATATTCTACCAAAAACATTAATGTGTTTTTTTCCTCATAAACAACTTTGTTTGACACATAAAAATTTGATTTTACTAACATTTTTTAAAAAATTTGAAAATTGACCCTAAAAAAAAATCATTGTTCTAGTATCATCACTTTTGTTTTGAAGCTATATTTTGCACGAAAATTTCATAGTAAATTTCGTAGTCACTGCCATTTTTAAAACATGTTCAAAATTGATGCCTAAAAAATAAAAACTTCGTTCCAATATACACACTTTTCGTTTTTAGCACTGTTTTTGATGTTTTTTCAAGGTTTTTTGGCCAGAGTTCCCGTTTTGAGTTTATAGTTCCTGTTTCAAAGTTTACATTGTTTTATCTCAACGAGAAGAAACTATCTACGAGAGTATTAACCTCTAATCGAGAATGTTGGGTGTTTGGCAAGACATGACTCATATAAAATGTTTGACAGGAGCATTAATAAAGTCATCAATGCACCTAAAAGGGTATAGTTTCTAAAAATTCTTCATGGCCCATTCTTCATCTTTAATTGATTCAACAAACTTTGGATTTATTTTCTCGTTTGTTTCAACTTCTATATTGCTCAAAGAGGATCCACTGGTGAGTTCATTAGCTCTAGGGGGAGACATTACCTTAGGAATTGTAAAGGACTTGGATTTTTTCCATGAGGTGGAGGAGTAGTTGGTGGAAGGAATAAATGAAGTTGGCTACTTGTATAAGGTTAATGGTGGAGAAAGGAGTCATAAAAGAGGTGAAGGAGGCCTTAGCACAAAGAGAAATAAGAAATGTGTGCATAAGAAAAGGTGTTATGCGTGTTTGGTATTAGGGGTTGATGTCCAAATATATCAAGTCATGGACTTAGATAACTAATCTCTCACTAACATAAGAGGCAAGAGATTTGTGTAAGAAATGGTGTGATATGGGGATGATGTTCAAATGCATCAAGTTATGAACTTAGTTAACTATAAGTGATACTAGGAAAAAAAAAATGGAAGAAAAATACTTAAAGATTAGTTAAAATTGACACATTAAAAACCACCCATTAGTTACTACTATCAACTTAGCATAGTAACCAAAAGGTGAATGGCTTTCTAATACACCCAAAATCCCATGAGCACCACAAATCTGTGCCACTCATACAATTTTGCTTACATTCAATTCATCTAGTATTTCATTCCTTTTCAATTATATAAAAAAATATAATACAAAATAGAGTGGGAGCACTTATTCTCTCACTACCCACTTATCCTCACTCATTGCATACGTTTACATATAATCCTTATTCAAACCCTATGTACTTAGTGCTTTTATATCTTCATGTATACATTAATTCACATGGAAAATTCATGTTCAGGTACCATTCCCCAAGGTTGTTTTACTTCTACGTTTTTCAAGATTAATCAGCATGCTTATCTCTCGGCCAGCAAGTGGATTGGGATTCAATGTTTGTTGGGCATCTCAATTGCATATAGGCATTTTCCTCAATGATTTGCACAATCAATGGATCGATATGTTCCTCCTTTTTGCATGTATTTCTTCCATGATTTGCAAAACCCACATAGGATTAAATCAACATAATTATAAATTGTTGCATGAGCAAAGCAAAGTCAACATTGGGTTGAGTTAATACATATATTTACACTCAATTCCTCATCCATCAACACCCAGACTGGGATCATTTCAATATAGAGGCAATAAACAGTGAAATGAATTCCATTTATTAATAATTATGTACATATATCTTTACTTGAAATCTTGTTCCTCTTTTTTGGCTAGATCTTGGTGGAAATTAGCTACACTTTCTCTCGAGATTACATAGCTAATATAAGCATCAAAGATACAACTTATTTACTTTTAGATCATATATTTCCTCCGCAAAAAACTCCTAAGATCCTATAAATTCTCAATAACAATATTATTTGAATGTTGCCTCATAATGCAAATTTGATTACAACTTTACAACTAATTTTTATTCACTAAATGTTAAAATTGGCAACCAGGGAAAAACTTCATGTGGGTCATCTTATTCATGGCTGATAATATTTTTATTAGATTCCTCTCATCGAGGGGTGTAGGATTGATATAAAGATCATCCGATTCCGATAAGTATTCATGGAGATATGAATTTATTTTGATTATGGAATTATTACCAAGTCGACCTACAATTCATGTAGGCCCAGAACCCCAACAATCGCATCTATTCAAACACCAACATTGTGTATAAATATTGGAGGACTTTTCCTCATTTTCACTCACTCTTCTCATCACGTCTCTCTCTCTCTACTGCACAGAAATGAGTCTCTTCTCTACTATGCAGAAATGGATCTCCCTCTCACACATGTGAAGCCGAAAGCTGTTGAACCTGAAGCTGCAACTGCAGAAGCAAAGATTGACCTGTGTGGCCTAGAATATCTCCTCTTTGGAACTTTGTTTTAGGTCCATCTTGATCTCCTCTGAAAACCACAACTTTTGGTGGTGGAATGAATTCAATCTGACGAACGGTTTGCAAGATATCGACTGCCCTAGTTTGAAGCTGGAAACTACTGAAACTGAAGCTGCAACTGCAGAAGTAAATATTGACCTGCGTTTCCTAGAAGATCTCCTCTTTGGAACTGTGTTTTAGGTTCATATGAACCTCCTCTGAAAGCCAAAACTTTTGGTGGTGGAATGAAGTCAATCCGATGAATGGTTTGCAAGATATCGACTGCCCTAGTTTGAAGCCGGAAACTACTGAAACTGAAGCTACAACTGCAGAAGTAAATATTGACTTGTGTGGCCTAGAATATCTCCTCATCTAAAATACATTGTAGGTTCATCTGAACCTCCTCTACAAGTAGCAACTTTTGGTGGTGGAATGAATTCAATCTGACGGTCGGTTTGTGAGATATCGTCTACCCTAGTTTGATAATGAAGCCGCTAATGCTGATGCTGTTGATCTAGGGTTTGCTACTGCTGATATGAATAAGATTTATTGTACTATTTCTCTCTACTAAATTATTGAAGATAAAAGAAGATTTGATCAAAGGGTTTCCCCACACATTGTGGGGTTTGTCCTTGGCTAGCCGCCACATCTTGTGTCCCTTGTCTTGGCTTGTTTTCTATCGATCGTTTAATGTTCTATCTGCACTTTACTTTATGTACATGTGATTGCTAATCTGTGGAATATAATAAGAAAAAGAAGTAAATTGTTATAAGCATAGAACATACCATAACTTAACATGGTATTAGATCTAATGTGAAGACAAATTCTGAGCAAGAGTAAGAGAAATCACCGAAGGGAAGATTGGCAAGGCTATCCTAAAAGAACTATGGGGTCCTCAACACTCTTTCCTACCGAAGACAAGCTCTGTGATAAAGCTAACTATCATGGATGGAAGATGTCTATCGATCTAACGCTAGAAGATCCAGGAGTGTTGGACCATGTAAGAGGCAATATTGTTGAGCCTCCATCAAATGCATCCGCTGCTACATGGAACAAATGGAAAACTGAAGAAGTCAAAATAGAAGATCATCCGAGACTCTATTGACAAGCACTTGGTGGCCTACATCTCTGAACTGGAGACCTCCAAGGAAATCTACGATAGACTGGGAAATGGAACTCACGACTCTTGGAGGATTACCATCCGCATGGTACGTGTTCAGGACTACTCTTCTAAACTATAATGTAATTCCTGGTTTCGAGGAATTAATGGCTAGATGCATTCAAGAAGAAACAAGGGAAGAAGAGCAAGAAGTTCCCATACCTAAAGGTCCTCCTGCTACCTTTTCTTCTCGTGCTAAGAAAAGAAATAATTTCGGGACTAAATAAAAAGGAAAGGCTAGACCTAACGGTGGAAGAAAAGGACGATGTTACGTCTGCGATAAAGTAGGTCACTATGCAAGGGAGTGCCCTGATAGAAAGGACTCACACCAGGACGATGATCAAAATCCCTCTGATGGCAAATCAAAGGAATAACAGATTCAACAGCAAAGGTAAGAGGAGAGCTGGGGATCGAGGAAGAGGACAACCATTCAAGAAGGCTAGAAAATCCAGGATATATTAAATGCACCTGACCTCAAAAAGAAGCTAGTGTCCATCTCGGCACTGGAAGACAAAGGCTACAAGGTAACCTTTAATGATGGCAAGGTACGTATATGGAAAAATAATGTTAAAGATGCCTTTACTCAGGTGTTTGGTGTTGATTCACTATATAAAGTCGATGGAAGTCTGCTAGGTGTCATGTCTTATGACACATCTCTTCAGTTCGAACTTTGACATCAGAGGTTTGCCTCCCTTCATTATAAAGCTATACATGGTGTAAGACAGATGGTTACAGGGATGCCCGAATTCCAAGTAGAGAAAGAAGGTGTATGTCCAAGATGTGCTGAGGGAAAGCTCAAAAGGGGACCATTCCCCTCCAGCCAAAGCAAGACCTCCGATATATTACAGTTGGTTCAATCAGGCATATCTGAGGCTGGCATTAAGACGGAGACTACTACACCACATACTCCTGAGCAGAATGGTGTGGCGGTAAGGAAGAACTGCATGATTGTGGAAGTTGTCCGGGCCATGCTACATGATCAAAGACTTCCAAATTTTCTATGGGTTGAAACTACAAACATTTCCATATAGCATTGGGTTCCAAGACTCCTGAAGAAAAGTTCACTGGTAAGAAACCTGATGTTTCTCATTTTATAATTTTTGGAAGCCCTGTATATTTTCATGTGCCAAAAGAGAAAAGAAATGAATTGGGTGCATCTGGAAAGAAGGGAATTTTCGTGGGCTATGGTGAAAATACTAAAGGCTATAGAAACTATGTAGCTGGTCAAAGGGAAGTCGTAATTAGTCATGATGTCACCTTTGACGAAGATATGGCTCTCAGCAAGGTGAACAATCTTCCGACTTTGAGGAGCTCTCAAGAAGCCAACACCAGGGAACCGAAAGAAAAGGATGATGAATCAATGCCTGATGTAGAAGAACCCATGGATCCGATTGACCCTCCTCCACATGAGCCTTCCTCTTCTAGGAAGAGGCCTTCATGGCTTAGGGGGCTACTTGATGATGCTAAAGGACATGCTGCACCCCGAGGAACCTTTCATGAAAGTATGAAACCTAATAGGTATCTGGGATACCTGACCATCATGAGCATGATCATACAAAATAAGCCTTCATCATTCTCAAACGCCGTCAAGCATCAAGTATGGAAGGATGCTATGACTGAAGAATATGAGTCTATCATGAAGAATGATGTCTGGGAAGTAGTTTCCAGACCCCAGGAAAAGATAGTTGTTACTTCCAAATGACTTTACAAGATAAAGCATGTAGCAGATGGACGTACGGAAAAGTATAAGGCTCGTTTTGTTGCTCGTGGTTTCTCCCAGAAGGAAGGTATAGACTATGATGTGATATTTGCACTTGTTGCCAAATATATGACCATCCACTCGATCATAGCCGTTGCTGCTTCACAAGGATGGAACCTACATCAGATGGATGTCATGACTGCGTTGTTACACAGCTCGATCAAAGAAGAGGTCTACATGGAGCAACCTGAAGGATTTGAAATTTATGATCAAAAATCTCATGTATGCAGGTTGAAGAAGGCTCTCTATCGATTGAAGCAAGCACCCCGAGCATGGTATGAGAGGATCGACAGCTACTTGATGAAGTTGGATTTCACTAGGAGTGAAGTCGATCCTAACCTTTACTTTAAGGTTGAAGATGATAAGCCTCTCATACTGGTGATGTATGTGGATAACCTCTTTCTAACAGGTGCAAACCCTCTCATTCACAAATGTAAGAGGGAGTTGGCTTTTGAATTTAAAATGAAGGACCAAGGACTTGAAGTGTGGCAGAAGCCAAGGGAAATTTTCCTATCTCAAGAAAAATATGTGGTAAAGATATTGGAAAGATTCGGTATGATGAACTTCAAGCCTGTGACTACCTCGAGGATCTTAAATTTTAGAAGTTATATGGTAGTGATGTCGGACCAGATTTGGGAAATGCCTCTGAGTTTCATAAACTCATTCGCATTGATGTTCTTGGTGAACCTCCATCTAAACATATGTTTTGCAGTTAGAATTGTGAGCTCATATTTGGTTGAGCCTCACTGGATTGATGCCAAGAATCTTCTGAGATATCTTCGTGGTACAATGGGTTAAGATACACTGCGGGAGATGTGAGACTACTTGGATATACTGATGCTGATTGGGCAGGCAGTGTGGTGGACCATAAGAGCACTTTCGGGTGCTGTTTCACCTTGGGATCTGCTTCGATATCTTGGATGAGCAGGAAGCAGAAGTCAGTGACTTTGAGCACCGCCGAAGCAGAATATATTGTTAGCATGACCTCGTGTGAGGTAGTCTAGTTGTGAAAGCTATTCAGTGAGCTGTTTAGATTTACATTGGATATAACTATGATTCTCTGTAACAACCAGAGGTGGGATTCGATTATTGAGGAATCCTGTATTCTTCGATTGCTCCAGTAGATAAACATCATCTGGGATATGGCAAGTCAATGAGCAAGGAGGCTCCATCGCATTAAGATGATGTACAGGTCGATACACCTTGTCAAAGCTCTAAGGAAAGATCTAATCTGTGATTTTCCCAAATGACTTGGATTCGGCAAGAAACCCTTGTAAAAGGGTCCTGCATACATTGAGCTCTGGGAGTTCTGAGGGCTTGCGGTTCTTACTGGAACAACATACGACCACAGGGTGACTCACCCTCCCCTGGTGGTGCACACTGGAACAAGATGATTCACTCTCTTGTGGGACAAGATGATTCTCTCTCTTGTGGAATATGATGATTCACTCTCTTCTGTAGCAAGATGATTATTTCTCCTGTGAGGCCTGGATTGATGTGTTCTCCATGGCGGCATGGATTGATGTGTTCTCCATGGTGATTGTAGCAGGATTGATGTGTTCTCTTGTGAGGACAGGATTGATTAGTTCTCTTGTCGATGCATCCTACCCATGCAGTCTGGGACTCATGGGAAGTACCTCTCATTTGATTAATGAGTAGGGAAATGAAGTTAGGGACCATAGTAGTACCGATGGATGCATCGTTGTATCTACCGTACTCCCTACGCTAAGATGACCTCCATTGATCTGGTATCAATGACACTAGTCTGGGACCAGTGGTAGGAGTTGTACCATACTATGACGCTGACTTCGGGTCGGTTGAGACTGGTCTGGGACTAGTGGTACATACTCCGAGACTGACTTCGTGTCAGTGCAGTACTGGTCTGCGACCAGTGAGAGTGCTACATACTATGACGCTGACTTCGGGTCTGTTGAGACTGGTCTGGGACCAGTGGTACACTCTTTGAAACTGCGATACTGGTTTGGGACCAGTGGTAGGAGTTGTACCATACTATGCCGCTGACTTCGGGTCAGTTGAGACTGGTCTGGGACTAGTGGTACATACTCCGAGATTGACTTCGTGCCAGTGCAGTACTGGTCTGGGACCAATGAATGTGGTACATACTATGACGCTGACTTCGGGTCGGTTGAGACTGGTCTGGGACTAGTGGTACACTCTCTGAGACTGCGATACTAGTCTGGGACTAGTGGTAGGAGTGGTACTTGCTATGAAGCAAACTTCGGGGCGGTTGAGACTGGTCTGCGACCAGTAGTATGCACTCTGAGACTAACTTTGAGTCAGTGGAGGATGATACTGGTCTCGGACCAATGGAGTTGTACTCACTATGACACTGACTTCGGGTTGGTTGAGACTAGTCTGGGACCAGTGGTACATACTCTGAGACTAACTTTTGAGTCAGTATGATACATCCTCGATCATTTCTTCTTCTTCATAATTTAGACAAAAGCAGAGCAGAACAGAGCAAAACAATACCGATCAGTACGGGGTAGAACAAGACAAAGTAGAATAGGCAGAATAGAGTAGAGTAGGGCAAGGGTCAGGCTGTAGAGGGCAGTGCATTTGATGGATGAATAGTAACGACCGATAGATAGATTGCAGATGAAGTTCTCCCTGGTTGAGAGGGAGTGTTAAAATTGGCAACCAGGGAAAAACTTTATGTGGGTCATCTTATTCATGGCTGATAATATTTTTATTAGATTCCTCTCATCGAGATGTGTAGGATTGATATAAAGATCATTCGATTCCGATAAGTATTCATGGAGATGTGAATTTATTTTGATTATGGAATTATTATCAAGCCAACCTACAATTCATGTAGGCTCAGAAGCCCAACGGTCGCATCTATTCAAACACCAAAGTTGTGTATAAATATTGGATGAATTTTCCTCATTTGCACTCATTCTTCTCATCACATCTCTCTCTCTCTCTACTGCGCAGACATGAGTCTCTTCTCTACTGTGCAGAAATGGGTCTCTCTCTCACACATGTGAAGCCGAAAGCTGTTGAACCTGAAGCTGCAACTGCAGAAGAAAATATTGACCTATGTGGCCTATAATATATTCTCTTTGGAACTGTGTTGTAGGTCCATCTTGATCTCCTCTGAAAACCACAACTTTTGGTGGTGGAATGAAGTCAATTCGACGAACGGTTTGCAAGATATCGACTACCCTAGTTTGAAGCCGAAAACTGCTAAAACTGAAGTTGAAACTATAGAAGTAAAGATTGACCTGCGTGGCCTAGACTATCTCCTCTTTGGAACTGCGTTGTAGGTTCATCTGAACCTCCTCTGAAAGCCGCAACTTTTGGTGGTGGAATGAAGTCAATCCGACGAACGGTTTGCAAGATATCGTCTGCCCTAGTTTGAAGTCGGAAACTACTGAAACTGAAGCTGCAACTGCAGAAGTAAAGATTGACCTGCGTGGCCTAGAATATCTCCTCATCTGAACTGTGTTGTAGGTTCATCCGAACCTCCTCTGGAAACAACAACTTTTGGTGGTGGAATGAAGTCAATCTGACAGTCGGTTTGTGAGATATCGTCTGCCTTAGTTTGATAATGAAGTCGCTAATGCTGATGCTGCTAATCGAGGGTTTGCTACTACTGATATGAATCAAATTTATTGTACTATTTCTCTCTGCTGAATTATTGAAGAAAAAAGAAGATTTGATCAAAGGGTTTCCCCACACATTGTGGGGTTTGTCCTCGGCTAGCCGCCACATCTTGTGTCTCTTGTCTTGGCTTGTTTTCTATCGATCGTTTAATGTTCTATCTATACTTTACTTTATGTACATGTGATTGCTAATCTGTGTAATATAATAAGAAAAAGAAGTAAATTGTTATAAGCATAGAACAGACCATAACTTAACACTAAATATTCTCATTCTTTTTAGAAACTACTTAACAACTATAAAATAAATTTAATTATATCAAATAATTAAATTTCTCAACAAATGTCTAAATCCCTCTTTTGCACTTTGTCTTAGAAAGTTCAATGATTTTGAGGAGCGAGGATGTGACTGCATCAGACTACCATAGCAGAAAAATTTCATGACCTCCTTGTCATGTGCCATTTTAAACCTTCCAAGGTCCCAAACTTTGTTTTGCAATTAATCATTTGATTTGTCATGTCACTGCTACTTTGATGCAGGTTTTCTCATTCTTCTAGGCTTCCAAACTTTATGTTGTAGCTCCCCTACTTTGTGGTTGATGTAGACCCACTCAGTGATTTGCAATATGTTGTCAACATTTCTTCCTCTTTGTCCAATACACCTCTTTTTAGGCCCTTTCAACATCAACTTCCTCATCTCTTCAATTTTGATTTCGAGTTTTTCCTCTCCCTGATACACATTGTTGAAGAATGTAACTAGTCACCTGTCTTCATAATTGCTATTGTACTCATTTCAGTATGTATCCTATGTAACAAACAAGAAAATAAAAGAAAATTTTATTATTTTATAAGCATGGGTTTCATGCTCATTATTAATGGTATTTTAGGTAAAAGCATGTTCTTCATGCTTCTAGGGTTTGTTAGGTCTTAAGATTTATTGTCATAAGTCAAAGGAGTCAACATCATGTTTATAAGAACCTTCCAGGAAAAATGTAGTTGGAAAAAGAATTATTTTTTAGTCTAGAAAGTCTTGGAAACTCCAAAAGTAAAAGTCAGCCTTGGTAGCTATAGGTCGGCCTTAAGAGAGGGAATTCAACCCCTTGAGAAGGCTATATAAAGGAGCAATTCAACCTCATTTGGGATACACTCACTCAACAAGTTAAATTTCGCAATAAGAAGTTTGATCTGTAGTTGGGAGAAGAAAATAGGGAAAGAAAACATTTTGGAGGCAAGAAGAATCCAAGAAGGAAGAAAAATATTTCTTTTTGGGATCTATTTCTGTCACATGTGTGAAGTTCTAGGGTTTACGGTGTTGCAGAAAGAGGCTATATGGAAGGAAGAATACTCTATCTTGACCTCTTTGACCTTGGGAAGAGTTGTCTTGTTATAGGAAGGTCTAAGGAGGAAGATAGATTAAGGTTTTTGTAGTCACTACAAGGAAAAAATCGTAGGGTCAAAGTACCAGGACAAGTTGTAGTATCAAAGCTAGCAGGTCGAAGTTGCAGTTTGAAGTTAGTTGATGCAGGATCAAGGAAGGAATTGTTGTAGGGGTTGACTTGGTACATGGATATGGACTAAGTCTAGGGATTGGGTCTTTGTGTCTCATTTGAAGCAGATTCTATAAAGAAGAAAATGTTTTTCTGGGTTTTCCCCTTGGAGGGGTTTTGTCCTAGTTGAGAGCCTAATATTTGTGTCCTTTTTTGTTGCTATTTATGTTCTTAATTATTTTTTGATGAAAATATCTAAATAAAGAAAACAAAAATATTAACTACATTCACAAGCAAGTATTAAGGTTAAGGAAAATCAAAATTAATAAGTTGCCACCTTTCATTTTCCAACATGGTATCAGAGCTAAGGTGAACAACAAGGAAACTAGAAGCATTATCTTGTGGACACAAATAATGGTTTTCTTATTAAGTGGAATCATTTGTGGAAGGACTCTGGCAAAGAAGTAGAAGACCTATTAATTTGAAAGTAGGGTTCTTCTTTGAAGAAGATCTAGTCTACATCATTCTCTCATCAAAGGGAGGCCTAAGAGAAAGCTTACAAAGAGATCCATTTGGAAGGTATATTTGAAGAAAGAATCAAGGGATCTTGGTATCAATTATCTCTCTTGGAATTTGTTTCAAGGACATTAGTGAAATGTCTTCAAGGGTCCTGAAGGCATCAAGAAAAGGTTGAAGATATCTTCAAGGAGGAAAAAGAATCTTGCTTGTAAGGTAAGTATCATTTTATTACTGAATGTTCGAATCTACAGGTCATATGGGTTATTTCTGCAAGGAGAGAAATAAGATCATTCGAGCATCAAATTTCCTAGCATGGAAGAAAAGAATTGACCTGACACTTACCAAACATGAGGTAATGTAGTATGTTATTGGTGAGACCATTGAAATTAGCAAAGACAAGGCTGAAGATCTAGTAAAATACAAGAAAGGAGAAGTAAGGGCTCAAAGTATAATAGTTGAATCCATTTAAGATCCTCTCCTTTTGTTTGTTGCAAATTTAAAAACTTCCAAAATCCATCAAGACAAAATATGTCTTTTCATAATAAGTTGTATAGAATGAAGAATTCAAAGGATGAGGACATGGTATCCTTTCTCATGAAAATCTCTCAATTAAGAGACCATCTACAAGGGCTTGGAGAATCAATCTCTGATTCAGAAATGACCATTTGTGTGTTGAATTCATTACCACCGTAATAGAGTATCTTTGCGACAAGGATCTACTTTAATAAATATCCAACTCCATTTCATGCGTTGTGGGTTCAATTCATTATGGAAGAATCTAGAATCAAGGTAAAAGATGATATTGGATTAGATGAGCAGTCTCAAACATTTCTAGCTAGAGTCAAGAAGCTAAAGAAAGGCTAGTTTGGAAACTCCAAGAATAAAGATATGTCCAAGGTTCAATGCTTTACGTACAATGATTTTGGAGACTTTAAGAGGGATTTTCCAAGCTAACAAAAGAACAAGAGAACGGAGAGAAGTGAACCTCATGTAGCTAAGGTCATGGGAGACCCTGAGAAGAAGTTGAAGAAACAAAATGTGAAGGATATTTACTATTAAAAAGACACTTTCTATGTCAGTTTCCTTATAAAATATTAGTCTTTCCTTTATAAAAGTATGCATTATAGTCTTGCATTTGCATAACATCATGGAGTGTAGCATGTGATAGAGGCATATGTAGAGTCTACTTGGTCAAGTTGCTTTGTAGAAATCATCTAGTCTTTAAAGATAAATTGGTATACCATTTTTCATATTGCTCATCTAGGCATAATCTAACATTATGTTAGAGGTAGTCATCATGCTTAGGTGGATCATCATGATCTTGGAAGAACCATCATTTTGGAAGGTTCTTGGAAGAAGCATTATCACAAGGTAATATACATTCCATATAGTATGGAAATAATATTGTTAAAGGGATGACAGAATGCAATGGTTCAGGCTGCCATCTCATTATGTGACACATAGCTAGATGATGGAATAAGAAGCATAGGAATTTATATTGAAAGAGAGTCTTGGATAAGGTTCTGTTGAAGCCCCGAAAATCGGGTCTACAACAAGGGGGATACCCACCTGGTTTGGACCTTGGTTAGCAGCTCCTTTTCTGTTTGGTATAGTGAGTCCGACTGGGGATATGGGACCAGTTTCCAAATTTATGTGTGTGTGTGGAGAATTGATATTTCTTTTCTAATGGTTTCTAAATGGAATGACTTTACTCTAACTCTAATCTAATAACATGCAATTGTATTCTAATAAACATAAACATATAATTCTACACTAATCCGGGGTGTAATCCTTCTGTTATGCGATCTAAAATGATTTCAAATAACAATTGGTAATAAAGATCATTCAACTGTTATGAGAAAAGAATTGAATAGAGATGAACCACTTCGTGTAAAAATTTAGACGAAACAGTTGTGAAAAACATATCGCATAATAAGCTACTCATATATTAAGCATAAATAAATAGCTATCACCGTACAAAAATGCCAAATGATAACTCAAGCATTCACGCATCAATATATAAACAACTAAACATAAATATCACTTTAACACAAAAGCAGAAATAGTTAAGAGATAGAAGTACCATTTATAACTAGTTCTACTCATGAGCTTCAACCGATAATGATTTATCTCTTCTTAATCCAACATCCACTAAGAGTACAGAAGTGCAACATCAATAGCATATATTAAATACATATATCAATAAATCTTATTCCATTCATTTATCAAAACCTCCTTATAGGGTACAAAAGTGCATGTTCTGGGGATAAGTTTTTGAGAAATTTTAGGACCCTTATCTGAATGCATGAGAATGGTTTAAATACTACTAACTAAATCTAAAAATAACTTATTACAAAAATGTAGGATACGGTTTAAATGACTATCCTCATTTTAGGAAAAAATAAAACTAAATTAAAACTAAAACTAAATCTAAAATTAAAACTACTAACTATTTCTGTATCTGATCCTTGAAATCTCACACGTTCAACATTTGTTTGAGAAGAGTCAGCTGGCCGACTTCCGATTTTAGCTGTGTTGCGAAAATGGAATCGGCAAGAGCTGGCGCCATCTTCTCGGCAGAATTGATGATACACTTGAGAGTCATGCACTAGCTGTGTGGTTTTACCAAGTATGCCCAGTAAGAATCCCAATTCAAGTTAGTTAATATTTTGATTGATTCTGCCTTTTCTTGAGCCTTCTGTCTCCAATCCGTTTGCAGTTGCTGTACTTTCGGTAGATACCCTGGTTTTAGGATTCAAGTTTTACTTTTTACCTCTAGCATTGCTTTCTTACAAATTTCTGGGCTTATAGGTGATTGAGCAATTAGAGGCTTTCCCTTTCAAGAAGTTTTTCCCAGTGATGCGCGATTACGCTAATCGCGCATCGGAAACTGCCTCCGTTTCTTGATCCGGGCTTCCTTGGTGCGTTTTTCGCCTTTTGCGCGTTTTCTTTTAGCGGATATAAAGCTCAAATTTTGTGAAAATAATAATTCCGTAAGCTCTTGACCCTGAGTTTTAAATTGTATGCTTTTGATATTAGTGTTGTCCAATATCCATTTAGCCATGTCCGTGTATGGAATAATTTTGGGCCTCCCCACTATTCGATGTAAGAACGAACAAGCTAGCTCTGTAATGGATGCCTGAGAAGAACCATGTGAGCCTGCAGTAGTCGCCACTTCCGTAACTCTGGGATTCTCTTCCTCAAGTAGACTATACATGCCTTCCCAAGTAGCAATACCATCATCTCTGTTACAGGCGGTGCCTATATACAAGGGCACCATTTTTTTCTCTTCATAGCTCGGGGCTTTGCCTTTCTTCCCCATAATATCCAGCGTATTGCTTTGTATATTTCTTTGTTCTCCGATCCTGCAATTTACAAGTGAAGTGAGAATAATGATAAGGAAAGGTGACGGGAAAGTTTTAAATGCCGAAGAAATATAAAATACACCACCTTACGTGAAATGAATTTTCGATAAGCACAAAACCATATTCAATTAATGACTAGAAACTAACTCATTAATTAGCATTAAAGCGCATAACCAGGTCTCGGTTTATGGAAAATAATTTTTTGAACCACGAGCCCCAAAGATCTGCAATGAAGTGATTTTGCAATTTGCTTTGCAATATCGTAGATCGCAACATCGCAAGATCGCTATATCGCAATATCGCAAATTCACTATATCGCAAATTCACAATATTGCAAAATCACTATATCGCTATATCGAAAATCACTGGAGCACAATATATGTCAATCATTCATTAATCTCTTTTCTGCGAAATGTGATTTCAGATATGCACCATCGCATATCAGCAATTTAAAGTTTTTCAACGTAAGTGATTTTTTAGACATGCGATGTGATAAATGTTTTCTTAATGTGTAGTTTTGCATCGCGATCTTGCAATCTTAGACTTCTACTTGTAAGGAGGTAGATTCAGCTAATCCATTCCCATGTGGATAGTAATTGGTGGAGTATTTAAGCTTGAAACCCCTTTTGAGTGAAAATTCAGTCATTGCATTACCAGAAAAATATGATGCATTATCAAACATTAAAGCAGAAGGCAACCCAAGCCTGGTGATTATGAACTGATCTATAAGCTCGATGATATGTTCAGCATTAGCTGTCTTGAGTGGAACTGCTTCTACCCATTTAGTAAAGTAATCTGTTGCTATAAGGATATATCTATGCTGTGTAGAGGAGTGAGGAACGATCTCACCTATTATGTCCAATCCCCACTAATTGAAAGGTTTCTCAATGTTAACTGGTTTTAGTGGCAAGGATGGTTTCTTTTGTCTCCCAGAAATGGTTTGACAGACTTGACATTTCCTCACGTAGTTATGTGAGTCTTTGAATAATGTGGGCTAGTAATAGCTTGCGTGTAAGATTTTATGAGAAGTAGCGTCTCCAGCATAGTGCCCGCTTGCTAGCCCATCGTGGAGTTCTTGCAAGACTTTTTCAGCTTCAGATTTCTCAACACATCTAAGGAGAACATAATCATAATTTATTCTAAAAGGAACGTCGTTCACGAGCTGATATTGTTTGGCTTTCAACCTTAGAGCTATTTTCTTGGTATGATCGAGGTTTGAAGGAGCATATCCATTCTTTAGATAATAAATGATATCAGCGTATAATGACTCAACATCGTTTAGGCTTACCTCATACATTTGAATCTTGGAATATGGTATTTCGGAAATGAGTGATGCTCTAGCAAGCATTTTGCAAAAGCCTTGACCTTTTACAATACTTGCTGGTTTGATTTCTATATCATATTCCTGTAAGGCGGTAACCCAATTGGCTCTTTTCTCACCCACATCCTTCTGTACTAGAAGATTTCTTACCGTTGGAAACAATACTATGATTTTTGTATGTGTTTTGAGTAAAAAGGGCCTAAAATATATTTAATTGCTTTGAAAACAGCATAAGCTTGTTTCTCTACATCTGAATAATTCAACTCAGCTCCCTATAGATTTGAAGTGAAAAAAGAAATTGGGGCTTCTTCCTTGTCTTGATTTGCTTGAGTGAATATCGCAACATATGATCTATCAGAGGAAAATGTATATAAAATAGAGGGATTGGAAAAATTTGGAGTTGCAAAAGATGGAGCGTTAGCAATTGCTTGTTTGATCAGATTTAATCCCTCATATTCATCTTCGCCCCATTTGAAGTTTGAGTTCTTTTTTATCATTGCTTGTAAAGGAGACACGATTCTTGAAAAATCTGGGATGAATCTCTTTACAAAATTAATCTGGCCAAGGAAAGATTGCATAGCTTTCTTGTTGTGAGGTAGGGGAACTTCAGAAATCTCCTTGATTCTGTCAGGATCAATATGAATTCCAGATTTTGACACTATGAATCCAAGAAGTTTTCCTTCACTTAATGTGAAAAATGATTTTTTTGGGTTAAGTGAAATTCCATACTTTTGATAACGTTGGAAGATTTGTTTTAAATCTCTAAGATGATTGCCTCATTTCTTGGAATATACAGTTATATCATCAAGGTAAATTACCACTGATTTGTTAACTAATACTTTGAATGCGATATCCATATCTCGCTGAAATGTGGCACCAGTGTTGATTAGACCAAAAGGCATTTTTTGGTATGCATAAGTGCCCCATTTGGTTATGAATGTGGTTTTTAATTGATCATCGGGATGAACCAACACTTGGTTGTATCTTGAGAAACCATCTGAGAAGGACATCAATTCTAATCCTGCGACTGCCTGCAGTATTTGCTCCATAGGACGCAAAGGAAAATTATCCTTTTGGCAGGCTTTGTTAAGATTTCGAAAGTCAATGCAGATTCTAATGTCTCCGTTTTTCTTCCTAACAGGGACCATATTGGTAACCCATTTGGAATGTTGAACGGGAAAAATTATTTTGGCTTTCAATAACTTATTGAGTTCAGATTTCATCTGGTTTTCTAGATTGGGATGGATTTTTCTCAACTTTTGTTGGACAAGTTTTTCATCGTTTATCATTGGGATAGTATGTCAGGTGATAGAAGTGTCATAAGTTTTGAGTTCATCGTAATTCTAGGCAAAGACACTTTTGTATTGTCTCAATACGCTAATTTTTCTTCAGGAGCTAGGCCAAGGCCTAGGTTGATATTCTGTGGTTTGGTATCAGTTCCTAGATTTACTAATTCATAGTTCAAAGTTGAACTTTGGAGTTTTGAATTGGTAGATCTTTTAAACCGATCTTTCAAATCATAAAGGTCTTCTAACTTGAATACTGACTTAGGTATGGCATTGTTAGTGCTATCTTGTTGCAATTGTCGGTCATGTTGGTCTTCGTCAATTATTTGATTGGTGTAGGATCCTTCAGATGTGAGGAAACTCATGATAACAGGATCAGCGTTGAAAATCCTCCAATTGGTAATGTTATCAGGAATAGATAGTCTAAAGATTAATTCAATTGAAAATCAATCAGGGCTAAAATATTCTGAAGGAATGAGCTTGGAAGCTACGTTAGCTAAGAGGTCTGCACTAGCATTCTGGATTCTAGGAATTTATGAAATATTAAATGCTATAAAGTGTTCAGTCAGATCTTGAACTAAATATTGGTAATATTTTAAATGACCTGATAAACAATGTATAGTATTATGTACCTATCTGATTATAATTTCAGAATCTTCGAAAACTTGAAGGTATTTGACATCTAATCCAATTGCTTTGTATAACCCTTGGACTAAAGCCTTGTATTCTGTGGTATTGTTGGTGCAATCAAATTCGAGTCTGCAAGTTAGCATAGTTTTATCTCCCTCTAGACTTATTAACACACATCCTGCTCCTGCTCCTTCGTTAGACTTAGAACAGTTAAAAAATAATTTCCAAAATAAAGATTTATTTATAGGACTATCTATAAACTTAATACATTTAGAACTATCTGTTTGATAGAAATTTTCTACTTGAGATAAAACAAAATGTTCTAAGTAAGGTGAAGTATGAGCATTAAAATTTCCTAGGAAAGAATCTACTGAGTAGTTGCCAATGATGTTATTGCTATATGCTACTGGTTCATTTTCTCCCTCCAGTTCTGTTACTATGTATTTCTGATGTCTTTCCCGCTCAGCTTTTATTTGATTTGGTTTACCATTGTAAGGGAGCCACATGTGCGACCAGTCAATTGCAAAGTATCCGTGAATTTTTTCTGACCAATCTTTGCTAAGAATTAAGCCATAAAATTCCGGAATATTAGCAACTAAAATGTCGATAACTTGACATACCTTTGGGTTGGATGACAGCCTTATGGTAACCTGATTTAATTCGCCAATCACTTCAACTTGCGATCGATCTAGCTGAACTATGCGCACAGTGGATTTTTGTGGTTGAACGTTCAATTTTGCACATATTGACTTTGGTAAAATATTCGATGAAGCTCCAGAATCCACCAAGCAATTATGCAATTTTTTATTGAAAATTTTATAAGTAAGAAGAAATGGGGGAGTATGAGATCTCGATCTTCCTCCAATTAAGGTGATATCGTTTGGATCAACTTTATTAATTGTATTAGCTGGAGGTCTTCCCATGTCATGGGAAGCTTGAGAGATTATAGTGGCGGGCAAAGGTGCAATTGGTACAACATGTAATTCTTTCAAAAGTATCTTTTGCTGGTGTTTTAACTTGTTCAATTCGTAAAAAGTGATATTGGCCCTAGTATTTTTCATGTCTTCTATGATATTATACTCCATTTCATTTGAGATGATCAACGTTTTTTATGGAGTTGATGAATCTGTTTGGAATGGGCTGGTTTGAGTTGCTTTAGGTGTCGTTTTCTTGGCTGCGGCTTTATCCTTAGTCATCGAGCTTGCGCTCTTTGGCTTAGGTGTAGGTTGAGGAGGATCAAGTTGATTTCTATTGCGAGTACTAAACGGGGATGCCTCTTGATCCTCTTCATCTGGGAGGATGAAATCCCACATGCCTTGTACTTCCACGACTTCTTCTTCTTCGGTAGGTTCTTCTGTAGCATTCTCCTCTTATTCTTCTTCTGATTCAACACTTGTAATAGCATCTGGTGGCTTTGAATCAGTTGAAGGGTTTATTTTAAAAGGTCTATATGGCTTTTTAGAAGAAGTTTCTGCTACTTGTTTCTTAATGTCGACCATCTCGTTAGACATGGTTTTCAAAACTTTTTGTAATCCTTCTAAATCGAATGGATCTTTCGATTGTTTTTTCTTGGGATCTTCCTTGAAAGAAACCTTCTTGGATTTTCATTCTTCTATCACATTTTTATTTTCGAGGGCTATAATACGTTTCTATACTGCTATTGCTTCTTTCATATTTTCGGCTAAAGTTGTTTTGTTAGCCCTATCAACAAAGATTGCTATGTTTGATGGTAAAGCAGTGATGTACCATTCACCTCACACTTCTTCGCTAGGCTTGGAAGCAGTAGGAATTTTGTTTAATAGTTTATTGAAACGTGAATTAAAATCTTTGATAGGTTCCTTTGACTCGGCCCTAAGGTTAGACAAGTCATTGATCAGTGTCATCGTAGACCTGTCATCACCGAACTCAGTCAGCAATTGTTCTTGGAAGATATCCCAACTAGTGATAGATCCAGATGGTAATGAGAAATACCATGATCCAGCCGCTCCTTGTGGAGTATAAGGGAAAAGTCGGATGATAGCATCTTCATTGGTAACTCCATTGAGATTTATAGATAACATAAAGTTATTTATATGCTCTTCCGCTAGCATGCCTGCTTCAAGATTAAACTTAGGCAACCATTTTTCAGGATGGGCCGGTAACTGACTCAAGGGTGCAGGCATTAAAACTTCCCCTGGGTTATTCCATGGAGATTGGGCCATCGCTGAACTACTAACAGAGGAAAGTGCAGAAGATGATCCCTGCGGTTGAGAAGATGAGGATATTACGACTCCAGATGATTGAGAAGGAGATGTGGGAGTACCGGTGGACTGATGGACAATGATCTGAAGTGGAGGAGTGGATGGTTGACTTTGCGGTGGAGAGGTTGAGATGGATCATGATGATGAAAGAGTCTCGCTATTAGAACCTTTAGGAGATTTCCTTGCTCTCTTCCTTGTAGGTAAAGGTAATTCAATTGGCTAAACGTCAAATTTTTCCCTCTTTAATCTGGTAAGAGGATGAGCAGGGTTATATTGCGAAGTCACGTTGCCTTGAGATTTATCAGATCTTTGAGGAGATATAGAAAATCGCTGAAAATTTTGAATCAAAGATTCAACTTCAGGAGGTTCAATAGTAGATTGTTCTGAAATGTCAGGGTTTGTAGCAGCAGCTGTTACTCTTGCGACTTCTGGCTTTGGATTTAAGAATTCTAAATGAAATGGAGAAGTCGGGGGAGATGGTGAGGGTGATTTACTCTCAGAATGGTATTTAGATTTAGACTTGCTTCCCATTCATAATTTGAGGCCCTCCTTCTAGTGCCAAATATGTTGAAGCCCCGAAAATCGGGTCTACAACAAGGGGGATACCCACCCAGTCCGGACCTTGGTTAGCAGCTCCTTTTCCATTTGGTATAGTGGGTCCGAGTAGGGATATGGGACCAGTTTCCCAATTTATGTGTGTGTGTGTGGAGAATTGATATTTCTTTTCTAACGGTTTCTAAATGGAATGCCTTTACTCTAACTCTATTCTAATAACATGCAATTGTATTCTAATAAACAGAAACATCTAATTCTACACTAACTTGGGGTGTAATTCTTCCGTTATGAGATCTAAAGTGATTTCAAATAACAATTGGTAATAAATATCATTCAACTGTTATGAGAAAAGAATTCAATAGAGATGAACCACTTCATATAAAAATTTAGACGAAACAGTTGTGAAAAACATATCGCATAATAAGCTACTCATATATTAAGCATAAATAAATAGCTATCACCGTACAAAAGTGCCAAATGATAACTCAAGCATTCATGCATCAATATATAAACAACTAAACATAAATATCACTTTAACATAAAAGTAGAAATAGTTAAGAGATAGAAGTGTTAGCGCTTGAATTTGGCCTCAGGCTGAAAAAGACAAAATCCAAGGCAACATCAAACCACTTAGCCTCGTAGCTAGCCCTACGGGGACAGGAGAGGGCTCTCTCCGGGTCTATCTCGGCAAAAGGTCTTCAAAGGGCGGAGATGACCAATAAAGAACACTAATTTTAGGCTAGTAAACTAATAGGGAAAGTTTGATTTTAAATTTTTGGAGTTTTGTTGGAAAACTGAGCACAGCAATTTTGGGTGCGGGGATGAGACACAGTTTTTGCAGAGGTCTTTTTGGGGCAAGGTAGGAGATTGTCTTGATGCCGTTGAATTAAGTGAATGGATAGAAATTACCGGTGAGGAGATAAAGAGAGCAAGAAACCTTCGAGATTTCTCCTTAGACAAATGAAAACATAGATATTAAGCAAACTTAAAGGCAGAGCATAGAAACCATGAATTCTACCTTAACACTTCATTTACTTAATGTGCAAAAAAGAGAAGTAGGAAAATGATACACATAACAAACTTACAAGTACATGAGAGAAGCACACCATCAACACAAAACACCACAGGAATCCCAGATAGTGCTGCAAAACCCTGGTCTTTCCTTTGCCAAATTGCAGAGATACAAAGAGTAAAACAGTCTAAGCTTATCCCTCAAGAGTCCAACCATGAAAATGACTAAGAAAGTACATAATATAGGCAAGCTAATAGACTTCCTTGCCTCTAGGGGTCGAGCTCATAATCCTAGGAGCTGTTTCAACCAATTCTAAATTGAGCACTACAATCTAGGCAATCAAAACAACTTGCCTCTATAAGCTAGGAAACCAATTCATTCATTAATTTTTTGCCATTTTATGAATGAATCTTCTAGAATAGGTAAAAAGTGTCATGTCAATCATGAAATTACATCAAATACATCAAGGAGGATGAAAAATCCAACCAAAAAGTCAAAACTAGTCACTGCTGCGTTTTCCTGTGCTGAAGATGCAAAACTGGCAAATTTTCCCAACGCGTAGCGCGCCTTTCAGGCCACTTTTGAGGCACTTCCCGGCATCCAAATGAGGCACAAGTGGGCTTGTTGGAAAGGTTTGGATGTCTACTCTCCAGCCCAAGTGGAATTTCTCAATTTGGTGGCCATTTTCCCCTCCAAAATTGCAATCTCCCAAGACTGCTTCCTGTGTGTCCAAAAAGTGGCAGAAGGTCATTTTTTGCTTGTTTTTTGACCTTTTGGGGGCTCAAATCTCCATGAAACTTCTTGGTAGTGGCTGAGAAAGTGTATTTTGCCATGAAAAATCCAAAAATGCTGAGTTTTCGTGAAATGGACCTCCCCAACTTAAGGGTAGCGCGCGGCGCGCTACGCGTTGAGGGCAAAAACCTGTTTTTGGCACAAAAAATTCAAAATTGACCAAAATTGCTCCAAATTTCCTGAATTTTGAGCTGGAGGTGTATCATTGAGCACCATGCTCCCTCAAGGTGGCTTCAGCCAAAATCTGAAGCGGATCGGGCCTTTTCCTCCGTTTTAGTGCCTTGGCCAAGCGTGCTTTAAGTACCTTCATTTTTGCTTTGCACACATGCATGCGGGCCCAATAATGGTTCTTCATGTGGCGGAGCATGTCTTTGTCCCTGTTTGCCTTTGCTATCAACCTCTCTAAATGTGTGTTCACCTGAATGAGCATAGAGCTTTGCTCCTTAAGTGTCAAATCACCGGGTCTCTTGCGAGCCAAGTTCCGGTCTTCTCGGATCCTCTGCAACTCATCAAGAGTATGTTCATCCTCTAATTGCTTGTTGCACTGCTCTAAGTATGTGATAGTCCAATTTTCCATTTCCAACTTTTGCTGCAACAAGTCATTTTCAGCCCTTAGTTGTTGGATGATCTCCTTTGGCTCTAGGCTAGGAGAACTAATATCAAGGTCAACAACATCTATGCCTGGATCACCTGATGGCCCCTGATCAATCTTGGGCTGCTTGCCTCTCTCTTGTACCTGTGCTGCTGTCGAAAGCGAGGCCCCTTCCACCTGATGTGGAGATAACACTCGCTGTGCTGATGAAGAAGGCGAGACCCCTTCCACCTGATGTGGAGATAATACTCGCCGTGCAGATGCAAATAAGGCCCTGTGGCCTCTCTGATATGTAACATAAGGAGGAGTACTGACATGCTCTGGCTCAGGAATATCAAACTGCTGTGAAGGCCCTCCCTCATCATGGACAACCTCGAGAGGTGGATGTGGCACCATGAAGAAGTCGTGAGAAATGAAATCCTCCCAAGCAATACCCTGTTGTGCCAACTGATGCATCACTATGATCTCGATCAGTGCATAATGATATATACTTTTGAGCTGCTGTGCGGGATTCTTCCTTTGCACTACGGGCACCATCTTCTCTATATTTCGGCACATGAAAAATGGAATGTTCATCATTCGTACCTGGGTGAAATGCATCAACAAACGGATATGGTACGAATATAAACGTGAAAATCTGCCCTCACAAGTGAAATAACATATAATGAGCCTCATCAAGGGTGCATACTCATCCCTTAGGAATCTGAAAGGAAAAACAGCAGTAAGGTGCCTCATGCATCCGGGTTTGATGTATGGTTGATAATGAAATTTGTCTAGCAGCTTGCGCTTGGTCCACTCTTCCCCAACATTTGGTATCCCGGTGGCTTGAGCAACCATTTCAGGTGATAAGGTGAAATCCACTCCTGCAAGGTTCACATGGCCATTGTGCAAATGTATGAAAAACAAGCGGACCAACTCTCTATGGTGTTGAATTTGTGAGATCCTCTCACAATATCCAAAGCATGATTGATACCGAAAACATGACATTGCAAGTGGACAAGCTTGCAAATGAGCCAATGAAGTGGGCTCTTCCCTGACATGCCGACCACCCTTATGATGCCTCCTTGTCACTTCTACCTCTGGTGTTGAATCACTGTCATAGCTCTGCTCATAATCTGATTCGGTTTCTGACATGGTTATGAAGGCAAGATGACTGAAATATATTGCTGACTTGGCACCCAATTAACTGCTTTTTTATTTTTTCAAATGATGTCACCAAGGGGACATAAATACAAGGGAATTGTTAGGGATAGGGGAACATGTGGGAATTAGGGAGAATAAACACAAAGAAGGAATTTAGGGAAGACAAGCATGGGAAATTACAAAATTGTGAGATTTTAAAGTGAAGTAGGGTTTAGGAATTAAGTATGATTTTAGGAATTTTAAAGAGGAGAATGATGAAATTTCAAGGGAAAATTTGAGGGAGAAAGGTGATGAAAATGAGGGAAAAATGGATTTATAAATGAGCAACCTTGGACAGCAAGAGAAATTTGAAACCCTAGTACCATTGAAAATTTAAATTTTCCATAACAAGGGGGGGTTTTGATTTATCATTTACATAGCATTTGAACATATTAATTCTCTTTTTCATCTTGCAAAACCAAATCTAGGCATAGAGGAGAAGCCTACCTGCACTTTGCCTGAGAGAAAAATCGATTTGATGACTTGCTGGTAGTTTGTTGAGTTGAAACCCCAACGCGTAGCGCGCCCTGCCCAACGCGTAGCGCCCCTCTCACACGTAGCGCACTTGCAAAATAACACTGAAAAAATCTCCCTGACGCGTAGCACGCCTCTCTTGACGCGTAGCGCACCCCTGAAACTGCTCAACTTGCTCAAGAACTCCTCAAATCGACTTTGCAAGGATTCACTTAGCTTGTAAGAGGCAAATGAGTTGCAAATGAGGAGTGATGTGCTTTTATAGGTTTCGTTTTGATTTTTACTTGCCCAAAACCCACTTTGTAATGTTTTGAGTGTTGACACTTTTCGAATTAATTGGCTCTGACCTTTGATTTCTTTTCTTTGAAAAATTGGTTGAAATGATGATTTCTTCTGAAAATTTTTGCAGGGATAGCTTCTAGGATGCTTTGGCAAAGGAGACCAAGGGTGCACTTCGACATTTGAAGAATTTGAAATTTTGAGAATTTTTACAAAAATGAGATAATGACCTTTGTTTTCAAAAACAGAGTTTTTGAGAACAAGGTGAAAATTTAGCTGTACAATGATGAGAATTTTTGAAATAATGTTTAATGAAGGAAATCCCTCTAGCCTGCTGGTCCTTTATGACCTCTCAAGACAAAAATGGACTCAACCCTAGACCTAAGACCTTAAAACTTAAAGCAAGATGACTGACCCTTTGAGGATTTTATTTACTTGAACAAACCTGAACCAGCAGTGCCAAACAAGAGGGAAATAACGACACAAACTCCCTCCACCAGGATTATGGCACGCCTAACGGAATGCAACATGATCACACTGATGGGACACCTAATCATGAAATGCAAAGAGCTTTGATCTCTGGTGGAGGGCTACTAGACCGACTCTAACAAGAAGTACCATATATAACTAGTTCTACTCATGAGCTTCAAGCGATAATGATTTATCTCTTCTTAATCCAACATCCACTAAGAGTACAGAAGTGCAACATCAGTAGCAGATATTAAATACATATATCAATCAATCCTGTTCCATTCATTTATCAAAACCTCCTCAGAGGGTACAAAAGTGCATGTTCTGGGGATAAGTTTTTGACAAATTTCAGGACCCTTCTCTAAATGCATGAGAAGGGTTTAAATACTACTAACTAAATCTAAAAATAACTTATTACAAAAATGTAGGATATGGTTTAAATGACCGTCCTCATTTTAGGCAAAAAAAAACAAAATTAAAACTAAAACTGAATCTAAAATTAAAACTACTAACTATTTCTGTATCTGATCCTTGAAATCGCACGCGTTCAGCATTTGTTTGAGAAGAGTCGGTTGGCCGACTTCCGATTTTAGCTGTGCTACGAAAACGGAATTGGCAAGAGTTGGCGCCATCTTCTCGACAGAATTGATGATACACTTGAGAGTCATGCACTGGATATGTGGTTTTACCAAGTATGCCCAGTAAGAATCCCAATTCAACTTAGTTAATCTTTTGATTGATTCTGCCTTTTCTTGAGCCTTCTGTCTCCAGTCTATTTGCATTTGCTGTACTTTCAATAGATACCCTGGTTTTAGGATTCAAGTTTTACTTTTTGCCTCTAGCATTGCTTTCTTACAAATTTTTGGGCTTACAAGTGACTGAGAAATTAGAGGCTTTCCCTTTCAAGAAGTTTTGCCCAGCGATGCACGATTAGCGCTAGGTGCTAATTGCGCATCAGAAACTGCCTCTATTTCTTGATTTGGGCTTCCTTGGTGCGTTTTTCGCCTTTTGCGCATTTTCTTTTAGCGAATATAAAGCTCAAATTTTGTGAAAATAATGATTCCATAAGCTCTTGACCCTGAGTTTTAAATTGTCTGTTTTTTATATCAGCGTTGTCCAATATCCATTTAACCATGTCCATGTATGGAAGAATTTTGGGCCTTGCCGCTATTCAGTGTAAGAATGAACAAGCTAGCTCTGTAATGGATGCCTTAGAAGAACCATGTGACCCTGTAGTAGCTACCACTTCCATAACTCTGGGATTCTCTTCCTCAAGTAGACTATACATGCCTTCCCAAGTAGCAATACCAGCGTCTCTGTTACAGGCAGTGTCTGTATACAAGGGCGCCATTTCTTTCTCTTCAGAGCTCAGGGCTTTGCCTTTCTTTCCCATAATATCCTGCGTACTGCTTTGTATATTTCTCTGTTCTCCGTTCCTACAATTTACAAGTGAAGTGAGAATAATGATAAGGAAAGGTGACGGGAAAGTTTTAAATGCCGAAGACATATAAAATACACCACCTTACGTGAAATGACTTTTCGATAAGCACAAAACCATATTCCATTAATGACTGGCAACTAAATCATTAATTAGCATTAAAGCGCATAACCAAGTCTCGGTTTATGGAAAATACTTTTTCGAACCACGAGCCTGAAAGATCTGCGATGAAGCGATTTTGCGATTTGCTTCACAATATCGCAGATTGCAACATCACAAGATCGCTATATCTCAATATCGCAAATTCACTATATCACAATATCGCAAATTCACAATATCGCAAAATCGCGATATCGCTATATCGCAAATCGTTGGAGCACAATATATATCAATCATTCATTAATCTGTTTTCTGTGAAATGCGATTTGCGATATATGCCATCGCATATCGGCAATTTAAAGTTTTTCAGCGTAAGTGATTTTTTAGACATGCGATGCGATAAATGTTTTCTTAATGTGCAGTTTTGCATCGTGATCTCGCAATCTTAGACTTCTACTTGTAAGGAGGTATTTATTATCTTCTTGCGATGCGATATTTCCTAGGCATTATTTTATCCTACCTTACCATAAAACTTAAGATTTTTAGACTTTTCGAGGATATTCTTCTAAGCTTATGACGGTAAGTTTTATTGAAAAAGGAAATTCAAGAACTAGTTGATTTTTTGAATTTTTGACTAAGGGCCCCCACTTATTTAGTGTTATTCCTAATACTAAATAAGAACGGGGGTTGTTGTTGGCCACAATAGGTTCATATGTACACAACCTTGTGACATGCTTAGTATGTATGATTTTTAAAAGAAGAACTTGACTTACTTAACAATGAATAAAGGATTAATACTTTATATAGAATATGTAAAATAGTGATTAACATAAATATGATCTCCAAAGAATTTTTTAACTTGGTAATCATGTTCGATCCTTGGGAACCCTGATGTATGAAGGAAGATTCATAGGGAGATGGACCATGAGGATGTTAATTGGATGAGAATGTCATCATGATGAGGTAAGATTTAGTTTAATTATTATTGGTTAATGGCTAACATATTATTTTTCTACCTGGAAGGATGTTGAAGGGATACATGATGACAGTTGAGGAAAATTCAACTGTATTAAAGGAATATACAAACAATATTGAGGGAAGTTCAACCTTAAACCATAAAATCAAGATATGTTCATCTTGAAATTGAAAGGTAGTAGTGCGAGAAGATAACCTGAGGGTAAAAAAGGAAGATCACTTTCATGGAGAAAGCTTGAAGTCTGGAAAGGTTCAATGTAATGCCTTCATGAAAGGATGAAAATGATGAGCAAGAGCAAGACCTAGATCCTATTGTTAGTTTTTATAGCATCTAAGGTGTTCTAGTCTTGAAACTTTGTGGAGAGCTAAAACACATGAGTTCTCCATAACCGAGAAATCGTTTCTAGAGGTTTCACCTAGAAGTGTTTCAATTAGATTATTGGCCTATTTTTAAACATTTCCTATGTCTAAACTTAGGAAAAAGGGTTAATTAATCATTATTGATTAAGAAATGAATGAATTATCTAGAAATTTATACATATAGATACATAAATGATCTCATCCACCGATTATGTTCTAATCTTTGTCATTGGAGTCCCAACAAGAGATTATAAGAGGAGGTTGATGAGTAGGTGGAGAAAACAACAGTGCATATATTCAGTGATCTGGCAATTTGCTTTTCTTCCTCTTTGGCCAATACAGCTCTTTTGAGGCCCTTTCAACATCAACTTCCTCATCTCTTCAATTTTGATTTCCATCTTGTCCTCTCACTGATACACATTGTTGAAGAATGTAACTAGTCACCGGTCTTAATAATTTCTATTGTACTCATTTCAATATGTATCCTATGTAACAAACAAGAAAATAAAAGAAAATGATATTATCTTAGAAGCATGGAATTCATGCTCATTATTAATGGGCTTCTAGGTAAAATCATGGTCTTCATGCTTCTATGGTTTGTTGGGTATTAAGATTTATTGTCATGAGTCAAAGGATTCAACATCATGTTTATAAGACCTTTCTAGGCAAAATGTAATTGAAAAAACAATTCTTTTTTAGTCTAGAAAGTCCTAGAAGCTCCAAAAGTACAATTCGGCCCTAGCAGCTACAAGTCAACCTTAAGGAAGGAATTTGACCCTTCAATAAGGCTATATAAATAAGAAATTCGACCTCATTTAGGACACACTAACTTAACAAGTTCGATCTCACAAGAAAAAGTTCAATTTGTAGCCGGGAGAAGCAGAAAAGGAGAGTGAATGTATAAGAGGCAAAAAGAATCCAAGAAGGAAGAAAAATATTTATTTTTGGGCTCTATTCCTCTCACATGTGTGAAGTTCAAGGGTTTCTAGTGCTATAAAAAGAGGCTGAAATTGCAGGTTCGAGTTGCGGTAGGATGAAGTGTAGTATCATGTAGCTAGAAGGAGAAATACTCTATCTTGACCTCCTTGACCTTGGGAAGAGTTGTCTTGCTCTAGGAAGGTATGAGGAGGTAGTTGGATCAAGGTTTCTGCAGCAGCTGCAAGGCTGAAATTATAGGGTCAATGTAGCGGGACAAGTTGCAGTATTGAAGCTGGTAGGTCGAAGTTATAGTTTGAAGCTATTTGGTGCAGGACCAAGGAAGGATTTTTTGGAAAGGATGACTTGGTACTTGGAGAAGGACTAGGTCTAGGGATTGGGTCTTTATATCTCATTTGAAGTAGATTCTATAAAGAAGAGAATAGTTTTCACTGTTTTCCCCTTGGAGGGGTTTTTCCTTGGCTTAGAGACTACTATTTGGGTGCTCTGTTTTTGTTATTTATGTTCTTGATTTTTCGTTTGATGAAAATATCTAAATAAAAAACATAAGAAGATTAACTAAGTTCACAAGAAAGTATTAAGGTTAAGGAAAATCAAAATTAATAAGATGACAATTTGCATTTTCCAACACGTCACTTCTTCAATTTGTCTGTTGCAAAATTTCACACAAAATTGGTATGGCTACTCCAATATTTTGATCTTCATGCCTATGCTCATTCTCAACAAAAATTTATATCCAATGTTGTGGATCCTTAAGCTCCAAATTTAGGTTATTTTCATTATCCCACAAACTCACATTTTGAATCCTACTAAAATGAAAAATTTTCCATAAACAATTTATACCTTTATACAAGGTTTCCTCCATAGTCTCGATCCATTCACCTTATGTTGTCATTTCTTTGTTAGAAAGTTCCATGCTTGCTACTCTGTAATCCTGCATGGCTTCTTACCATCTCATCACTCCCTACATATTTTTACATTCCTCAATACATACATACTCAAACCATTCATTAGCTTTAAAAAATTGAGGCTCATTAACTTCTTCATCCTCTTCTTCACCAAGGACTGGTCCTTGTTCCAGGTCGCAAGTGCAAACATCCATCTCTACTACCTTGAGATTTTTTTCCCTATGTTGAATGCTCAACTCATGCTTCAACTTTATTTACAATTTGTGCCATTTAACCTTCTTTTGTAGCACCCATCTATGTATTTGATATTCAACATCTTGTTGTAGTAGCTACATAAGCACATTTGACCATGCCTTCACCTCAACACATTCCTTCTCAAACTATACATCATTCTTCTCCCTCATGCCAACTTCTTTGGCATTCACTTTCATTTGATTGTGAATTCTCCCCAAACCCTTGACATGACTATCAATAGTCATCTACTCTCCTTTGTTGGGTTGTGTTATATTCTTTCCATGACTAGCCCACATAGTTAACCGTTGTGCCGATTGTGTAGCGGGGGAGTCATAAGGGGGTTTAAGGGGTGCAGGTAACCCCCCTTTATGGTGTTCATGGTAGCACCCCAGGAAATTTTTTTTTTGGACCCTATATTAGGTTGGGCAGACCTACCTATGGTTTTGCGCAAAATTTTCACATATGGTTTTGGACACGATGGTTTTCAGTCCAAGGTATTGGATTCTTCCGCATGTATAAATATGTATTGTAACATTGAAAGGAATATAATGAAAAATCAAGCTAGTAGTCTTGGTTTTGGGATCTAGGGGAAAATCTCTGTGTATATGTGTTTTATGTCTTATGCTCTTGCATTGTTTATTTTATGCGTTTTAGAATTCGTATGCAGGTAATTTTTGTACAGCGTTAAAACCTACATTTGGTATTAGAGTTGTTTTTGGCTTCAAGGGGATGCCATATTGCTGAGGGGTTTCACTCAGGCATGTGGTAGACCTTGTTTAGTGGGAGATCTGCAAGATCGATTTTGGTGGTGAAATAAGATGGTGAGCAGTGGAAAGATAGAGATCGAGAAATTTAATGGTCAGAGTTTTGAGTTGTTGAAACTCAATATAGAGGATCTATTGGTGGATAAAGATCAGTGGATTGTAGTAGATCTAGGTACTAAACCAACGGGAGTGTCCGACAAAGAATGGAAGAAGTTGGATCAGAAGGCAAAGAGCACAATATGATTATGTGTCTCAGATTCAGTATTGTTGAATGTATCAGGGGAAGCTACGACAATGGCTTTGTGGGACAAGTTAGGGAATTTTTTCCAATCTAAGTCTTTGGTGAATAAACTGTTCCTGCAGAAAAATCTGTATAACCTAAGGATGAAAGATGGAGACTTGGTGATAGAGCATCTGAACACATTTAATACTGTGGTAAGTTAATTATTATCTGTTGATATTAAAATTTTAGATGGAGATAAGTGCATCAGTTTGTTGTGTTGTCCACCAGATTCGTGGGATAGTCTGTTTATTGCAACCGGTAGCAATACAACTGCCTTGCAGTTTGATGAAATAGTCTCATCCTTGCTGATAGAGAAGATGAGACAGAAAAATATGGAGAGATAGAATGGTGATGCCTTGTCTATACGAGGACGGTCCTAGAACAGAAACAAAAATAAGTCATTGAGTGGGTGATATAAATCTAGAGGGAGATCTAAATCTCCAGGAAAACCTGTAAAGGTGGTGTGATGGAAATGTGGAAAGGAAGGGCACTACAAAAGGGACTGTAAATCTAAAGCTCCTAATAAAGGAAAGGGATTTGATGATGCTCCTTTTGCAGAGGCGAAAACCACCTCAGATGAAGGCGGGGATGTGTATTTGGCTTCTTCAAGTACACATGTAGATCATGAGGCATGGTTGATTGACTCAGGTGCATCCTTTTACTTCACTCCCCATAAAGAGTGGTTCTGTGAGTATGAGAAATACGAGGGTGGTGATGTCTTCTTAGGGGATGATAAGAAGGCTAGAATCATTGGTTGTGGAAAAGTAAAGTTTAAGTTGCAAGTTGGAATGGTTAGAACACTTCTGGGTGTTCTACATATTCCTGCATTGGCCAGAAATCTTATTTCTGTAAGCAAGTTGGATGATCAGGTGTAAAAATAGTGTTCGAGAAGAATACCTGCAAGAAGGTTCAGGGAGCATTGGTATTGATGCAGGGAGTTCGGATTGGAACTCTGTACAAGATGCAAGGTAGCATTATTGTTGATGGGTGCAATAGCTCTATGGTTCCTGAAAGTGGAGCAGAAAATCTAGTGGTCTCTGGAGAGAAGACCATGTTGTGGCATCAAAGGCTTGTACATATTGGAGAGAAGGGCCTTCGAATACTTCATGGTAAAGGTATGGTAGAAGGTATGAGTAATAGCTCTCTAGATTTTGATTTATGTGAAAATTGTGTATATGGGAAGCAGAATTGGGTGAGTTTACCCTCTGGTGGTAAGAGGGAGAAACAGATATTAGAACTTGTGCACAGTGATGTGTTTGGACCTGTGAAGGTTCCATCACTGGGTAAGTCTGTGTACTATGTATCATTTATAGATGACTTCTGAAGGAAGACACGACTATATTTCCTAAGGAAGAAATTTGAAGTCTTTGACATGTTTAAAGAATTTATGGCTCTGGTGGAAAACTAGATAGAGAAGAATATAAAGGTGTTGAGGATAGATAATGGTGGAGAGTTTTGCAGTAAGGAATTTGAAGAATTTTGTAAGAATTGTGGTATAGCACTGCAGAAGACTACTCCATACACACTTGAGCAAAATGGAGTTTCAGAAATAATGAACAAGATGTTGATTTGAAAGGGAAAGAAGCATGCTCAGTGGTGTCGGGTTAGGATAGGAATTCTGGGCAGAGGCAGTGGAGACATCATGCTACCTGGTCAATAGATCACCTTCATCAGCGTTGGAGGATAAGACTCCACAAGAGGTATGGACTGGTAAGAAACCCTCTCTTTCACATCTGAGGGTATTTGGATGTGATGCATATGTACATGTTCCAAGGGATAAACGAACCAGGTTGGATGGTAAATCTCAAAAGTGCATCTTTATTGGGTATAAGGATGGTATAAAGGGTTATAAGCTTTGGAACCCAGTAACAAGGAAGGTTTTGTACAACTGAGATGTAGTGTTTAGAGAGGTAAAATATGTTATTAAACATGAAGTCCAACCAAAGGAACATGACAAGATAGAGTTTGAGATTAAGGAGGAAGAATCATACTCTACAACAGAGGAAGAATCAGAAGCTGAAGAGCCACAAATTCCATCTATGAGAAGATCAGTTCAAGAAAGAAGGCATCTAAAAAGGTATATTCCATCTGCTTTGTGTTCAAATTTTGCTTTATCTGTTACTGATGATGATCCCAGAACTGTGAAGGAAGTAATAGATTTAGAGGATGGAAAACTCTGGAAAGAGGTCATGGTTGATGAAATGACATCTTTGCACAAAAATGAGGCTTGGGATCTATTGGAGTTGTCGGCTAGAAGGAAACCCATTGGCAGCAAATTGGTGTTCAAGAAGAAGACAAATGCAAAAGGAAAGGTGGAGAAATACAAAGCTTGGTTGGTAGGAAAAGGTTATTCCCAGGTGTCGGGAATTGATTTTGGTGATATTTTTTCTCCTGTTGCCAAGGTGACTTCTATTAGATTACTTTTATATGTTGTTTTTGCTTTTGATTTTGAGGTAGAATAGATGGATGTGAAGACAACATTTCTTTACGAGGATCTAGAAGAGGAAATATACATGAAGCAAGCTGAAGGCTTTGCGGTGAAGGGTAAGAAAGAATTGATATGCAAGTTAAAGAAGTCTTTTTATGGGTTAAAAAAATCACCAAGGATGTGGTATCATAAATTTGATACATTTATACGGGGACTTCGCTTAACCAGAAGCAAAGGAGATCACTGTGTGTATTTTGAATTAATTGATCGGAAATGACAAAGAAATCATCCAGGATTTGAAGACCTAATTGTCCTCCAAATTTGACATGAAAGATCTTGGTGTTGTAAAGTATATTTTGGGAATGGAAATTAAAAGAGACCAGGAAAAGAGGAAGCTCTAGTTAAACCAGAGGAAGTATTTCGAGACAATACTGCAGACGTTTAATATGTAGGATAGTAAACCGGTGAAGGTTCCTATTCATGTAGGTGTGAGGTTATCTATTGAATAGTGTCCCAAGACACAAGAAGAGGAAGAGGACATGTCCTGTGTTCCATATGCAAATGCAGTTGGTATCCTGATGTATGCAATGGTCTGTATTAGATTAGACATCGCACATGTAGTGGGAGTACTGAGTAGGTTTATGTCAAAACCAGGGAAGGAGCACTGGACAACAATGAAGCGAGCTTTCAGGTATTTGCGTGGCACTAGTGATTATGGTTTGTGCTAGCAAGGAAGACCAGGATTGGATAGAGTGTTGGATATTCGTGGCTTTGTTGATGGAGACTGGACTGGAGATCTGGATAAGAGAAGATCTATAAGAGGGTATGTGTTTAATCTATTTGGAGGTGCAGCCAGTTGGATGAGTAAGAAACAATCTGTAGTGGCACTATCCACCATAGAGGTAGAATACATCGAAGCCATTCATGCAAGCAAGGAATCAGTTTGGTTGCAGAGATTGTGTTCAAGTATGGGGTTAGTAGAGGGAGCTATAGGGATAGATTGTGATAGCCAAAGTGAAATTTTACTGGCAAAGAACTCTGCATATCATTCAAAGACAAAGCACATTGATGTTCAATATCACTTTGTGAGGGACATGATAGAAGACAAAAAGGTGTTGCTGCTAAAGGTGGACACTTTGAAGAATACTGCAGATGCATTGACAAAATCTTTGAGCTCTGAGAAGTTCTCTTGGTGTAGAGAAATAATGGGCATTGTAGGGTTGATTAAATGACTAAGCTCTCTTGTGGCCCCCTGTGGAAAGAAAATAACAAGTGGGAGAATGTTGGGTTGTGTTATATTCTTTCCACAATTAGCCACGTAGTTAACCGAGGGGTTAGAGAGGGGGCGGAGCCCCCCCCCCCCCTTCGTTGTGCCAATTTCATAGCGGGGGGGTCCTAAACCCTAAACTCTATATTAGGTTGGGCGGACCTACCTATGGTTTTGTGCATGATTTTCGCACATGGTTTTGGACGCGATGGTTTTCAGTCGATGGTTTTTGATGCAATAGTTTTCAGTCCATCGTATTGGATGCTTCTGCATGTATAAATATGTATTGTAACATTGAAAGGAATACAATGAAAAATAAAGCTAGTAGTCACAGTTTGGGGATCTAGGGCAAAATCTCTATGTATATGTGTTTTATGTCTTATGACCTCGCATTGTTTATTTTCTGTGTTTTAGAATTCGTATGCAGGTAATTTGTGTACGAGGTTGAAACCTACATCCTTCTTCTGTGAACTCTCCTTGTCCACTTGTGATTTGCAATCAACCAACACCAGACAAAGCTATTCCCTCTAAAGTTTATCAATGGTTCACTTCACTTGAACCATCTTTCTCAACACTCCTTTCTCTCTTGGATGCTACATTTACTTTACTAACTCACTCAGAAATTTTGCTTGTCCTCTTCCTCTTCATTAAGGTTCTTTGTCACAAGCCTCCCTTCATTAAGAGCCTCACATGCTCTTCTTCCTTTGTCATAGCTCCTCCAATTGTAATGGTTGCTACCAATTCTTTCCTTGTTGCTATCTGCAAACACAATTGATAATATTCTCCTGCTTTGATACCACTTGATGCACCAAAAATCCTATTGGCACTAATATTACAAATCCACACAACTATGCTTACATTCAATTCACCTATTATTTTGTGCTTTTTCAATTATATAAAAAAATGTAATATAAAATAGAGTGAGAGAACTTATTCTCTTACTACCCACTTGTCCTCACTCATGGCATACGTTTACATATAATCCTTATTCAAGCACTATTGACTTAGTGAGTTTATATCTTCACATATACATTAAATCCCATGGAAAATTCATGTTAATGTCATATGCATAATTCAATATGATTCCCCAAGGTTGTTTTACTTCTATGCTTTTTAAGATTAATCAGCATGCTTACCTCTTGTCCAAAAAGTGTACGCAAAACCTTTCAACTTATTCACAATAGCTTGGACCTATTCTCCTCTTCTTTGATTTTTCATTGGGATTGGGATTATGTTGAAAATGACAACAAGAAATGCTAAAAATAGAAATGTTATAAATAGCATTGTTATAAATAGCATCTCGGGTACTAGTGTTGGACATAGCAACAAGGTATGAAAAATGGAAGTGCTAAAAATAACATTTCTATAAATAGTATGTTGGGATAGATTCTAATTTTAGTTAGTCCCTGAACTAAAATTGAGAAGTAAAATTCGAATTTGATCTTAGTAGCTATTTGTAAAATAATTAATTAATTCATCTTGAGTTAATTAGTTGTAGAAAATCAAATATGTGAAGACATGTAATAGTTTCTCCATTGATTGAGGAATTTATCCCTCAGTTAAAGAGATAAGGATGAGTTGTAATTAGTTAGTTCAGTTAACTGAGTTAAGTCTAGTTAGATTAGTTCTACGAGTTTGTAGAATTAATTGTGAGTTCAGTTAGTTAATGCTTGCATGCATGTAACTGCTGCTCTCTAGATAACTGAATATTCTCTCATAAATAACTCATGCATGTTAGTTCAGTCAAAGACCCAGTTGAGATCAGATGAAGGGACAGTGTACTATCAGTTGGAGGATTTTTCCTATATAGGAAACTCATCCATGTAGAAGGAATTATCTCCTTCAGGATTACGCAGTTAGATCAGAGGTTAGTGAGTGTGTGAAGAGGCCAATTCACATAGGTGGCAGCACTGGACCCCAAGGAAAACTGCGCAAGGAAATAGGAGGCTTGGAGGGCAGAGGAGAAGGTTTATGAGAAGCCTTTTACTGTCTATGAGCATCAGTTTTGATTGCAGAGAGAGTAGGATAGGTTGTGAGTTGATTCTTTTTGTAATCTGAACATATTTCCACTTGTATGATAATACAGAGATTGGGGCTTTAGGCTGAGGCTTTTCCCAGGTTATTCTTCTCTGTTCATCTGTGATTGATTTCTCGTTCTCAGTTATATTTGTTCTATTTGATCTTGCTCATATTCTATTAAGCTTCCGCAAAGTTTGTTGTAGAAGTAGATCCTGTATTTTGCTTTAGTATATTGCATAATCTGTTGATCTATAGTAAGAATTTATACATTGTATTAGAGCAAAGGTGATCAAAGGAGAGAACAATATACAATAAGAAAGAAGTTCGAAGTTTCAAGTTCATGAATATAGAAATCGAGTTCTTATCACATCTCAATTTCACCAATGGCGTTCAGTGGTTTAAGACTCAAGTATGCCCTTGATGGCAGCTCGAATTATATAGCCTGGAAGGATCGCATGGAAGCAGTATTAGAGGATAATAGTCTAAAGGACTTCATTAATCAAAAGTCCCCAAGTCCGCAACTACTAATGCTACAGAATTGGAAGAATGCAAGAAATGTGTGGCTAGAGCAAGGAGAATCCTCCGGGAGGGAGTTCGAGACCACATTGTCTCGAGCCTCCATGGGAAGGAGACACCATTTTTGATGTGGAAAACATTGAAAGATCTATATCATAACAACAATGATCAAAGGAAGTTGGTGCTGAAAGACAAGCTTCAGAAAATCAAGTGTGAAAAGGGCAACACGATGTCTACATATCTGAACAAGCTCACCACTTGTAGGGATGAGCTTGGTAGTGTAGGGATCATGACAGCTGATGATGACATGGTGAGTCTTGCACTCCTCGGTCTTCCTAAGAGATGACATAGCTACCAAGACTCGGTTAATGGAAGAGAGAAACTACCAAATTGGGAATGACTTTGGTTGGATTTGATGCAAGAGAAGATAAGAAGAAGCACCAGAGATGGTTCTTCATCCAAGGAGGATGAAGAAAATTGCACCTTAGCGAGTAAGGCAAATAAAGGGAAGGAGAAGGATTCGCATCCCAAATCGAGTTCTTCCTATGGTGGGAAGAAGTTTGACAAATCAAAAGTGTGATGCTTTCATTTTCATGAGGTGGGCCATTTTGCTACAAATTGTCCACTAAAGAAATTAAAGATGGGATCCAAGGAAGGATCTAAAGGTGAGGCATTGGCCTCATAGTCCGAGTTGGATTTCACCCTCTTCGCATGCATGGTTTCATCCATGGTGGGATGTGGTTGGTTTCTTGACAGTGGAGCTTCATTCCACATGACCAGCTATAAGAGTTTGTCCAGTACCTTGGAGGAGAACGATCTCTAGATATTCATAATGATGGGTAATAATGATAATTATACTGTCTCAGGAGTAGGCACAATTTTTTTTCAGAGGGAGCATGGAGCTCGCATTACCCTAATTGATGTAAAGTATGTACCGGGTCTGAAGAAGAATCTTGTGTACGTCGATATGCTGGAAGACAAAGGTTATGATGTAGTCTTCAGTAATGGAAATGTTTTCCTTCGGCACATCACCATGAGACAGGTGAAGCAGATCAGTTCATGAGTCAAGAACCTATATGCTCTTGAGGTTCAAGATGCATGCAAAGCCTTGAGGAGCAAGGAAATTGTTGGAGACTTGGTGGTTGAGAGTGAGAGTGCATTACCTCTCAACATGCAGCACCAGAAGAAGTCTCAGACAATTGTGGAGGAGCCACAATTGGTGAAGTAGCTTCAGGAGGTTGTGGAGCAGCCACAACTAGAGAAACCGAGAGGAGACTGAGTGGAGGGTTCTACTCATGCAGGGACCTCTAGTATGGGGAAATTTTGAGCCAAGTAGGCAAAGGGATCACATGCATCCATACCTCCAGGAAGGAGGTGGGGCAACGTGGAGTGACAGTCCCAAGAAGGCCGGAATAAGGGCCGGATCATTGAGGTACCCAACCTCTTTTATTAGACCTTACTACAGGAGGCCCGATGAGGAGTAGCAGGATTGACTGAGTGGATAGAGACAGATGCGAATGGAGCGGTAGAGAGAGCTACAGTACAGGAGTCCCAAGATTATGCAGAGCTAGCAAGCTGCAGCAATGTGAGAGGCACAGGAGTGTTGCACCAGTGCAGGATGGCAGAGAGAGGTGTGCGATGGTGCGAGATGCATGGAGTTTTGTAATAGCTCAGAGGTCACAAAGGGAGGACTTGTTAGTGGTAGAGGGAGCTTCAGCATCAGAGGGTGCTTCTAGCCCAACAGGGAGGTCAGTTAGGAGTTTTTTTTGTTTCTAGAGTTGCTAGAGCAACAACACTTGGGAGAAGTGTTGCATGCAAAACATTCCAAAGGTTCAGGATTGGGTTCGAGTTGAATGCCTTTCTTGTTGAGAGGGAGTGTTGAAAATGGCAACAAGAAATGCTAAATATAGAAATGCTATAAAGCATTGCTATAAATAGCGTCTCGAGTACCAGTGTTAGACATAGCAACAAGGAATGAAAAATGGAAGTGCTAAAAATAGCATTGCTATAAATAGTATTTCACGATAGATTCCAATTTTAGTTAGTCCCTGAACTGAAATTAAGAAGTAAAATTTGAATTTGATCTTTGCAGCTGTTTGTAAAATAATTAATTAATTCATCTTGAGTTAATTAGTTGTAGAAAATCAAACATGAAGTCTATGTGAAGACATTCAACAGTTTCTCCATTGATTGAGGAATTTATCCCTCAGTTAAAGAGATAAGGATGAGTTGTAATTAGTTAGATCAGTTAACTGAGTTAAGTCCAGTTAGATTAGTTCTAACAATTTGTAGAATTAATTGTGAGTTCAGTTAGTTAATGCTTGCATGCATGTAACTGTTGCTCTCGAGATAATTGAATATTCTCTCATAAATAACTCATGCATGTCAGTTAAAGACTCACTTGAGATCAGAAGAAGGGACATTGTACTATATGGTGAAAGGTGGTTTTGGGGTAAGAAAAATCCCCCTTTCATTTACATTTTTCGATCCTGATAGTTATGGCCCACAAACCTATCAGAAGCGTTTAAATAACGCTTTGGCCTTAAAGCCTTTAAAGTTAGGACCACTCACTCTATCAGAACCACATGAATACACATAGAAACATGGAAACTCGACCCAAAACACATAAGGCTGGACTTCAAATATTTTACACCCGCGTTCATAAATATTGGTGAGTCCACTCTCGATCCATCTCCTTTCTCCTGCACCGTCCTTTGCATTCTCGATCGCCGATTGCCGATCAAATCAGGACCATTGATCTGGCGCTCAATCTGACAGTTGTCATTGGTCTAATCAATCAAACTTGCTTGACAATCCTCCACTATTCATCTATACTTTGCAGATCCAATAGTCCACGATGATTTCGGGTAGATAACAAGCACGAGGATTAACCACTCGAAAAGTAGTTTCCTCTCTCCTCCTCGCTGCTATGTGTCACTTGATGAGTGGAATCAGGTGCTCGCCCTTCAATTCCACTTACTACTTTTCGCTCGCCCAAAATACCACTTCCACTATTGTGAAACTACTTTTCTCACGCATTAATGCCCCTGCAGTTTACCCATGCAATAACTGTCGATCTAACGATCCGATGGTTCTCATTCTTGTCACCTACGCCATTGATCTTCCATATCCAATGAATCCTGTGCATCGTTTCTCCAAACTCCTCTTGGACTTGATCTCTTTCGATTTGATGGATTTTTGTGTTTTAACACGGATCTGCCACATTCCATTTCACACATGACATTCATATAAATAGTTAATTGATATATTTGGATTTCCATCGATCCTACAATGATTTATGGTTGATCAACACATTTATAAATAGGATTAAGCCATCATCACATATATATACACACAAGCTATCTATACAGTCATACACAGGCGCACAAATCAACACTGAAACACACTTTTATATTATACACGACATAGTTACATTCTAAGGCATTACAGCCTTAGGAACAAACTCCCTCTCGACTACATCAAATGTCACACTCTGTTTTCACAGTTTTTTTGTCTATTTCTCTATATCCCTCTCACACACATAGACTCTCTTTTTATAAGAGATTACAACAGTCATGGATCATTTAAGATGCATGATTTCTTCCCACAATCACTCAACAAACCCCTAAACTCTCTATACGCATACATGCATATGGCAGTTTACATTTAATTAAGTCTTCAAGAGACGTTAACCATTCCATCATTTAAGCTTTGTTTTAATAGAATTTGTTACTATTTTGCTTCGATGGTCCATGTACTCCTTGCTCCGCTTTGGATTCCTTTTTTAATGAAGAGTGCCAGATGCTCCTGCATCAAACTCTCGAGGCACAAAAATTTATGACCTCCCGGTCATATGCTTCTCCTTATCCTTAGAAATTCTACCCACTTCTTAGTGGAACTTCCTTCATGATATTATGTGAGCTGCAACCAACCTTTGCAGTAACAGTCTTCCTCTACTACACGATACCTCACCAATCTTTCTCCTCTGAGCTTAGTCTTTTGGCATCCTTCTGGTCCTCTCCTCTGGAACTAATTGAGCACTCCTTTCTCTAGGTTGTTGCAGGTCTTCTCATCTTCCGCTACCGCTATCTGCACGATAGTAAGACCATAAACTCACCATACTTCAACAACTTTACCTCTTCTCCTTCTGCTTGCAAACTCTTCCTCCTTCTCGCAGGAAATCCTTTCCCTACTCTGATACCAAATGATGAAAGGTGGTTTTGGGGTAAGGCAAATCACCCTTTCACTTACATTTTTTGATCTTGAGGCCTGTGGGTTATGGCCCACAAACCAATAGGAAGCGTTTAAATAGCGCTTTGGCCCTAAATCCTTTAAACTCGGGACCACTCACTCTATCGGAACCACAGGAATACACATGGAAACATGGAAATCTGACCTAAAACACATAAGGCTGGACTTCAAATATTTTACACCTGCTTTCATAAATATCAGTGGGTCCACTCTCGGTCCATCTCCTTTCTGCTGCACTGTCCTTCACATTATCAATCGCTAATCTCTGATCAAATCAGGATTGTTGATTTGGTGCTTGATACAACAATTGTCGTTGGCCTGATCAATCAAAATTGCATGATGATTCTCCACCGTTGGTCTATACTTCATGGGTCCAATGGTCCATGATGATTTCGGGTAGACAACAAGCACGAGGATTAACTACCCGAAAATCGGTTTCCTCTCTCCTCCTCGCCGCTACGTGTTGCTTGATGAGTGGAATTGGGTGCTCGCCCTTTAGTACCACTTACCACTTTTCGCTCGCTCGAAATACCACTTCCACTGTTGTGAAACTTCTCTTCTCGTGCATTAACGCCCCTGCAGTTTACCCATGCGATAACCGTCGATCTAATGATCCGATGGTTCTCATTCTTGTCACCTATGTTGTTAATCTTCTAGATCCAGCGGATCTTGTGCATCATTTCTCCAACCTCCTCTTGGACTTGATCTCTTTTTATTTGATGGATTTCTATGTTTTAACATGGATCTACCACATTCCATTTCACTCACGACATTCATATAAATAGTTAATTGATATCTTTCGATCACCATCGAGCCTACAATGATCAATGGTTGATCAACACATTTACAAATGAGATTAAGCCATCATCACATATATACACACATAGGCTATCTATACAGTCATACACAGGCACACAAATCAACACTGAAACACACTTTTATATTATACACGGCATAGTTACATTCTAAGGCATTACAGCCTTAGGAACAAACTCCCTCTCGACTACATCGAATCCCACACTCTGTTTTCACAGTTTTTCTGTCTATTGCTCTATATCCCTCTCACACACACAGATTCTCTTTTTATAAGAGATTACAATAGTCGTGGATCATTTAAGATGCATGATTTCTTCCCACAATCACTCAACAAACCCCTAAACTCTCTATATGCATACACGCATATGGAAAATTACATTTAATTAAGTCTTCAAGAGACTTTATCCATTCCATCATTCAAGCTTTGTTTTAACAGAACTTGTCCTATTTTGGTCCAATGGTCCACGTCCTCCTTGCTCTGCTTTGGATTCCTCTTTTAATGAAGAGTGTAGGATGCTCCTGCATCACTATCAGTTGGAGGATTTTTCCTATATAGGAAACTCTTCCATGCAGAAGGAATTATCTCCTTTAGGATTGTGCAGTTAAATCAGAGGTTAGTGAGTGTGTAAAGAGGCCAATTCACATAGGTGGCAGCACTGGACCACAAGGAAAGCTGTGCAAGGAAATAGGAGGCTTGGAGGGTGGAGGAGAAGGTTTGTGAGAAGCCTTTGACTATCTATGAGCAACAATTTTGATTGCAGATAGAGCAGGATAGCTTGTGAGATGATTCTTTTTGTAATCTGAACATATTTCCACTTGTATGATAATACAAAGATTGGGGTTTTAGGCTGAGGCTTTCCCTAGGTTATTCTTCTGTGTTCATGTGTGATTGATTTCTCATTCTCAGTTATATGTGTTTTATTTGATCTTGCTCATATTCGATTAAGCTTCCGCAAAGTTTGTTGTAGAAGTAGATCTCGTATTTTGCTTTTGTATATTGCATAATCTGTTGATCTACAGTGAGAATTTCTACAGATTCAACGTTTGTTGGGCATCTGAATTGCAGCTGGGTATTTTTCTCAATGATTTGCACAATCAATAGAATGATCCATTCCTCCTTTTGGCATGTATTTCTCCCACGATTTGAAAAACCCGCATAGGATTAAATCAACATAATTAGAACTTGTTCCACAAGTAACACAAAGTCAACAATGGGTTGAGCTAATACTCTTTCTCTATGAATTTTGGTCATCACAATCAATAAATACAGAGTTTTACACTCAATTGCTGAAACATCACCACCCATATTGGGATCACTGCAATATAGAAGCAATAAACAATGTAATGAATTCTATTCATTCATATATATATATATATATATATATACTTGAAATCTTTTCCTCTCTTTTGGCTAGATCTAGGTTGAATTGGTCGCACACTTATCTTAGAATTACCCAGAATATATAAGCATAAAAAATAAAATTGATTTAGTTTTACATCTTATTCTTCCTCCTCAATAGACTCTTAAGATCCTATAAATTCTCAATAACAATCCTATTTGAACTCTTTCTCATAATACATATTCAATTACAACTTAATCACTAAATCTTCGCATTCTCTCTAGAAACTATTTAACAACTATAAAAAAAAATAATTATGTCAAATAATTAAATTTCTCTCTAAATCCCTCTCTTGCACCTTGTCTTAGAAAGCTCGAAGATTTTGTGGAGGGAGGATGCTCCTCCATCACTTTCACAATTACGTTTACCAAGGTTTTGGAGGTAACTCTAAGAGAATCTTGGAAATGGGAATATTCACCTTTAATTCTCAAGAAGTAGAGTCCCTCCATTCAAGCCAATTTGGAAAACTCCTTCAGTATACATGTTTGGGTTAAGCTTTTAAGGTTATAGTTGGAGTTTTAGTTGTACGCAAAGAAAATTTTGGAAATGAAATTACACTTATGGGAAAAATTAGAGGTTTTGAAATTTTCAATGGGTAACTGGGAATGAAATTACACTTATGGGAAAAATTAGGGGGTTTGAAATTTTCAATGGGTAATGGGAATGAAATTACACTTATGGGAAAAATTAGGGGGTTTGAAATTTTCCATGAGTAACTTTTTTTTATAGAAGGGATTTCCTATTATACTATTTATTAAAAAATATTATTTAGAAAAATATTTTTCCAATTTGTATCTATGAGGGAACGTAAAGAAAAGAATATTCACCCTCTAAAATTCAAGTTGAAGCTTTCATTTGCAACAAGTTTGTGGTTTGAAGTTAGTTTTTACTTAGAAATAGTGCAAACTCATGAATGGTGGGTAATGCTTTCATGATTCATCTCTATAATGTGTTCCTCTACATTATTGAGCATCAAATGACCCACCCACCTAAACTTCAAATTTGCAGGCCTGAAATTGAATCATGATTGAATCATACCCGAATTGTATTTGTTATAGCAAGAGGTACCACAAACTCCATCTCCACTGATACTCGCCTTCCAATGTTGCTTGGTGGTTCTCATCTCCATCAACTATTCCCCAAGTGAGTTCATTGTCTAATCATATTTTATTTATTGACTTTTTGTTTTCCGTATGAGTCACGGCCATGTTTCTTAATTTTAATTTCAATTGTCACAATGCTTAATTTCTTACTCTATTTCACGACTCTCCTTGGTATTGCAAGTATTAACAAATGCATCCATGCCACCCATTTCATTCGATATGTTTGCGTGAATTTTTCTTAAAGGGATCATATTTTTATGTTGTATCAAATCAAATAATAATGGGGAAAAGAATCTAAGGGGACTGAGGAACCACACAGCAAAGGATGTTAGCCGTTCTCTACAATAACTCCCTTTCGGTTTTATTAAGCTCTTTTTAGAAATTTTGAATTTTTTTTGTTTAAATTGATTTATTAATTTTAAACACATTTGGGTTTTCTTGAGCTCTCCTTCTCAACTAAGAATTTGAATTTTTGATTGATTGAATGTTTTGTTGGCTCAATTGATTAATTAATTTTTGACTCGTTTGGATTTTATTAAGATATATCAACATATAATCACTACCATAAATCCATTTTGAATCAATTCCACTACCATCCTATGTCCTCATTTTTTATTATCATAAACCAATTACTTCAAGGCTAACTAAGATCTAGTTGATGTTATGTTTCTATCTTTTGGGGTGTGTTATTTAGTCTACATCAATAACTACCACCATCATCGTCTTTAGCATCATGGTAGCCTAGTTGGTGCTAATTGTTAAGAGATTTGGTTTTATTGTTACCCTTAATTTTAATTAGCTCATAATCGTGTCCCTTAATAGTAGGGGTCATGGACAAAAACAATATTGCTTTAATGCTTATAATAAGGAAGGCTCCATTATTCATTACAATTTTATGTTATAATGATAATGTATATTAACACATTTTTCTTCATACATGGATGTGTTGATCGACCAAAGACCATTTAAAGTATTAAAGGTCATTATAAAGATAAACATTAACATATCATGTTTCTTAGAGTTTTAGCTTCTTGATCCTTAGTTAGTCTTCCAAAACCATACCCATAGGATAAAATATTCAACATTATTAGAATAAAGTATATGGATACATAAACACATAAAACATCCCATCTATTAAAATCTGGTCAAAATGTTGAAGGCCTCCATTTGGACCTAGATTTAACTCTTCACTCTTCTATTGCACTGTACAAAATTGTGATTAAATTGAAATTTCAACAAAAATATATGGACTTTTTTTCTCTTCTGGCATTCCAATAAATTTTATAACAAGAATATCTGGGTCCTGGGTAGCCCATTTGATAGCTTGTATTGCCTCCTATAAACTAGGATTCGTAACTTATAAAGTGCTTATGAACTCATTGTGAAAACGATATCAAATTATACTATTCTATCTTTTGTCCAATTAATTTTCCTTTCTTTCATTACTTTGAAATAACCATTTTTAAAATCAAATGAGCTCCTGAATGAGAATGAGCTTTCGATATAGGGTATTTATTTTATGCATAAGAGGTTGCAAATGTACTTCCGAATGCACATTCTCTCTTTTTATACTAATTTGGCACTCAGATATTTTTAGCAAAATCTATGTTATAGATTAGATTCTCTCAGTGCTAAGATATTTGACTCGGCTATTTTAATTCACTTGAATTGTAAAAATTATTTCTGTATTTTTCGTCTTTTAATATTACTTTATATTATCAAATTTTTTATACAACAGTTATTCTGCATGTTACAATCTCATTTTTAAACGAATCTATTTTTAACATTGCATGAAAGCATAGGTACCCAATTCGGCAATACGGCCTAAAAAAGTTCGAAAATTCGACGGCACTATTCGGTTTGGGAATTAGTTCGTCAATTCGAAGTTCGGTACGTGGGATCTGAGCGGATTAATATACCAACCCCACAACAGATTTCTTCCGAAACCATGAGATGGCATGCGGTTAAGTTAATAAATAATGATAGATGGTTTTACAATGAGATTTTCTACAGAAAATTCCTCTCAGCAAGGTGTAATGAAATATGTCAGGTAATAGTCATATAATAAACTATATAGAGAATAGGCATTTATAGTGTGGGAATTTATTTATTGAGTTTAAATGGAATATTTAAAAAGAAAAATTATAATTTTTTTTAAGATAAATTGTTTTAGGAATTTTGTAGTAAGTATAAAATTATAAAGTTTAACATTTGGGATTAACAATATAATAAAGGTGGTTATTAACCGTTATAAATTAGAGTTTGGTTAAATATGATAGTGTGAATTTAGATGATTTATTATAATGTGAAATTTATTTGAAGATTTAGTTTATAATGTAAGTGTGTGGGGAAATATACTAAAATTTTCACAATTTATTATTTTAAATGTAAAATTATATTTAAAGTAATTTTTGAGTTAAGGATTTTTGGGGATTTAAAATGTTATAATTTTGTTTATTTAATTTTTAAAAATATTGTAAAAATAATATATTGAATATTAATAAAAAAAATTATATTAAATTTAAACAACTAAACTTGTTCCATATCAAATCGAATTTGAACCTAAATTCAAACTAAAATTAAATAACTAAGCAATAATTAGGCATGAAAATACTATGTTTATATAATGAAGTTACTTCAATGATAACCCATACATATATATATACACCTACTTTTATTAATTCAGTAACCTTAATTATATTAAAGCATCAAAGAGTCTGTAATGAAAATCTATGAATCAGACCAAAACATTTGAGATCTTTGTGGGCAGCCCACTCTTCCTGTGTGGGCACCATTTGTCTCAAACACCTTTAGATAACAATAGAATCCCCAAACAACTAAAGGAAAAGACCCTAGGATAACAATAGAATCTCCAGATAACTAAAGGAAAAGGATTGTGAAATGTTTTTCTATTGTAAAGTTTAAGAAACTATAACATTCAAAATCTGTATTTAATAATTGAAAATAATATGGACAATGATAGAAGTTATGAATTAGTAGAAAAACACTGAATGAGATAGCAAATGATATATTGAGTTTATATCAAGTGCACTGTTGTAATGATTTCAAGTTTTAGTTGTATGTTGTTGTCATCTAGTGCTTGGTGATTTTTTTTTTCCTTAATTGTGATCTAGTGAAATGTGAAATTTTATAATGTTAAACATTTAGTAAACTATAAATATTTCTAATTTCCATTATTTTTTTGTGTTCAACCAAACTAAATCAACAGACTATATCACCTTCCCTGGTGTGTGTGTGGCCGGCCTCAGGAAAATACCTCATGGTAACGTTCCCCTTGCTTACTCCCAATTAGAAAAAACCTCCCCTTTTTTCTTTCCTTCATTCTCTAATTCTCTAATGTTAATATTAAATTAAATAACAAAACAAATAAGTCGCATTAAATTAAATAACAAAACAAATAAGTCGCATTAGATTAAATAGCAAAACAAATAAGTTCAATTACATATATATATGAACGAATGAAAATTAAAATAATTAAAAAAAAAAATGAAGACTGAAATAATTAAAAAAAAACAGAGGAACTTCATAGGGTCAACGTGTGGCCCACCAGTGATGATATAAACAAATGAAGACTGAAATAATTGAAAAAAAGGAAACAAACAGACGGTCTTCATGGGGCCAACGTGTGCCCACCAGTTGGATGAGAAAGCAGTTTGTCCATCAGCAGCGAGGCTTCTGCGTTCAGCTGCCTTCGGTGGTTCGCGCTACAGCCAGGCTTCTGCCTTCGGTGGTTCTCACGCTTACTATACCCATGCTTAGTTTGGAGATTCGCTCGCTCGCTCGCTCTCCCTTCCTACTATATGTAATTGTCTTAGTTGATTGAATGTGTTTTATCTACCCACGCTTAGTTTGGAGATTCGCGCGCTCGCTCTCCCTCCCTATCAGGGGTTAAATTTGACATGTGACCCTACCCGTCAAGGAATTTTTTTATAACGTTTTTATTTTTAAATTGCCCATCATATGATTTTTAAAATTTATTTGTACAAGTTTCATCTAATTTCAAATTGTACTCACAATTGTTCAAATTTTTCATTTTTTGTTGTACAATTCGGCTCAAGTCTCATTGCTACACTTTATTTTGAGACCTGCTGATCAAATTTTTCTGCAAATTTTCCAGATTGTTCAAATGTTCTGAGTTTTTTTTGTTTAAAATGGAAACACTCATAAAATAGATGGGAAATATATATATAATTCACCTTATTAATAAAAAATAGAAAAATAATAAATCTACAACCCTTCCATGCTTCTTACATTTTTTTAAAAAATGATAAGCCTAAATATACCTCTTACAAAGAAAAATTTGAATACCTTAAATAAATAACAATTATTTAAGAACGGCATATATATAATATTTTCTAATTTAATACATATAAAAAATAAAAATATTATAAAAAATAAACAAAATAAAATTTAAATCATTTAGTTTACCAACAAACCACCACAAAAATGTCTACATTGCTGTTTAAAACATCTTTTGAAATAATTGAGATCAAAATTCTGAATAAAGTTTTCTCTATATTCTTTATATTATCTCTTAGACCTTCAAATGCTTTCTGAGCAAACAAATAAAACTGATATTTTATAAATGCAAAGTTACTCTCCAGTAAAGGATCTTGAAATTACCAGTGGCTCTGAGTCTGCGGTTCTTGTATATTGTCACAGTCATTGTACTCGCCATGCCCACTGCTCCGATTTGTTCTGAAATGTTGGAATCGTTTTCTACTTGAGTATCCACTACATTAAGAAACCCTGCAGCAAGGTCCCAAAGCTTGTTTCAATTGAATTATAGAATTTATACATTTGATTTAAGATTTTTGTGATTTATATTAAATTTTGATAATAAAAAAATTATTAGTCACATTACAAATTGTTTTATTAAATTACAAATTCTATAACTTGGATTTTAGATTTTTATAATTTATATTGATTTTAATAGTCTTTCAAATTAACCAACAACTTATAATATAATTAATCTGAAATTTTTTATAAAAATCCTATATTTAACATGGATAATCATTAAATGCAGAATCCAGATTACTCAAGTGAAATTACAGAAAGGCTGAATTTGTTATTCCCTGTGAACGTACAGTGAAATCACTGCTAAATCACTACCATCAAATTTCAATTGAATACTTTCAAGACACTCTGGCATTTGCTCAGCTTGCATAAGGTAATTTCTCAAACTACTCGGCCTTTGGTCTTGCGGCTTCGAAAAGCACTAGCGTTCTTGGTATGGCACATGTCATTTCCTCATTTCCCCGGACCATCATGCCCGCGAATCGCGATATTTTGTCCGATTCTTTCTTTCGGTCAAAAATCTAAAAAAAGCAGTTTAACTTTTTTAATCTTTTCAATTGTTTGTATGAACGAGTCTAACATGGTTGTTCGTTTCCAGGAGATTTTTTTATTTTATCATTAACCATTTAATTATAAAAGTATGGGATTTCTTGATTAAAATACTGAATACATATATACAGTCATTAATAAATAAATTAACATCAAATATAACTGTATAATGAAACTCAAAAATAAATTTGACACCCAAAAACGATGGCTTCACCTTATTATTTAAGAATTAATAATAACCACAATTTCAAACCAAAACAAAAACAATCATTTCACCTTATTATTAAGGACTATAAATAGTCATCCCATAGATTTAAAAGGAACTCTACATAACGATGAATCTAATTTTGTAAAAGCAAATTCTAAAATTAAAAATACAGAGAAAAACAACTATATCTCCAACCTGTGCGGAAAACTACAGGTTCCATCAATCAAAATGATCTGCACGCGGATTTCTAAATGAAATTGTGCGAACAGGCGCAACCGTCTTTGTCCTCTGGACGAACAACGGCAGCTTCCCTCTCTACCAACAACGCAATGACAGCTTTATGATTTCTGTATCGATTCCCCTGCTGCTTCTTCATACAGATAGCTTTAATTACTCATCTACTTTGGCTGACTTAATGCTTTAATCTTATGAATTACGAATCTGCTACATCGCTAGGTCCAAGAAAGCTTGAGATTTTATGGAAGCCGTTAGTCTTTGAAATGAATAACGCAGAAGAAAGAATAAAACAAAACGTCATAGATTCGCCAAAATCTAACCTGAAAGAAGCCGGATCAGCGCCGAATTCCGTCCGATATACTTTAGATATCACCGTCTTGAGCCTAAACCGGCTATACCACAGACAACCTTCGTTATTTGCTAAAAGCAGCCACACTCGGTCGATCTTTGAGGTCGAAAGCACAGAAATCTTTGAGGTCGAAATAAAGAGGAAGAAAAGGGGAATTTCAGATGCACAGTTTCTCCGCTTTGGGAGCTAAGAACGCAGAAAAACGCGCAGGATTGCTCCTTCTATAGGCGATTAAATATCCAAAAAGATGACAGAGTAGGGGGCAAGCAATGGATCGAGACCAGTCGGAACTCGGAAGCAACCTGTGGACAAGGACTCTTCCTTGCGAGTCTGTAACTTGTTACTTAAGTTTCCTGTTTCCATATCTTGGACACGCGGGCCGCGGTAGTCTGGTACTTGTATTTGGTAAGTTTACAATAAATGCTCCAGCGATCAGACGATCCTAATAAAATCAAGACCCCACAAAATTTATTTCCATTCGTGAAAGTTGGTGGACCGCGGACGGGTAATGGAAGCTGCAATGTTAAATATATATAACCATTATTAAAAAAAATTTAAAACTTTCCATTTTCAAACATGCCCGTCATATTGACGGTATTAAAAATTAATAGCAAGTTACCCCTGACGCGGATATTCGAAATTAGAACGTATTTTACGGGTAAAAAACCTAAAAACGGGCATACGAGCGTCAAATTTAACCCCTGCTCCCTACTATCTGTCTTGTCTTAATTGAATGTGTTTTATCAACGGAATGAATGAGGTAATTCATTCATTACCTGAGGTAATTACGGGAAAGAAGTCAGGTAATTAGAAGGAATAGGTACCCTCCACTGCATTGGTACTTCGATTCCTTTGAGCGAAGGAGAAGCAGAAGCACGATTTGACACTTTGACATGCATGTGGACGTATTGAAAGTGGAGTTGCACAGGTGATTCTTTTATTTTTCAGCGTCTTTACAAAATTCAAAATTCGGTGATCTTCTGTCGTTGTTGTTACGGTAGGAAATATACTTTATACACCGGTGTGTTCAGTTGAAAATTTCAGAGAATTGTAAGTTGATTTCTAATTACAGGGCGGGGCAGTCATGGCAGACGCAGAGAGCAGCAGGTGCGAGACGTTATTGGCATGCAAACAGGGTGGCAGCGGTTCAATTTGGGTAGATACACTTTCAAAAATTGCTATATTAATTAATGAATATCTTGCCTGGTATGTGTAATTTTTGTAGCCATACAGAAAGTGCGTGGTATATTTAAGACAGTTGGGTCTAATGGCCATGACCGCTGAAATTCTATTAAAGTAATTTGTATTTTGTATTTGTTTTGGTTTCTTGCCGGAAGACCACGCAAATTCTCACAATTACGGTTTTCTGCGAATTTTTTTGCCGCGCTGTCTTTCGGTATTATCCTCCTGTGTTCGATAGGTAATGCATATGCGAATTACCGTTCAGATTATCTGCTCGATTATGCTCAGAATATCCATATCTTATCGGGTTTGGTAATTTCTGTATCAAGCTATACTGGTGTAGGCCAGATAGATATTCGTTGTGGAAATATTGATACGTGCCCCATGTAGGAATGATAATTCCAACTGCAGGTTGCAGGTTACAGGCGGACGTGGGCAGCGATGGATGCCAACTCAATAAGCGCAGTGATCGTAAGTTTTCCGGCCGCCCAAAACTTTTCGCACCAGCTTTCCGGCGAAGGAATATCCCGGTGATCGACTCCGATACGATATGGTGGCGGCACGTGTCTCTCGCCTGACTCAGCCGACGCAATTTATCGGGTGCTAAAGTCCTGCAGCAAAAGGCCTCCCGATATTCTTGTCAGCCGTCATCGTCCTCGCCGTCCATCATTTAAACTTGCACTCGAAGCCAGCATTTAAAATTTGCGTGGAGTAAAAACAAGTTTGTGTTGACCGCTGATAACACTGTAATTAATGTGCCCGTAGAAAGTAGATAAGAGTTTTTTGTTTTAATGTTTTTTTTTATGCACGAAAGTATGGTGAATATTAATGACAGGTATGGTCATTATATCATTTTATATACGCAATGTAAAATTCATATGTATGTAGAGCTCGTGTGTAATTTTAAGTAGTTGACCATTGTAAAAGGAGAGCGTGCCGGAGCTGAAGAGACTTGAAAATGTATGCACAGCAGTGCATAAAAACTAGTTCCTCATTGTAATGAAATGCGAGTAGTGTGAGAGTAAAAATGTGGAGCGCATGTATTTTCTTGGTGTTGACTTTTGGTGTTTTTTTTTTGCAAGAGGAAAGTGCCTGCGCACAGAGGTTTTTAATGGTATTGTAAAGAACGCACAGCAGTGCGAGAAACAAAACAGAGGAGGCATGTAATGTTTGTTTTGCCACTGTAAATCACAGTGAAGTGTTGCGCGCTGGGGTTGAATGAAGAACAGGGAGATGAACGCACAGCAGTGCGGGAAAAATAACAGAGGTGGATTGTAATGGTGCTTGCCATTGTAAAACCAAGAAACAGCAAGGAACCCATTTGTAATATCCACAGCAGTGGAGAACAAGAAGAAATAGAGACAGAGTTTCTTTTGTAAATCCCTCTCTGCGCAGAGGATGAAGTTTGTAACAGTTTTTGTTTTTAAGCAATAGAAATGTTTTTATGGCTGTGTAATGGACTGTTATGAGTATAATTTTTATTAAAAGCTTCCCTGTGCATAAAGATCCTGTAGCAAAAGGAAACAGAGCATTGTCTCTGTGTGGTGTTTGTTTGTTTGGTTTTGGTATTTTCTCATTAAAAACATCCAACAGTGGTATCAGAGCAGGTCCAGGCTCTTTAAAGAAGTTAAAGAAGCTGAAGGGAGAAGGTTTGTAGCTGCAGCAAAACCTCTCAGGCAGACAGAAGACTCAGACAACGAAGGATTAAGGTATTCCTCAAGCTTTCCTTTGTGTTACTATTGAAGAAACAGTCAGTGATTTTAAAAAAAACACAGTCAAGTATTTGAAGCCTAGTTAAGAATGGCAAGGTCAAAGAAGAAAGCCTCCAAGCCTGCTAAAAATGTGTCTCCCTCCTCTACTAAACTAGAAGGCAATCCATTTGAAAGCATTGTATTTGAGGTTCCAAGGTTCGATGGGAACTTTGATATATGGGAAATAAAGATGAGGGCTTTCCTAAAGTCTGAGGGGATTGAAGTTTGGGAGTCAGTGATTGATGATAGCAAGATGGATAAAGAATCCATGGAGTATGATGCAAAAGCAGCAAAGACTATCTTGAATGGACTGCCTGATTCTGTGAAGAGGAATCTAGGAAAATATACATCAGCAAAGGATATATGGGACAGACTGCATGACCTTCATGCAAAGGGAACACTGACCATGACCATCAGTGAAGAAGAAAGTTATGAACCCATCATAGAAGCTGAGAATGAGAAGCTTGACCTCATCAAGCTTCAAGTAAGAGAAAGGGATGAAGAGCTTGCCAAGCTTAAGAAGGAGCTTGACCAATGCAAGAAGAAACATCATGAAGAAGTCATATCCATGACAAATCAGCTGAATAGTGCAAAGAAGCAGGCAGATGTCTTGACAAGTCAACTTGAACAAAGACACAAGAGAGTGAATAAGCTTGTGGAAGAGATTGGACAGTACAAGGTAGAGGTCTCCTCCCTTAAGTCCGAACTACAAGAAGCCAGGAAGCAGGCACAAGGAGCTGAAAAGAAAATGAAGAGCAGTCAAGCAAAAGATGAAGAAATCTCCAAAATGAAGACATATATTATCTCCTTCAAAATAGTAGCAGCTGAAGCTACTCGCAGCAAGGAAGAAACTAAGGGACAACTAGCAAAGAAAAATAATGAATGTGAAAAGTTAAGAGAAGAGATTGTCCTCCTCAGGAAGAAGGTTGAAGGGATGAACAAGATCATGAAGAGCTCTCAAGCTTTGGATGACATGCTCAGCTATCACAGATCTCCATCTGATAAATCAGGACTTGGGTATGTAGGTGAACCCTCAAACAAGGATGAGGATGCTTTAAGCAAAGGAGATGTGAAGAAGTCAGAAAGAGATAGTGATGCTCCTAGTTCCAGCAAAGGCAAGGAGAAAAATGAAGGCTGCAATAGAAGAAATCCTGCTCCAAGTAGAAAACCAGCTCCAAGAAGAAATGTAGCTGATGGAAAAAAGGCAAGAGGCAATGGTGATCATCAAAGGATCTCAAGGCAGCAAGGCTTCAGAAGTACATCAAGGAAACCTCCATCTCCCAGGTACCAAAGTTCATTTTATGGTTATTGTTATGCTTGCTCAAACTTTGGTCATATGGCAAAAGACTGTAGAGCATTTCATGGAGATAGATGTTGTAGTCTCCGACAACCTCCAAGAAACAATTTCACAAGAAGAAATCATGAATTCTTATTCATGAACAATGTTGAATGTTTCAAGTGTCATAACATTGGGCATATGGCACGTGAGTGTAACTTGACATGGGCTCCTACACAAGCTAGACCTATGCAAAAGAAGAAAGTTACACAAGTATGGAGAAGGAAGGAAAGGCAATCTAAAAACCCCTTGAACTCCCCAGTGGATCTAAATTTGTTTTGAGAAGAGTCTGCCAAAAGAAGACAAGCACACATTAAAGGGGAGCTTGTAATTTTTGTTGCTGAACTGTCTTAACAGTGACTCTTTGATGAACACCTTTTCATAAGGGAAAGATATGAAGTTAAATCTGCCATAAAAGCAGAGAAGAAAAAGGGGCAGCGCTCAAATGTGAAGTGCAGCAACGCAATAAGAAAAGTATGCAAAGCATGGAGACCCTCACAGCAGTGGGAAGATAGAACATAAAACAACATTTTTGAATTTTTTTTGTTATGGAGCACATGCATTGAAATGCATAGCAATGGAAGGTAGTTTCCTTCTATGTAATGTGAGAGAACATACTCACAGCAGAGTGAGTACAATACACAACAGCAGTGCATTGTGTAAATAAAAAAAATGAAGACGAAGATTGTGTGAAGCAAGGGTGTAAAAAGGAATAGGGGCAGCCCGTGTTAATTTTTTTTTTGTGGAGAATGAAGCGCAGCAGCGTGAGGATGATTTCTTTTTATATGCAAGTAATGTAGAGTAAAGAGTTAGTGTATGGGCACAACAGTGTGAGAAATTTTTATGCACAGCAGTGGGAATTGCAGAGGCAACGCAGCAGCAAATAAAAACCCAGGGATGACAGAGTCTATGGTTATGGGTATGGATAGCAGTGCATAAGAAAAGGCAGCAGCGTGATGGCAAGAAGGAGAAGCACAGTAGTGCGAAGAAAATGAAACCAGAACTAAGAGAGAATGAAGAAATGTGTTTTTACACAGCAATGCAAATAAGAAAATGCAGCAGCATGAAGTTTTTGTTGAAGCAATGAAAGGTAATGAACAACAGCAGATGTAAAAGAAATTTTTCCTTTACAGCAGTAAATGTAAGTATAGTGAATGTGTTGTTCATTGAATTGAAATGCAACATATGCAACAGCAGTGAATGTAAGGAATGTTTCAACATAGCAGTGTAAATTTGTAAGGTGGGACAGAGTAATTGTTCCAGAAAAGACAGAGTATTCTGTCTTTGAAGAATGCACAGCAATGCAGAGTTTGCAAAGAAATGTAAGTGAAGTGCAGCAACACAACAACAAGTGTAGACACAACAGTGTGGGGTAGACGCAGCAAAGAAGATGGCACAACAGTGCAACAGAGAATATGCAGCAACATAAAAGAACAATGTAATGAGTATGCACAACAGTGCAATGAATGTTTTGTTTTGAAACTGCATCTAAAGCAGTGTTTGGCAGTAATCCCTCCGTGAGAGGAAGTGAAGTTCTTGGTGAATCCCTCTGTTAAAGAGGAAGGTGCTTTTCAGCACAGTGTCATGGTAAATCCCTCTGTCAAGAGGAAGATGCTTTTTAGCATACACATGGTAAATCCCTCTATCAAGAGGATGATGCTTTTCAGCATAGTCACAGGTGAATCCCTCTGTCAAGAGGAAGGTGCTCTTCAGCACATTGTTATGGTGAATCCCTCTGTCATGAGGAAGGTGCTCTTAAGCACAGTTTCAGGTTAATCCCTCTATTAAGAGGAAGACTATTTTGTTGTGTGTGGAACTGCATCAGAAGCAGTTGGTGAATCCCTCTATGTGAGGAAGATGTCTTTGTAACAACAGTGTTGGTGAATCCCTCTATGTGAGGAAGTGTTTGGGTAAGATTGAAATTAAAGGGGAGTGTTGGAATGATAATTCCAACTGCAGGTTGCAGGTTACAGGCGGACGTGGGCAGCGATGGATGCCAACTCAGTAAGCGCAGTGATCGTGAGTTTTCCGGCCGCCCGAAACTTTTCGCACCAGCTTTCCGGCGAAGGAATATCCCGGTGATCGACTCCGATACGATATGGTGGCGGCACGTGTCTCTCGCCTGACGTCAGCCGACGCAATTTATTGGGTGCTAAAGTCCTGCAGCAAAAGGCCTCCCGATATTCTTGTCAGCCGTCCGATGGGGTTCTTCGTCCTCCGCCGTCCATCATTTAAACTTGCACTCGAGCCAGCATTTAAAATTTGCGTGGAGTAAAAACAAGTTTGTGTTGACCGCTGATAATACTGTAATTAATGTGCCCGTAGAAAGTAGATAAGAGTTTTTTGTTTTAATGTTTTTTATGCACGAAAGTATGGTGAATATTAATGACAGGTATGGTCATTATATCATTTTATATACGCAATGTAAAATTCATATGTATGTAGAGCTCGTGTGTAATTTTAAGTAGTTGACCATTGTAAAAGGAGAGCGCGCCGGAGCTGAAGAGACTTGAAAATGTATGCACAGCAGTGCATAAAAACCAGTTCCTCATTGTAATGAAATGCGAGTAGTGTGAGAGTAAAAATGTGGAGCGCATGTATTTTCTTGGTGTTGACTTTTGGTGTTTTTTTTTTGCAAGAGGAAAGTGCCTGCGCACAGAGGTTTTTAATGGTATTGTAAAGAACGCACAGTAGTGCGAGAAACAAAACAGAGGAGGCATGTAATGTTTGTTTTGCCACTGTAAATCACAGTGAAGTGTTTCGCGCTGGGGTTGAATGAAGAACAGGGAGATGAATGCACAACAGTGCGGGAAAAATAACAGAGGTGGATTGTAATAGTGCTTACCATTGTAAAACCAAGAAACAACAAGGAACTCATTTGTAATATTCACAGCAGTGGAGAACAAGAAGAAATAGAGACAGAGTTTCTTTTGTAAATCCCTCTCTGCGCAGAGGATGAAGTTTGTAACAATTTTTGTTTTTAAGCAATAGAAATGTTTTTATGGCTGTGTAATGGACTGTTATGAGTATAATTTTTATTAAAAGCTTCCCTGTGCATAAAGATTCTGTGGCAGAAGGAAACAGAGCATTGTCTCTGTGTGGTGTTTGTTTGTTTGGTTTTGGTATTTTCCCATTAAAAACATCCAACACCCCATTCATTATCAACGCGGTATCCATAGCTTACTTATTCATTCTCTACACCGGGTATTCATAGTGCGTCATTCATTATCAACGCGATACTGATAAGTCAGTTAATCGCAGGATACGCGGCCAGATATGCCAAAGCTCTCGGCCAATATCTTATATTAGGCTAACGCGATAACTATCTCCTCGAATACGCGCCCAAATTTCTGGGCATCCGACCAATCTTTGCCGGATACGCTGGTTATTTTTGGGCAATGCGGGTTAGTTATGGCCAATATGCCGCTTATATATGAGGAACGCGGCTTATCTCGGCAAGAAACTGGACCTATCATCCGCGTTACACGTGCAAGGGATAACTCGCGTATCCGGCATGATAACTCGCATATCAGGCAGATATAAGTCGTATATCCGGCATTTTTCACCGCTCGCACAGAAATGCTTCGCATAAGCGTCTCGGATAGCCCGGAGTTCAGCGACGGATAGCCGGAACGAACTAGTGTATACGGCGTCCCGCCAGAGTCAAATCGCATATCCGGGCTAAAGTGACTCGCGTATGCTATGAATAAATCACGTATCATAACCGTTCAGTATAATAACTATGGTAATTCACGCGAATTATGTCGCGTCGCAGATAATGGCGATGGTAACTCGAGCGAATTATCTCGCCAAAGATAACCACATCATCTGAAAACCTGTCTGTGTCAACATTTAGGTTCTAAATATAGTCGGTATCGGTAGGGCATGGTAGGGAAAGGATATAGATTTTCGTCAAACAGCTTCAGTGGTCCGTGTATTATTCCTCTTTGGTACCAATTTCTCCGGCATGTCGCTTGACATTGTTTCCACAATAGATGGTGCGTCTCCAGAATATAGAATATGTATATTATATTTGGTTTTTCGGAGGAGCCCGTTAATTGACATATAAAAATAGAATTACATATCGAGTTGTGAATACATTTATTATAAGTTACGTTGGAGATGGCTGGACTCGGACGACTTGCGCCTTCTGATCAATGTCCTCAGTTGCACATTATTACACATATTGCCCTCTTTGCTAGAGGCACGGGGTTCGATTTCCCGTATCTCCAAATTCTCTGGATATCTAATTCCATATTTAGTTATGAATACATTTGTTATGAGCTACGTTTGAGATTGCTCGAGTAGGACAACTTGCGCCTTCGGTCAATGTCCTCAGTTGCACATTATTACACATATTGCCCTCTTTGCTCGAGGCACGGGGTTCGATTTCCCGCATCTCATCTCCAAATTCTCTGGATATCTAGGGTTTTGATATCTCTGTTTTATCTCCGCTGTTTTGTTGATTTAGAATGTAGGCAGTTTTGTGACATGTTAGCTTGAAATTCAAATCTCGGTTTTGGTTTTCGGACTTGTAATCTAGCTTTTAAGAATTCAAATTATATGGGTATATATTTTAATAAATTAATAATAATAATATTAATACAATTGTACTTATTCTGTGGTAAAATCAATTCACCTCTCTGTGCACGTGTCATCCTTGTACATCATTTTTGGTAAATTAATAATAATAATAGTAATACAATTGTACTTATTCCGGAAAATCAATTCACCTCTCTGCCCACGTGTCATCCTTGTACATCATAAGATGTACATCATTTTTGGTAAATTAATAATAATAATAGTAATACAATTGTACTTATTCCGGAAAATCAATTCACCTCTCTGCCCACGTGTCATCCTTGTACATCATAAGATTATATGTTAGACAATTGCAAAAATTTCAATGCTTGGATCAAAATGGTTACAAATTAGTTGCGGAAACAATTTGCGGACTAGTTGGCAAAACCGATTACGGCATGGTATCTTGAATTCATCATTTCCAACATTTTTCTTAGATCACAAGAGCGGAGCTCCATATTTGTTTGTATCATAAATAGCCCACCCTGATGACTTGTATAGCAGGATATAGCAGGATTTATAGTGCAGAATTACACGAGCTATAGAGCTTATGATCTGATCGACTGAATCTTGGTTTGAATTAGCAGAGGAAACTACTTTATGAGCTTTATATAAATATCTTGATACCCTAAAATATGGATAGGGTTGAGCACGAGGTAGATGATCAATTACTCTCTGCATGTTGGCATGTTTATGTTTAGTATTAATTTTGTTGTGGCAACTTTACTTTTGACTGATTGGCATCTCTCTTCTATTATATTCATAATCACGCACAATATATACTCTGCTATGTAGCGTTATTTGTCCTAAGATTTCAGTGCGGAAATACGAAAGAATTAATGAGCAGATTAGTCTGTTGAAGCACCATTTTTCTCAAAAACTGCATAATAATCCGCGCCATCGTGTTTATACTTCATATTTCGCTTATTTTAACTTTAATGTCTTTTGTGGGGAAGTTCGAAGGTTTGAAATTCTGATCTGGGAAGCTTTAAATGCGAGAGACTGCTCCAAGCAAAAACAAGATTCTCTTGAGCAATCTTTAAGGTATAATTTCAAACAAGTTTTATATTCATAAGCACTACACAATATATACTTTGTTATGTAGCATTATCTGTCGTGAGATTTTAGTGCAGAAATATCGAAGAATCAATGAGCAGATTAGTCTGTTGAAGCATAAGATATCCTGGATTAAGCAAAGAGCTACATGTCGGAGACCGAATTGATAGTAAAGGACATCAGCCACTCGAAGCCATAGAAGCCACTTGGTTCTTTGGACACTTTGCTCCAAGCAAGCTCAGGAGCTTCTTGATAACTATTTATTTAAGGTGTTAACGTCAAACGAATCCAATATTTATAAACCCTTAAACAGTATATACAATGCTCTGTAACATTTTTAATGAAATCTTTGCATCTTTTTCACTGTCTGTTTTAGATAATGGACATCAGAACGAGATTGATTCATTGTCCGGTTATCGAGCAGTCGAGGGTTGCCATCACTGGATCTAGCTCCGACTAAGTCTCCGAACACGGAGAAAGGTTCCCACACAAGGTTTAGAAGATCATTGCATTGAGATAAGAGCAAAGTTGGAATTTCAAAACAGATCTTGTCAAAATGGTAGATTTTCAACAACAATTTTTTTTTAATAGTTTGGCAAAATTTTCAACGGTATTCGATGAGTAAAATCGCCCCGTCAAATTCCATTGGATGGGAGTAATGGAGAGTTGCCACGCAGCATTTAATGATGATTAGCACTGTGGATATTGGTCGCAGTGAGGAACATGACAGATCAGGGGGACATGGCAGGAAAAAAAAATGGACGAAAAAAGCAAAAAAGGCAGATTAGTCTGTTGAAGCATAAGATATCCTTGATTAAGCAAGGAGCTGCATGTCGGAGACCAAATTGATAGTGAAGGACATCAGCTACTCGGAACCATAGAAGCCACTTGGTTCTTTGGGAGCTTCTTGACAACTACTTATTTAAGGTATTAACCTCAAACAAATCCAATATTTATAAACCCCTAAACAATATATACTATGCTCTGTAACATTTGTTATGAGTTCTTTGCGTCTTTTTTACTCTCCATTCAGATAATGGACATCGGAACGAGATTGATTCATTGTCTGGTTGCAAAGAATTCCTTATCGAGCAGCCGAGGGTTGCCATCAGCAGATTTAGCTCCGACTACATAGTCTCCGAACATGGAGAAAGGTTCCCACACATGGTTTTTAAGATCATTGCAGCGAGATGAGAGTAAGGTTGGAATTTGAGTAGAATTTCAAAACAAATCTCGTCAAAATGATAAATTTTCAACAACACAAACACAAAAATATTATATTAATAGTTTGGCAAAATTTTCAACCGTATTCGACCGACAAATCTCCCCATCAAATTCCATCCCATCCCTGGATGGGAGAAATGGAGAGCTGCCATGCATCATTTAATGATGCGTAGAATCGTGGATATTGGTCACCGTGAGGAATAGGACAGGTCAGGGGGACATGGTAGACAAAAAAAAATGGATGGTGCGACGACCTGCATGAAAAAGCAAAAGAGAGCAGATTAGTCTATTGAAGCATAAGATATCCTTGATTACGCAGGGAGTTGCATGTTGGAGACCGAATTGATCGTAAATTGAAGGACATCAGCCACTTCAAGCCATAGAAGCCACTTGGTTCTTTTGGAGCTTCTTGGTAATTATTTATTTAAGGTATTAATCTCAAAAGAATCCAATGTTTATAAACCCTTAAACAGTATATACTATGCTCTGTAACATTTTTTTTCAATTCTTTGTGTCCCTTTTACTGTCCGTTTCAAATAATGGACATCGGAACGAGACTGATTCATTATCCGGCTGCAGAGAATTTCTTATCGAGCAGCTGAGGGTTGCCATCACCAGATCTAGCTCCGGATACATAGTCTCCGAACATGGAGAAAGGTTCCCAAACATGGTTTAGAAGATCATTGCAGTGAGATGAGAGCAGGGTTGGAATTTGAGCAAGGTTGAAATTTCAAAATTCCATCCAGGAATTCCCTCCCATCCTTGGATGGGAGTAACGAAGAGCTGTCACACAGCATTTAATGATGCGTAGCACTGTGGATATTGGTCGACGTGAGAAACAAGACAAAGCAGGGGACATGGCAGACAAAAAAATGGATGGTGCGGCGACGTGCAGAGAAAAACAAAAAAAAATGAAAGGAATGGACGAAACCACTAAAGTCCTTTTCATATTGATAAGTGCCATATCATACGATGATAAATATATATGTTACATGTTAACTTCATCCTACCTTTCTGCGATTTTAAACATTAAACATTAGATCACTAAAATATTTTCTCCATAAAGTTTTCTTATTTTCAATTCTCTTCTACTTACTTTTTCGCTCCGTTAGATACCAAATTAATATTTTTTTAAATTATCAATATACTCTCTTCCATAGTATATTAAAATGTAATTTAATTAGTATTTTTAAATATAAATTTCTCATTTACTTTTATATATATATATATATAATTTTTTTAAATTATAAATATACTTTCTTTTATATTATATTAAAATGTTTTTATTTTTATTAATATTTTTAAATATACCTCTCACGTATATTCAAATATTAATATTTTTAAATATACATCTCAGGTATATTCCAAAAATTAAATATTTTTGTATATATCATTTTTTATTTATAAATATATAACACACTTAAATTATATAAATTTATATGTGTGGAGATATTTGTAATAGAAATATAATATTTTAATCAAATATAAAAATTATATATATATATAATTTGATTTTCATTTATTATTTTTGAAAATATATATATCTAAAATTAATTTTTTATTTAAATTCTATAAACTTAAAGTTTATAAATTTGTATATTTATAAACAATGATAATAAAATTGTAATATTTTAATAAAATATAATAATAATAGTAATAGTAGAGGTGTGACATTCAATCAAATATAAAAGTTAAATACATAAAAAAACATAATGTAAATTAAAAAAAAATTAATAATTTATTATTTTTAAATATACATGTGTAATTTTTTAGCTGTAACATTTTAATAAAATATAAAAACTTAATATGTAAAAAAATCATACAAATTGTATATATATATATATTTCAATCAAATATAAAAATTAAACATTTAAAAAGACGATATATGTATATTAAAAAAGATTTTAATTTTATTATTATTATTTTTTAATATAAATATGTGTGTTAATTTTTTATTTATATTATATATTTCAATTATATAAATTTACATGGATATACATTTTTTGTTTTTTTTTGTAAATCAGCAGTTTTGTATTACTTCATAAAATACATATTTTACAAAAAGGTTTGCACGCATAGACAAAAGTAAAGCTTCCTTGCCTGATCAAAATGACTATGAGCCGCTAAAACTTTAACGTTTGACTCCAAGGCCAACCACGCAGGGTTGCTCAAAAAGGGGCTTGAGACTGCACAAAAACAATTTACCCTCTTGGGCGACTGGATAGAAAGAAATAAGGATAGCCAAGAGGACCTTCTAGAACCTAAGAAACCAATACCTCCAAAACCAGAAACACAACATGCTTAAATCAACAAAAAAAAAAAAAAACACGAACTGAAACTGGGAAGCTATTACAGCTTTAGGATTACATAATCTTTGCTAGGAGCACTCGGGCTAGCCGGAGCAGTCATTTTCTTATATGGATATAGATTACTATAATAGAAGTTTATTATTTAAATAATATATAAAAGAAACATATCTATATCAAAAAATATTTTAATTTTCAAATTTTGTTGCTATATATATAAATGTATTGATATCTTCATATTATATATAAAAAACAATTACAATAATTCCTAGCATTATTTTTTTTAAAGAAACAAATATGGAAGTAAAAAACCATTACATTTATTTAGTGTTGTCAATATCCCTGGTATGTCTGAGAATGAACACTATGTCTCAATCCAAACTCTCTTAATCCAAACTCTCAAAAGAGAAACTCCGTTATACACGAATTTAATTACCTTTCTAGCTAAAAATGTTTTAAAACACTCCCAAAATTCAAATACTTTTATATTCCATTTTTTACTATTTGTTGATTTGATTTTGATTGACTTCTCATTTTTCCATGGTGAGATAATTTCAAAATTTTCTATACTAATAATTGTTTTCTTTAAGTTGCAAAAACAACACCCTAACAATATTCTGAATAAATAATGAGGGGATGCACCTCTATGGTGTGATTGTGTGAAAGTAAAATAGGAACAAGATTGTGAAAGTAAATATATAAACCAATGATGTGTCATTTGTTTGAATTCAATATTCTGAGTAAATAATGAGGGGATGCACCTCTATGGTGTGATTGTGTGAAAGTAAAATAGGAACAAGGTTGTGAAAGTAAATATATAAACCAATGACGTGTCATTTGTTTGAATTAAATTCAATTCAATTGATTGTCCATTTGGAAATTAACATTCTCAATGCAAAAACATTTATCTTCATATTGTTGATTCACCTAACTAAATAAGTATGTTATATTTAATCCAAATATAATCAATTGTCATAATGTAAGATTTGTTACTCTTTGTCAAGTAATATAATAAATCAAATTAACAAAACTATTTACCTAAATCACAAATTAGATGCACTTATCTACAATGTTGGATATTTGTTGCATGACACAACTAGCTTCCTAAGTGGAAAATGTAGTAGTCTAATTATTAGATGTTTCTTTCCCTTTTCCAAACATTTTTTTCATGATCAAATTTATGTCTGTTATATTGCAACCCAAATATAATCAAATTTCCTAATGTATGATTAGTTACTCTGTCAAGTTATACAACAAATCAAATTAACACTACTATATACCTAAATCATAAATTAGATGCACTTATTGACAATGTTGGATATTTGTTGCATGATACAACTAGATTCATAAATTACAAATGTAGTAGTCTAATTATTAGATTTTTTTTCCCATCTCCAAGCATTTTTCCCCTAATCAATTTTGCCTAAAAGTAAACAAAAATTTCTTGGAATCTTAAATTTTCACTGTGCAATTTGTAAAAATCTAAGTATTGGACATTATGTTCATTTATACATTTAAAATTTAAACAACTAAAATTCACAAAATAACAAAAAAATTATATCATTAAAACACTAGAGTTACAACAAATTAAATTAATTCTCAATCTTAAAATTATTAAATTGGGAAAAAATATAACAATTATAGAAATAAATAATGATTAACTTTGAATTCTTAATAATAATATATACAATATTATTTTTATTTTCTAATACATAATATTTTTATTTTCTTTTATAATTTAAACATTTTCTTAATAATTTCGTCTCAATTTTTTTATTTTGGAAATGTTATACATCGCTAATAGTATCCAGATTTTTTGATCAAAAGAAATAAAAGAACAACCGCAAGAGGGCATTTAATAAAGAAGCATGCTGAAAACGTATATATTAGGTTTAAGATGACAGGGTGGAAAATGTATAATGGATGTAATATTATTTTTATTAAAAATAACATTAGGTTTATGATAAGAATTAAATTAATAATAATAAATCATATAAAATGATCACTAGACAAATTGATTTAAGAAAATAGATTAATTATGATAGGGAATATTTATCATTTGAAAATAACGGAAATTATTTCCATAACAAAATGTGTTGAATAAATTCAGGTTAAAAATGGACAAAATTTACCTCCAAAAGAGGTGTGTTGTTATCCAATGTCAGCGCAGGTGTTATTATCACACTTTGTTTGCTGTTAATTTCATTCTAAATTGACAGGTAGAATGAGTGAACATTGGGAGTAATCAATTTATTAAAAAAAAAAAAATCCCCAAGAAACCATGGCCTACATAAGGATGGATAAACCCCTATTTTGACTGAACATCTAGCCAAGTACTTGCACATCTCCAGATCTCTGGGATCCATAAATTTTTGTTTTGACTAAAAATTTTTGGCCAGATTTTAGTTATTTTTTTGGCCATCCACGCAATTTCTCTAGCATCTATAATCTTTTGTTATGACTAAATTTTTTTGTCTGGATTTAGGTTATTTTTGGCTATCCGGGCAATTCCTCCACTTTAGTAGATGACTCCAGATTAATATACCAACACCACAATAGATTTCTTCCAAACCCATGAAATGGCATGTGATTAAGTTATTTACAATAAATTTTTTTATAGAAAATTTCTCTACACGGGTTTAATGAAATATGTGAGGTAATATATATCTATATAATAGTCATATAATCAGTTATTTAGAGAATAGGCATTTATAACATGGGAATTTATTTATTAAATTTAAATTGAAATATTTTAAGGAAAAAAATTATATATATTTTTAAGATAGATTATTTTGGGAATTTTGAAGTATAAAATTATAAAGTTTAACATTTAGTGTTAACAATATAATAAAGGTTGTTATTAATCATTATAAATTAGAGTTTGGTTAAATATGATAATATGAATTTAGATTATTCATTATAATGTGAAATTTAGTTTATAATATAAGTGAGTGTATAGAAATATATATAAATTCTCACAGCTTGTTATTTTAAATTTAAAATTATACTTAAAACAATTTTAAGTAGTTGAGAAATTTTCCAAATTTATGTTTATTTAAATTTTTTAAAACATTGTAAAAATAATATATTTGAATATTAATAAAAAGTTTTTTTGTATTGAATTTAAGCAACAAAATTTTTTCGTTAACAAATCAAATTCAAATTTAAATTCAAACTAAAATTTAATAACCAGACATAAACATGCTATCTTTATATAATGAAGTTACCTCAGTGATAAACCATATATATACCTACTTTTATTAATTCTTGAACCTTAATTATATTAAAGCATCGAGAAAGAGCTTGTTTAAATGAAAACATATGAATCCCATCGAAACATTTGAGCATCTTTGTAGGCAGCCCACTCTTCTTGTGTGGGCGTCATCTGTCTCAACCACCTTTAGATGATAATAGAATCCTCAAACAACTGAAGGAAAAGACCCTAGGATAACAAAAGAACATCCAGATAACTAAAGGAAAAGACCCGTGAAATGTTTTCCTATTGTGTAGAGTTTAAGAAACTATAACATTCAAAATTTGTATTTAATAATTGAAAATTATATGGTTGATGATAGAAGTTATATTTTATGAGCGGAGCACTTAATCAGATAGCAAATGATATATTGAGTTCATATCAAGTATATTATTGTAATGACTTCAAGTTTTAGTTGTATGTTATCTAGTCAAATTTTATAATGTTAGACATCTAGTGAATAATAAATATTTCTAATTTCCATTATTTTTGGGTTTTTATTCATTCTCTTGTATTTTATATTAAATAGTAAAACAAATAAGTTCAATGACATATAAACAAATGAAAACTGAGATAAAGTATTGATATTTAAAAAGCATTAAAAAACTAGATTTAATAAAGAAGTTACCTGAAGACACTTGCTAAGTCTGTATCCATAGAAAAATATTATTGATTCATTAGTGAATGCTCTTACTGGTTCATTTTCCTGTCTCCCTTATCATAGAGTTACAAAAATAAAAATGTAACATATTACACTAGTGGGAAAAATATAAAAATTGAAAACACTATTTAGGGTAGTAAAATTAAACTAAGTATAAAAAAAAAAAAAAAAAAAAAAAAACCTAGAAAATAAAACATGTAACAATAATATAAAATTTCTTCCAAATTATTTATTGCAATTAAATCTGAATTCATATAATATTAATTTGGAAAGTATTTGAAAATATTTAATGTAGATTTGATTTAAAAATTGATATAATAAGTATTTGTTACATATTAATAAAGAAAACATTAACATAAAACATAACATTATATAAAACTTAACAATCATTTTATCGTAAAACAATTTTCAAAACTAATATAAATAAGTTGATTAAATGTATATAAATAAGGTGATTAAGAAAAAAAATAGAGATTAGTAGAGATTTAAAGTTTTTGAGATAACATGTAGATATAATTTCAAGAGTAAAATCACAATCCTCTTCTTTATATGTTTCTTACTCTGAGATTTTCTATCATAATAATCTTTTTTATTTAAGTTGTAAAAACTCCTTCATATCACCATTCCAAGATAACCCTTACAACACTTTAAACAAATAATATGAAGTGATGTACTTTTATGGTGTGATTTTGAGAGAGTAAAACAGGTATAGGATTGTGAAAATCAATATGCAAAACATTTTTTTGTTTGAATTCAATTTATTGTCCATTTGAAAAATTGATGTTCTCAATGCAAAAGCAATTATGTTCATATTATTCATTTACTTGCCTAAATCAAGTATGTTCATATTGTTAATCAAATATAATTAATTGTCATATATTAAGATCTACTACTCCTTGTCAACTAATATAACAAATCAAATTAACACAATTATCTACTTAAATAAAAAATTATATACATTTATTGACAATGTTGGTTATTGATTGGATGGATTTGGTTTTAAATAGCAAATTAGATGCATTTATAGCCAGTTGTCAGGAATTAGCAATTAAGGTGGTTGGGTGCAATGTTTGTGTCACAAGACATTTAGTTATAGTAGGTGTTTAGTAAAAAGTTGAAAGAAATGAAAAAGTTATGATTCCTTGCATTACATTAAATCATAGTTGCACTCTATTCCAAGAACTCAATATAAAATTAGCATAGTTATATAAATTAAATGTCTAGTAAACAAGTTAGGCATCATAGAGTCATTTTGAACATTCTTTATACTAAGGTACATAAACATATTTACCAAGAAATACTAATTCCCACCATAATTTATGCAATTCTTTGCATAAATTTAGGCAAGAATATTATTGATATTAATTTTCCCACGAATTTAAAATTGGATAGTGAAGATTAAAAAAACGGTAGATTGAATGCAATCCCACCTTACAATTTGAAACTCCCTTCTAATTCCAAAATATACATACTTATTAATATAAATAATTAAATATTAATATAGCAAATCAAATTAACCCTTAATTTTATATTATTATATATAAAAATAAAGCAGTTATACAATAAATAACCATTAATTATAAATTCTTAAAATTATAATATATAATCTTTATTTTATTTTATTTATTTATAATTTAATAAATATATATTTCCTTAGCAAATTCTTATGACCCAAAATAAGAAAATTAGATAATCATTCCCTAGGAAAAAGGATTGGTTGACTTTGGGAAATACAATCCGTTCGAGATTTCGTAATTAAGAGAAATCAAGAAGCCCTGCAAGAACACCTTTAACATAAATAACCATTTAATAAAAGTAACCAAAGAGAGGTGCGAGTGAGAATAACAAATATGATGTTGAAGACAACGGTGGTGGCAAGGTGGAAAACGCGTGTAGATTATGTTTAATTTAAGATGAGGATACAGTGGAAATTGGATATAGAAATAAATTTTAATTTATGACGACAATTTTCATACCCTAATTAGTATTTAGGATTAAATTAACACTATAAATAACGTAAAGCGATCGAACCCAAAGATTTCTCCTCTCTCAATGAACTCACACTCTCATGCAAACACTGTAACAATCTCACACAGGTATCACAAAATTACATTCACAAACACACACGATACACAGAGAGCGCTCCACTGAACAAACATACATCAAGGCTGCCATAAGGAGAGCGCGAGTGGAACGTAAATTAATGGGTGAGCTACAAGAAACTGGATGGTTGACGGATCAGCAAGATCTCAGCCGTTCAATGATCGGGCAGCATAAAATTGTTTACCAGAACATTCAAAATTCAAATGGGATGTTTTTTGCTTTTGTGACGTGTTTGCTATCCTGAAGTAGATGCTTTTTTCTTTGGTGACGTGTTTCCCTTTCTGCCCAGTAGATTTTTTTGCTTTTGTGACGTGTCAAGTAGACGCCTTTTGCTTCTCTGTCTCCGTTCCAAAAGAATGGGGTCAGTTCTATGGTTTCAATAAAATTATAGTTGTGATTATGGTTCTAATAAATTAGTGCAGACTTCGCAGTAGAGCTGTTTTTTTTCCACCTTGATCTCACTCTATGATTTATTAGATTGTTTTTATTCTTCTGTTTCACTAGGCTAGTTTATTTCCCAGTAAGTTCAAAAAAATAAAAAAAAATTATGGAGGATGTAGATTAGATAATTGTAGAATATTTTTTTATTATATATATATTTGGATAAAATAAAAAGTTTTCAAATAGTTATTTTTAATTTTAATTTTTATATTTGTTGTAAAAATTCTAATAACACATAAATTTTGATGGCTATAAATGTTTATTGGTTACTTAATTGTTAGGGGCAGGTTAATATACTTTATTTTGATACATGTTCATATTATTTATTTATATAATATTATATTTATTCCTAATTTTATTTTAAAATTTATTAGTTTTTGTTATATATCTAATTTTTCCAAGTCAATAATTTAATGTCCACATTATTTATTTAGGTTAGTATTATATTTAACATTAAAGTAATATATATATATATATATATATATATATATATATATATATACAATTAGCAACTCAACAATTTAATGTTTACATTATTTATTCATTCTAATATTATATTTAGAATTTTGTTTAATTTTAATTTATTAATATCTAGAGTTTATTAGATTTAAAATAGATATTAATATTTAGGATTTATTAGAATATTGATATCCAGAAAGATTTAGTAGTTTGGATAATCTTTTGTGAATTAAGGGTGACAATTGTCAATTTATTAAATTTAAAAATAGTTTTTAGTTTTTAGGACTTATTATAATGTTGGTATCTATGAGGATCTAGTAGTTTAAATACTCTTTTTTGAGTGGAAGGTGGGAATTGTGTACAAAATTATAAGCATTTGATTAATAGTGTTGAGTCTTTGGTAGGATTTGACTTGTATGACAAGTTAGATGGGAGTGTTAACAGAGTCGTCAATGCCCCTAAAAGGGGTTATAGTTTCAAAAACGTTTTTCAACTCATTCTTTGTCTTTGATCGCTTCAACAAACTTTAGCTTTGGTGGTTGGTTTGTTTCCACTTCTATATCACTCAAAGAGGATCTAATGGTGAGTTCTTTAGCTTTGGGAGGAGACATTACTTTAGGGGTTCAAGAGGACATGGATCTTTTTCATAAGGTGAAGGAGTTGTTGGTGAAAGAGGGGAATGAAGTTGGATATTCACAAAAGGTGAATGATTGGGAGAGAAATCATAAAGGAAGAGGAGGAGACCTTAGCTCAAAGAAACAAGAAATGTGGAGGGTGGGAATTGTCTATGGATGTATAGACCTCTAATCAACAATGTTGGGCATAGAATGTGAATAGAGTCACCAATGCCCCTAAAGGCATTATAGTTTCAAAAACTTGTTCTTAGCTTGTTCTTTGTCTTTGATTAGTTCCATAAAATTTGGCTATGCTAACTTCTTTGTTTCAACTCCTATATAACTCAAATATCAAAGAGGATCCAACAATAAGTTCTTTAGCTCTAGGGTGATACTTCACTTCAGGGATTGTAGAGAACATGGGTCTTTTCCATAAAGTAGAGTGGTTGGTAGAAGGAGTGGATGAAGTTGGCTATTCGAAGAAGGGGAATGCTAGAGAAGGGAGTTATAAAAGAGGCAAAGGAGGCCTTAGCTCAAGGAGAAGCAATTGTCTATCAAAGTATTGACCTCTAATTGAGAATGTTCGGTGTTTGGTAGGAAACGACTTGTACAATAAGCTCAACAAGATAATTAATAAAGTCATCAATTCTCCTAAAGGGGTTATAGTTTCAAAAACTTCTTCTCAACCCATTCTTAGTATTTAATTGGTCCAACAAAATTTGGCTATGTTATCTCGTTTATTTCAACTTCTATATCACTCAAAGAGGATCCAATGTTGAGTTCATTAGCTCTAGGAGGAGACATTTCTTTAGGAATTGTAAAGGACTTGGATTTTTTCAATGAGGTGAATGAGTATTTGGTGGAAGGAATGAATGAAGTTGGCTACTTGTGTAAGGTGAATGGTGGAGAAAGGATTCATAAAAGAGGTGAAAGAGGCCTTAGCTCAAAGACAAGAAAGAAATGTCTACATAAGAAAGGGTGTTATGTGTGTTTAGTATTATGGGTTGATGTTCAAATACACACTACAACAAAACATGCCATTAGCATTAGAAATCAATGTATTTGAGCCTGCAAATTGTGTTCAATTGGTGGCGCAAAACTCGAAGAAAACTAGCATATTCACTTGGGTGTCAAAAATAGCGTCGTAAACACTACCAGAAATAATGCTGGAAATAAAGCCGAAAATAGTGTCGGAAATAACACCAGAAATAGCGCTAGAAATAGTGCTAGAAATAACATTGGGTTTAACATCAAGAATTGTTTCTTCCATTATTGCTTCCATTGTTGCGTCCATTTGTACTTCTAATTTTTCTCCCAATTGTGCTTCCTATTTTGCTTCTGGTATGACATCAAAAATAAGTTATTTTTTAGCTTCCTAATTTACGCCAAGTTATGCTTCCATTACAACATCGTTTGTTGCTCCGAGTTTTGCATTCAGTATGGAATCACTTGTTGCATCTAGCTTTGCTTCCATTATGGCATCTTCTTTAGCTTCTAATATGGCTTCCAACATAGTGTATTTTTTTGCTTCTAATATTGCTTCCATTATTACTTCTTTGTTTGCTACCTAAATTGCTTCTATTTTTTCTTCCTAGGTAATGCCAATTTTTGTTGCTAGTATTGCTTCCATTATTACTTATTTATTTGCTACCTAAATTGCTTCTTTTTTTTCTTCTTTAATGCCAATTTTTGCTTCCCGGATTGCTTCTGGTGTACTTCTAGTTTGACTTCCATTGTTGCTACCTTTGTCACCAAATATTGATCGTCGTCATTCCATATGAATGTTAGGTCATGATGGAATTGAACCACCAACCTCCCTCTTGTAAATCAAGTGCTCTTCCATTGAGCTAACACCCTTTAAAGAATTAGACTTTAAAAAACTAGACCTTGAAACTTTATAAATTGTAAATTCTACAACTTTCAATAAATTATAAAACTTTGTAAAGCCTTGGAAAATATTTTACTAAACAAGAAAAATAACATCAAACCTACAAGTCCCTACCTAATGATTATGGAAGTTATGAAAATTGGGTGGAGGGAAAAATATTTATGTATAAGATACTTAATATATTTAGTTGAATACACAATTAGAAGTGAAACTTTGAAGACATTTATAGCCTATAAATTACCTATAATTATCAAACCTAAAATATGAAATCACACCAAAGATTGATTTCTCACCTTGTGAATCATGTAAATTAGTTGTGGCAACATAAAAGCTAGCCTCTAAAAAATGGATTTGCATGCCAAAATGTAAAAAATAATGAGTATATATGATGCAATTGTAACATCCCCACCCCCACCCGCTTTAATTTCTTCAGTTTTGAGGAATTGGTTGTTAATTAGACCCCACTTCCATGATGTTGTTATGAGAATGGGGTTTAGAAGTTTCTCAAATTATTTTTAATTTTTCTCCAACAATATTTAAAGTTGTTGGACTTATTTTGTAACTGGTGTAGATGAGGATTATGTTACAAAGTTTCATAAGAATCAAATGTTAATAAACACATCAATACATTATCATTTTAATAATTCCCATTGTCCACTTACATATATATTTTTTTGAATTGTAATATTACCAGTAAGCGCCTATTCTCAGGCATTAAATTTCAATTCTGAAAATTACAAGATAACTGAGGGTTGTTGTCAAAGTTTCTGAGGTTGAAGCTTGAAATCCACTAGTGACTCTACAAATGTTTCCCATATCCATGTTTCATATGTAGAGTCCCTTAACAACTTCCAAAGCATAGATGCGGTACATATTTTGACTGTACATAGGTATAAGAAACTAAGGTCAAAACTTGAAAGATGATGGTAAATCTACATACTTCTCCATAACTTCCAACTGTAAAGGCACTATTAAGTGATAATATATTATGTTGATTATGGGTTCTCAATATCTGTGCATTGCATAGTGATACTAGGGACAATCTATCATGCATGTTATGAGATGAGGAGCTCACTACAATTTGGGACAACCAATAGTTATAGTTCATCGATAAGATTTAAGGCATTCTCACCAGGAAAAATTGAATGAGATCCCCATTTATTTCAAATCAATATGAGTTTGAATATTTACAGTCACCGATGTCCAAATTATTTAAAGACGGATTTTCAAGAATGATTAATATTTAGACTGCAATAACTATTGTAGTATGACACCATTTATTAACCCTTGAAGGCAACAAGTAATGGAAAAAGAACAATTAGATGTAAAATTCAAACCTAGATTAGAAACTAACCAATACTAGGTGAATGCCAACATATTGGAAAAAACATCCATGCATAAGAATAATCACATAATGTTGCCAATAAGGCGTTGTTTCTTTACTTAACAAGTGCTCTAGTGGATGTGAACAGTTCTAACCAGTAATGAAAATCAACAAAATTTTGAGTCCGCTATTTAAAAATATGTTTAGACAATTTGTATGCTTTAGTACTGCAAATTTTGTACACACTCCTATGTGAGGACGTGCTTAGCATTTACTAGTAGTGTAAGTTTAAAGTATCACCATGAAAATTAACACTAGTTATATCAGTTTACACCATAGTCAAACATTAGCAAAGGCCACGAGAAGAGTTTAAATGGTGTTACAATGTTATGATTAAGTGAAGTGTGTCTGTTATGTATTCAACCTAAGAAACTATTTGGTGATCCAAGAATACATTGTCAATTCCAAATATTATTATGGAACCAAGCATTCAGGTATAAAAAATAATCATTTCCATAAATTGTAAATTTTGTTCCAAAAATGTAAGGTTTGTTATCCATTCAAAGATGCTTGAAATAGATGCAATGGCAAACATGGAAAATGTATCTTAGAATTGAATTCATGAATGATCAATGCCTTTAAATAATTCAATGAAGTGCACATGATTCAATCAAATGTGAGAGACATATCAACTTTAAATGACTTGAATAAATGTCAAATGTGTGCAGTTGCAATTCATTATGCTTAAGATTAAGATATACACTAAGGGAACTTTAATATTTAAGTCTATGGCAAGTAATTCATCCCAATATTAAACGCGAAGATTCCATAATCCCAACATGTTTCCAATTGGACACCCCTGGCACATTGTCCAGCCAACCCCTCAAGTACATCCTTCCTACAAAGCTACAAAACTAATACACCATTTCTAAAAACTTACTCATTCTTGAAGAAAAAACAATGTGGTAATATTTCCAGAGTCTCTACATTAGTTTTTATCATGTGTGAGCTAAATTTTCATTTTGTACATCAAAACTAATGTTTCATGGATAAAATGAGGAGGACGGGAACTTTATCAAATTTCAAGGGACATAACCTATGGTAGACTCTATTCATGTAATGTTGGCCACTATATAGTAAATTAGGATAGTAAAAATCCTCTACAAGCTCCAAAGAATATTATTGTTGATGACCAAAAACAATCATTAATAAAAAAAAATTCATACCCAAGAACTGAGGCCCATTAGGGCATTGCTACACCACAAGACTGAGGCCCATTAAGGAGTTGTTGCACTGCAAGGACGAGGTACAATTTCACAAACCCATAGGATGGAATGATTATTACATCATTGCCAATTAATTATAGGTCTTGGAGTGCATTTATTTGAGGCACACAAACCATGTGAAAAATTAGAAATATGTTGTTCTTAAACAACATAAATATATATGTGAAAAAATAGAAATGTTTAATTGCATTAATGTTACCTATGAGTAAAAGAAATACTCTCCAAGTGGAATCATTCAATTTGGCCTTGAAATGAAGGATGGGGGTGCATTTTTGTGAAGCAAACCAAAATTGCCTTACTTCACTAAAATCCACGCCCATGATTCATTTCTTACTCAATCTGATTGATTCAAATTGTATACTATTTAATTACTAATTTTACACACTAATTTTCTTCCATTAAGTTTTTTTTCTTCACAAACTATTGACAATTTTGGGGTGACACTATGAACTACGACTGTTGCAACACTTTCATTTATATTAACTTTGATATTTAGATCATTAAATTAGAAAAAAATAATTGTATTAATGTTACTTATGCGTTAAAAATACTCTCCAAGTTGAATCATTCAATTTGGCCTTGAAATGAAGGTTAGGTATGCATTTCTGTGAAGTAGGACAAAATTGCCTTGCTTCACTAAAATGCACACCTGAGCTTCATTTCTTGGCCAATATGATTGATTCAAACTATATACCATTTAGTTACTAGTTTTACACACTAATTTGCTTCTAGTAAGTTTCTATTGCTCACAAACCGTTGACGCTTTTGGGGAGATATTGTGAACTGCGATTGCTGCAACACTTTCATTTACATTAACTTCAACCTTCAGATCACTAAATTAGAAAACTTTAATTGTATTAAAGTTATTTATGAGTAAAAAGGTACTCTCCAAGTTGAATCATTCAATTTGGCATTGAAATGAAGGTTGTGCCTGCATTTTGGTGAAGCGGGCCAAAATTTGCCTTGCTTCACTAAAATGCATGCCTAGGCTTCTTTTTTTGGCCAATATGATTGATTCAAATTGTATACAATTTAATTACTAATTTTGCACACTAATTTTCTTACAGCAAGTATCTATTGTTCAAAAACTGTTGACACTTTTGGGGGGATACCATGAGCTGTGATTGTTGCAACACTTTCATTTACATTAACTTCCACCTTGAGATCACTAAACTAGAAAACTTTAATTGTATTAACATTACTTATGAGTAGAAAAAATACTCTCCAAGTGAAATCATTCAATTTGGCCTTGAAATGAACGTTGGGTGTGCATTTTTGTGAAGCAGGCCAAAATAGACTTGCTTCACTAAAATGCATGCCCACGCTTCATTTCTTGGTCAATCTGATTGAGTCAAATTTTATACCATTTAGTTACCAATTTTACAGTCTAATTTGCTTCTAGTAATTTTATGTTTTTCAAAATCTATTGAAACTTTTAGGGGGGCACTGTGAGTTGCAATTGTTGCAATGCCTTCATTTACATTAACTTCATTCTCTAGATCACTAAATTAGAAAACTTTAATTGCATTAATGTTACTTATGAGTAAAAAATTACTCGTCCATTTGAATCATTCAATTTGGCCTTTAGATGAAGGGTTGGCATGCATTTTTGTGAAGTAGGCCAAAATTGCCCTGCTTCACTAAAATGCATACCCATGCTTCATTTCCTGGTCAATCTAATTGATTCAAATTGTATACTATTTAATTACTAATTTTACACACTAATTTTCTTCCAGCAAGTTTCTGTTTTTCCCCCCTGGAAATTCGTAATTTTCATTAATAAAGGAAAATTACATATTGTAGATGCATTTCACATATGTTGTATGTGAGGCTATTGCCTATCAAGAAAGAGAGTATCAAAAAAATATCTATGTTCTCCACGCTGGGAGGATATATCTTCTGTATTGTTCATAATAGAGATCAAAAAAGACTCCTCGCAGGGAGTACTTATGTTTGTCATGTATGTACAGCTGATAACTTAAAGCAAAAAACTATAAACATGTAAAAAATAGGCTCCTTCTGAGCCAGTTATGCTATATAATCCATGTATGGACGATGATAGTACTGGTAATGTACACCGTCCCTCTGCTCCAGGATCAACCATGTGCCACGAGGCCGGTTCGCAGCTTCCTTGGAAAGTTGATCGACAATTTGGTTGTGTTCCTTGTAGATATGGCGACAAACAAAGAGGTCAAATTGTGTAATGAGTCTATGTGCCTCTTCCAGAATAGGTCTCAGTGAGTATGAAGAGCAGTTAGTTGTATTGTTTATCCAATTGCATACAATTTTTGAGTCCCCAAAAATTTGAATATTCCTGCAATGTTTTTCCAAAGCAAAATGTATGAGATGTTTTAGAGTGATCAGCTCTGCATAATTGTTGGTACCCCTTCCCAGGCCCATTTGTATTTTATAATAATGAGAGTCTGTAAGGTATAGTATAGCACCCCCCCACACCCAGCTTCTTGTGCTGAGCCATCAAAGTATGCCCAAGGTTGTTCTTGGTTGATGTCCTCAGGGACAATGTTCCTAGGGGTGGAATATTATCATCTTCAGGGATGGAGTTATAGTTATCCAGAATGCAGGCGATAATGGAGGGCCAATGGGGAATGATCTCTTGAAAGATGCAGTGTTTACGTGCGATCCAGATCACCCAACAAATGAGGAGGGGAACGTTCCTAGCTTTGATCGGGATTGTTATGGTCCACCATGTGTTCCAAGAATCTAGCACAGTGTTGCCTTTTCATATGCAGTGGGAGTTTATGGCCAAAAGGGTGGTGTTCAAGAGGTCCACAATGATTGGACAAGTAAGGAATAGACGATCTATAGTTTCGGAACTGTTCTTGCAAATGCAACACTAGGATGGTCCGTGCAGGGCTCTCTTGTTCAGAATGTCTCCCGTGGGTGCCTTATTTCTCAGTGATGTCCATGTGAATAATCTGGTTCTGGGAGGTGCCTTTAATTCTCATAGGTGTTTCCACCAATGTTCAATAGCCAGGTGTTGATGGGCAGCAACGATACATAGGTATCCCTCCTTACGAGAGTATAAGCCATTTTTTGCATGTGCCTAGATGTTCTCGCCGTCCCCCTCAATAATTCTAGTGTGTGATCCTGTCAATGCAACTATATACTCCTCCCATTGTTGGTGCCAAATTTGAGGGATATGCAAGCTCCGACCAAATTTCCATGCCTAATGGAAAATAGCGGTGTGCTCCGGGTCTACTATGTGACTAATATGAGAGATGCCTACATTGGTGAGATGTAGAAAAAGGTCCTGTGGAAGTCTATGAGTGTTACCATAGCCAATCCAGGGATCTAATCCAATGCGAATCGATGTACCGATTGGATTTTCCGTGTGATGCCATCGTGAATAATCGGCATGGAGTTTATCATGACTTTCCATATGGTCGAGATCCCAGTCTTATTCCAACTTGATCGGTGGATTCAATCCATCAGATTGAGGGGAGAAATATATTTCGAATAAGTCACTCTTATCCATAAGATGTTAGTGGTAATCAGTTGCCATCCTAATTTAGCTGCCAGAGTAGCTAGGAAATCATCCAACCTTTAAATTCCCCATCCTCCCCATTTCTTAGGTAGAACGAGTGATTGCCATTTGGGCTAGGTAAAAATTCTCCTGCCTTGTTTACCTTTCCAAAGGAATCTGCAACAAAGGTTTTGTATTGTTGACAGTATACCTCGGGGGATCCATGCCAGTGACATCCAATATACAGGGGTAGCTTCAAGTACAAATTTTATGAGAACTAGTCGACCTGCTTTGGAGAGGTACTTATGGTGCCAGATATTGAGTCTTCTCTCTAGCTTGGAGATTAACCATGTCCAGTTTGCTATCTTGTATCCAAGTGGTTTCAGTCTGTACCCCAGGTACCTGAGACCATCCTCCATCTGCAAAAGAGTGAATGGAAATCTGTGGAGTGAAAACTATATCTCATGTGGTGTGCACCCTACAGCTGTTAGTGTGGATTTTGTGTTATTGATTTCCATACATGTAGCAGTTCGAAATAATTCCATGGTGTTCTGTAGGTTGGTCAAATCCCCAATGCCACCGTTGAGAAAAATCAACACATCATATACAAAGAGTAAATGTGTCAGTATGCATCTGTCAGTGATTCTGATTCCCTGTAGCCTGCCCATACTGTGTTCTTCCCTTATAAGTCTGCTGAGCCCCTCCATAATAAGCAGAAACAATAGGGGGTCTAGAGGGCATCCCTGCTTGAGACCTCTTTTTGAGTGAAAGAAGGGTGATGCTGATCCATTAATAATTACACTGAAAGATATGTTTTTTATGTAGCACATGATCCATTGAATAAATTTTATGGGAAAGCCAAGGTGTGTTAAGAGCATTCTGATGTATAACCAACTTGCACGATCAAAAGCTTTGGAGAGGTCTACCTTGAGGATCATACCTTTCAATTTCTTCGTCTGTATAGAGTGCATCACTTCTTGTGTAGTTCCAACAGCTTCATGTATCTATCGGTCCTAGAGAAATGCGAACTGTTCTGAGGAAATGTGGGAGGATAAGATGGGGCAAAGACGATTAGCTATGATCTTGGCAATGATTTTATATATGTAGTTGCAGAGGGAGATGGGACAGAAGTCATCATATGAGGTCGAATTATCAGATTTAGGGATAAGTGCAATGAATGTGGAGTTGAAGGCCTCATACATCCTCCCAGTGATTCGATAGTCTTCAATGACCTTAAGTAGATCATCACCCAGAAGTTCAAAGAAAGCAATATAGAACTCCACCGACTAACCATCTGGTCTTGGGCTCTTATCTCGCTTGAACCATTTCAAAGTAGACTCAAGCTCGCCCATAGTGACCTCTTTGTTGAGATCCATTATAGCCTCCTGATCCATGAACCGAGGAAATAGTTATGCCACTCTGATAATTTCAGCCAACGTAGCATTTGGGAGGAACTTTGTATAGATGCTTGTAGTGAGTTGTGCCCATGGTGGCTAATTGCTAGAAAGTATTTACTCTTATCCCCTGCCCATTTGTCAGATGCCAAATGGCGTTGATGGATTTTCTCCTATTTGCATATCTGTGGAAGAATTTTGTGTTATCATCTCCGTCGAGCAGCCAAATGACTCTGCTTCTCAGCCTCCAAGTTTCTTCCTTGTCCTTTAAAATTTTGCTTGTCTGTGCTACTAAGGATGTGAACTTCTCCTTCTAATTAAGAGTTGTGTATCCCCGCCCTCGCTCATCTTCCATTTCAGTTATCTCTACTTCAGTGTCCCTTAGGATTTGTTCATCCAACAGTCTCTTGTTGTGTGCCCAATTTTTTGATAATCTTTTTAGCTCCCTTAGATTATGAGCGAATCCTTCAGCTATATTCCCACCAGCAGCAGGAGGGTGTGTCTTCCAATAATTTGTTACCATATTTATGTAGGTTACGTCTTTCAACCATGTAGAGTTGACATTGAATGGAGCTTTGGGCTTGTCCATACCTTCTCTGGTTTCAAGGTATATCGGCGAGTGGTCAGATATACCCCCTGATCCAACCCATTGTCTATAGTTATAGCCCGTACTCAGTAGTCGCTCTTTGATAAGGAAATGATCTAGTCTTCTAGCAAGCCTATCGTCCCTAGATCTTTTGTTCCTCCAAGTTGGTTGTATTCTCGCAGATGGTATATGGATGACACTGTGGACCTCCAAGATGTTCTCAAAGAAAGAAGATAGATGGTCAATCTAGGCATGATGTCCCCAAGATTCAAAGTATCCAATTGAGAAATTTAAATCTCCTCCAAGGATGAGATTGTCCACTTGCAAAGATTAGAATTCAATAAATGCTCCTAGAAATATCCATGATTTTGACATGGCCCATAAAAATTGAGGAGTCTGATGTTAGAGCCAAGTTCATATGAGTAGATGTCTGCCCCGATGTGTCCGATACCTCCCCAGATATTACAAAGTTTGATAGTCCTATAATTGAACCCCAATGCAATACCGCAAGAGTGTCCATTAACATCAAGGGAATGGAATGTCCAACTAGGTAACTGGATTCTAGTAGGTGTGTGATAACCTCGGCTAGACCCAGGCACTACAACAAAACCCTGTGATTAGCATCCATTTTTGCTTCCTTTTTTGCATCTAGAGACTATTGTTGGTGATATTTGTGTCCATTTATCAAATATGGTGCAAAACTTGATGCAAAGTTTTCACCGAGTTTTGCACCAAGTCTTACATCAAGTTTAGCACCAGCTATTGTAATAGGTTTTGCACCAGATTTTACACCAAGTTTTACGCCACGTTTTATGCCAAGTTTTGTGCCATCCTTTGAACCATATTTTGCATCAAGTTTGACACCTAATTTTGTTTCACCATATTTTGCATCCTCTATTGCATCCACTTTTTGCGCCTACACTTGCATCAACTTTTGCATCATCTCTTGCGTCCTCTTTTGCATTATTTTTTAAATCATTTTTTGCATCCATTTTTGCATATTTTTTGCATCCCATTTGTTCCAAGTTTTGCATCAAGGTTTGTGTCTAGTTTTTGCATCTAATTTTGCATCTACTTTTGTTGCAATGACTTTTACATATTGTTTTGCATCCATATTTACATACTCTTTTTCATCTGTTATTGTGTCCACTATTGCATCCATTTTTCTTGTGCCATAATTTGCACCTAGTTTGACACCTCCCTTTGCACCCTTTTTTGTTTCTAAATTTCCATCGACGATTGCATCCTCATATACATCTAGGTTTTCATCGAATTTTACATCTATTTTTAATCCCTTTTTATATCCAGTTTTGCGTCAAGATTTGCATGAGGTTTTGTGTCTTGTATTGCATCTAATTTTGCATAGAATTTTGTTGCATCAACTTTTGTATCATATTTTACATCCATTGTTGCACCCATGTTTATGCCCACTATTACATCCCTTTTTGCATCCTATTTTTCATCTTCATTTGCTTCTTTTTTTGTATCTATCATTACATCCAGTTTTGTTGTGACACAATTTGTGCCATGTTTTGTACTTACTATTGTACCCACGTTTTCTTCCAATTTTGAATCCACCTTCGCATCCTCTTTTGCATAAAACATTGCATCTATTTTTGCATCCACTTTTGTGGTGGGTTTTGCATCTCATTTTGTATCTTCTTTTGCATGTACTTCCATTGCATCCATATTTTGCATCCAATTTTGTTTCTCATGTTGCACCCGTGTTTGCATCCACTTTTACATCCCTTATAGCATCTTGTCTTGCATCTAAGTTTGCATCTTTTTTTTTTGTCTATTATTACATCCACTTTCTCATCCACTTTTTTTGTGCTATGATTTGTGCCATATCTTATGCCTATCGTTGCAACCCACATTTTCTTCCACTATTGCATCCACATTTGTATCCTCTTTTGTGTCCAAGTTTGCATCAAATATTGTTTATGTTTTTTGCATCCCATTTCGAATCTACTTTTACATCCACTTTTGATTCTTCCAATTTTACAACTAATTTTGTGTTCACTATTGCACCCATGTTTGGCCCATGTTTACATCCCTTTTTTTATCCAATTTTTCCTCCATTTTGCATCCAAGTTTTTGTCTTTTTTTTTTTTTTAACATTCATTGTAGTATCCACATTTGTTTCACCACAATTCATGCTAAGTTCTATGCCTACTATTGTGCCCATGTTTTCTTCCACTTTTTCATCCATGTTTGAATCCTATTTTGTGTTCAAGTTTGCATCAACTATTGCATCTATTTTTTCATCCACTTTTGTGTCAATTTTTCTGTCTTGTTCTGCATCTACTATGTCCACTCTTCATCCAAATTTACGTCTATTTTTACCCGGGCCCATTTTTTTGTTCACTTTTGCATCCCTTTTCCAACACACATCATATTTTTTGCATTGATGATATTTCTTATGACATTGAAAATTATGAACAACTGATGACAATGTTAATAATTATAACGATTATGATAATGAAGATGATGACGATGACATGAATTGTGATTCTTATGATAATGACAATGATGATAAAGACGATGAGAGTTACAATGACAATGATGATGATGATGCTAATGACCTTGGCCATTCTTCCCAATTTTTAAATGTTGTCATGGTCAAAATCATAATAATTATCTTTGGCGTCATCATCATCTGATCATCATTATCATTATTTTCATCTTAGTCATCATCAAGAACAATAATGGCATGAATGATGATTATGATGTTCATGATGAAGATGACAACAATTGTGATAAAAATTATATTAGTTATGATGATGGGGATGATGATAATTATAATGACAATGATAATGGTAGTAATGATGATGATCATCGATCATCTCTAAAAAATAAAGTTGTTATTTTTCTTGCATATATCATGTGTCCTAACAACCCTTTTCGAGCACTCGTAACATTTTTTAGGTTGATGATATTTCTTATGATGCCTATAATTATGAACAATTGATGACAATATCCATAATCATGATGATGATGATGATGACGATGATGAAGACATGACTGATGATTATGATGATAATGAAATGATGAAAATAATGATGACATTGATGGTGGTGATGATATCGATAATGAAGATGATGGCCCTCCCTCTAAACTAGGGAGGTACTCATAATGAGACAAAAAATTACTCTCAAGTTGAAATATTCATATAAGAAGGGATCTAGATTAATAAGCATCAATGATGATTTACATCATCATAGCCAACATTGTCAAAATAGTAAGGCCTTGACTAATAAGTTTATCTCTCCATTAGATCAGAGCACAATGTTGGGACGCATAAATTGGACACCACTACCTCTCTAGGCACTTACCCCACTAGGATCTGCACTAGGTATGTCCTCACATGATCATTTCCTAATCCAATATCATAATATTTGACACCAGGAAATGTCAATCCTCATGACTATTCTTATCTTGGATTAATGTACTTGACTTATGGCGATTAGTCCTAGTCAAAGTCAAAATTGTCAAAGAATATTGGTCCCAGATGTTTATCCAATCCACCATTCTCCCTACTAATGTCTTTACTAGGCTTACGATTTTTAGTCCTAGCCATAGTACATGACACATGGATAATATGGTGTCTACCCTCACTCCCTCTCAACCAGAGAGGAGACATCCACAAGCATAAGATTTTCTCAAGAATACCCATCATTTTCATAGAGAATAACATCGTTAATTTGTTTTCATCACATGATGCCTTTATGATTAAGCATTCATAGATTTGTGGCAAAATATTTCCCCTTTTTTCATTTGTGATGAAATAAAATCAAAAAGTGAAAGCCAAAATCATTAAAGATACACTATATTGATTTATCTAAGTCTAAACTCTAAGGTTGAAGTGAAAATTCATGTAAATCTTATATCTACAAGTTGTGCCAAACTTATGAAAACCTTATTCCCTAGTCCTATATTTAAGAAAATGAAAAAGAAAGAAAAATAAGGGCCAATGAATGGTAACTCATGTATTCACTCCCTCTTTGGAAAATATATGAATATATACACTCCTAGTCACACTTGATCACATGTTTGTGATGGTTAAATCATGAATTCCTCTTTTCTCCTTGCATTTTCACTTCGTCATTTAAGCACCTAATTGAGGATGTAGGGAATGTTTGTTGCCTAAGGCTTTCATGTCTACTCTTGGTTTACTTATGTCACACTACTATCAATTTATGTGACGGAGTGAAATACATAAGTTTGTGGAGTTATTAGAGTGGTGTATTAAGTTAGTCACCACACACACATGTATTACATCTCATTGATCCACATGTGTGGGTTGGAGATTCATTGCTTGACAACTTTAATGGAGACTACTTTATGGCTTTAATGGTATAGCTTACAAACTATCTTGTTAAACATTGCGATTCATCCTTTCTTTTCCTCGAGACACTTGATAATATTGAAGTCACTCCCAATAATCCATGGAGATGGGGAGTATAAATTACTTGTGCTAGAAATAGAATTGAGAAATAGAGGTTTTCCATTTGCGATATTGGAGTCATAGACATTGGATACGTGGTAGTAGTCCTCGATGTCAATTAACTAAAATTGTATTGTCATAATGTGAAAAGAGGTAAACATATTGGTAACCTTGATGTCTTGATCATTTCAAATAATAACCATTCCATCGAAGTATCTCTAAGCATCAATCGCTACTACTTGGAAACTCCTCCCCCATTTTCTAATTATATGAGGTAGAACCTCACTTAATATTTTTGCTTCTTATATCAACATTATTGATGGGTGCTTTGCGTACCATTTTTCTTTTAGGATTCTTTGTTTTCCTTTACTATTGAGGCCCCTCATGTTCCATGAAACTATTTTCATCGAGAATTTACATAGAAAGGAAGTATAATGTGACTAAAAAAACATGTCTCAAGATTTAAGTGCTTGGACAATTCCACTTCATGACTCCTATATTTCCTTAACTTGGGACTGAATGGTGAGCTTGATGGCCTTAAGGGAAATTGACCAATGAAAATCTAAAAAAGAGGTGACTTTTGACTTTATCACATACAATTTAATATACTAAAAAAATATCCATAAATATTTCATCAATTAATGAATCATTAAAAAAAATATCCATAACAATTTCATCAATCAATGAATCATTAAAAAAAATATCCAAATCAATTTCATCAGTCAATGAATCATTGCATTATAAAATGCAATCTATAAACATTTTGGGAATGTTTTGTTAAAACATGCTAAAAAACCAACATATTTAACAATAATATGGACAATAACACATTTTGATAAATTAAATAACATATTATCAAGCCTAAAAAATGTCACTAATAGAAAACTATAAAGCATGCAACTAATGGAAGTGACCATCAAGGCCACCATAAGACAATTAATCTATTAAGATCAAGATTAATGGGGACAAATATCTACAAAGGACAAAGGAAAACCTATTTTAACTTTATTGTTTTATTAGCCTGGCTCAAGATGAACATTTCAATATATCACGAAGAACATAATTAGTTTTATTACATTAAGAAAATCCAACCACATTCTATAACTTAGCAAGGAAGAGATGTATAACACCCATGTCAGCGACACAAAACATGGCATTGAGTTACTTTTTTATATATAATTTAAACTCCTATCATAAAATCACAAATTTACCATGAATGGAATGTTTAAAATGCATTTTTGTAAAAACAAAATATAATTTTTCTTATAGAAAAAAAATACCAAAAACTAAATATATTTTTTTAGAAAATAAAAAAAATACTAAAACTAAATATATGTTGAAAAAAAAAACTAAAACATAAGCAAACTAGAATTTGAATTTGACACTCTTGTTCACTTTCGAAAACTCAAATGGTGGAATGTGATCTCTTTATCCTCATCTTTAGCTTTTTCCTAAAAAATAAAAGCATACAAAAGCAGGAAAGAGCCATAAAGCATAGGGAAGCTTTTTCCTAAGCATAAAAGGATCTAAAAAGTGGAAAAGGCCATTTTTATATGAGGAAACATTATTCACCCAAAAGATTTTTCCCAAATTGAACTAATGAGGAATTTGGGAAATCTTCATAGCCTTCACTTTCCTATATATTGGAGGCTTGGCAGTTGAAAAAATGATGGGAATTCTTGTATTGTCACGCTGCTGAGATCTATCTTGAGAGGGAGAGTTTTGGAGCTATGAGTTGGGGGAGGTGCTGTTGCAACTACATCTAATTGTTGTAACTTTCCTCCAACTCCTTTATTCATATAGATCAGTTGTTCTTCCTTCCATGCGTTTCTATTCATTCTTTACTTCTTCTATTTAACTAATAGATGTATGGAATTTTGGTTTGTATTTATTTATTCAATAATATTTATATGTTTCTAATAGTTTCAATTATCAAGATATTATGCTGTGAAGGTTGCTTTATTCTCTCTCTTATGTGTAGGACCAAGCTTTGGAGCTAGCTAGGAGTGCTTCCTAGCTATACTAAAAACTCCAAGAAGACCTGCATGCGAGGACTCACAAGAATTCATTCTCTTTTTCTTAATCTATACTCTACATCTTGATCTACTAAGAATCCTAAGCCTTAGAACAACCTTTCTCTTAATTGGTTTGTCCTAGGTTTCCGTGATAAACTGAGAGCATTTTATTTTCATCTAACCGTGCATTAAATCCTACAGCAAAATGATATTTAGAAACTTGAATATATTTCACTATGTAAATGAAATTAGTAAAATGAACCCATAGAGGGGGTCATAAATGGAAATAAAAGTAAAACTCTAAACAAGAAGCCAAAAGTGGATTTAACCATGGATGCAAAATTGGGAGTAGAATTGGATGTTAAACTAGCCATCAAAACAAGATGCAAACAATGACACAAAAAGGGTTTTAAAGTAAAATCAAAAAATGGTGCAAAACTAGACACAAAGAAGGGAACAAAATAGGGCATATGAAAGGATACTGAATTGGGCACAAACAAGGATGCAAAATGGACACCAAAATGAAGATTCAAAGAATGGTGTAAAATTAGGATGAAAAAATGATGTAAGAAAAGACACAAACCTAGATGCAAAATGGGACTAAAAAATGGTGAAACCAAGGATGTCAAAAGTGATGCATAACTAGATGAAAATTCAAACTAAAATCTAGGTGCAAAATGAGATGCAAATGTCGACACAAAATGTGGCAGAAAAAACGATGCAAATTTTGACATAAAAAAATGGTGCAAAATTGGACACAAGAGAAGAAAAAATGGTGCAAAAATGGGCATAAAAATGGCTCAAATTTGGATGCAACATTGGATGTAAAATGAGGTGCAACAAATCATTCAAAACTTGGTGTAAAAACAAATGCAAAAGTAGACAAAAAAATGGCTCAAAATTGAACGTAACATAGACACAAAATGGGATGCAAAGGTGGATGCAACAAATGGTTCAACATAGGATGAAAATTTAGATGCTCAAAAGGATGCAAAATTGGATGCAAGAAATGGTGTTAAAAATGATGCTAAATTTTATGAAACAAATGATGCAAAATTAAATGAAAAATATGGTGCAAAATGGGATGCAAAAAAGGAGATAAATAAAATGCAAAAGTGGATGCAAAAAATGGTGCAAAGATGCATGCAAAATTTGACACTAAATCAGATTCAACATATAGTGCAAAATTGAATGGAAAAAATGGTGTAAAAAATGGGAGAAAAACTGGCACAAAAATAGATGTAAAAATAAGTACAAAATTAGAAGAAAAAAATGGCATAAGACTAGATGCAAAAATTGGCACAAACTAGATGTAAAGAAAGGCACTAAATTAGATGCTAAAGATGGTGTAAAAATCAATGCAAAATATGAAACAAAACTAGACCAAAGAATGCCACAAAAGAGGAAGCAAAAAATGATGCAAAAATAGATGCAAAAAATGGCACAAAACTAGAAGCAAAACCTGTTGTAAAACCAAATGAAAATCTTGGTGCAAAATGTGATGCAAAAAATGATGGAAAATTTGGCGTAAAAAAGATGCAAAACTTGGTGCAAAAAAGGACGCCTTAAAAATTGTACAATAGAGCCAGATTTAGCGCCAAGCTGCTCATCCCAATTGAGAAAAAAATGCACTAAAATCTGGTGCTAAATCTGGTGCAAATTGCCTATTTTGTTGTAGTGAGGGTTTCCTGAAGGAATATGACATCTACCAGCTCAGTGTTTAGAAGCCTACGAAAAGCTAGTTTCTTCTCAGGGCTAGCTAACCCTCAACAATTAAAGGACAGCAACTTCATGGAGGAGATGGTTCCAAGGTGTTTAGTGCTCAAAGAACCTGGCCAATAGAAAGTTGTCGGCCCGATACAACCTCCTCCCATGCCTGTTGCTTGGCTTTGGATAGGGAGGAGGGTTTGCCCTTAGGAGGTTTTAGAGGGATGGAGGGGGTTATCAAACCAATGCCAATAGAATCAAGGGGATGAGATCGAGAGAGTGAGTGAAGTGGGTAGTTATGAGTGAGAGACCCTTGTTTAGAGTCCGTGGATCAGGCAAAAGGGATCGGTTTCTGAAAAGATGGTGGGGTGCAAGAGAAAGTGGGAGGGGGGGGGTTGCAGGGAGCATGCCAATGATTTAGGGAGAGGAGATGAAAATGCGGTGCCTTAATGATCAACAGTGGATGATGTAATAAAACATGAAGAAGTAGAGAAATTCAAAGAACAAGGATTAGAAATGGGCATACCTGAAGTAAGCACAGCTGCTGCAGCCACCCTAGCCGTGGTCAATGGAGGAGAGGGAGGACGATAGGGAGCTTTTTCGTGCTTCTTTGGTGTTTCCTTAACTGTTGTTGTTGTTGTTGCTTCAGAGGAGGTATGGTGCTCAGAATCCTTGGTAGCATTGGAAGGGATCATCTTCCCCTTGTCCTCTGCCCTTGCTTTTCCATTTGGGGGATAGTCCTTGAATAAGTGACCCACCTTGTGGCATCGCCTGCATCTAAAAGGGACCCCCTCATAATCGAGGATATGAACCCATGAGAAATGTCTCCATAGCAGCGTGATTTGCTCCTGCAGCCCATCCCTAGTATCAAGATGGACCATTATCCTTGCATATGCCATGATGCCTGTGGTTAGATATGATTTTTCGTGCTCCAGGTAGGTGCCTAGGGCATTTCTGATGAGCCTAAAAATGTCCTCAGACCAAAAATGGAGGGGTAGGCCCACTAATCTAACCCATAGTGGTCTAGTGCCCAATTGTTCTCGCTTGGGGTAGAAAAGAGGTTTCCATCAACGGAGGAGAACGGGGGCTTGTTTAATGTGCCAAAAGGAAGATAAGACCTAATTGGTGTGTTCGAATCTGGCAAAACATAGTGAAAACCAACCCCAGATGAAGGTTTGTAAGAAGGGTAGTTCTGCCATATGATGCCCCCAGATTTCTTTTGTCCACTGTTTAAGCCTTGCGACGGTATAGATCCTCCCATGAACCCTACCTACCAAGACTCTGTCGGCGGTGTCCATGGTTTGACCCCACTGGATATCTTCACCCAATCGAAGTGCAATGTCCTAGGATTTGGGTTTAATGCACTTTCGCTTCTTACCTAGCATGTGGCTCTTGACATTGATGTCTGCTTGTGTGCTACAGTTGTGTGGGTTTAGATGAGGGTTTGGAGGATTCAATACAAACCAAGAAGGGTTTTCCTCTAGATTGAAGGGGATGCTTTCATAGAAGCCAAAGAGGGGACTTGTATGAAATGTAGTGAGGGGAGTATCATGAGGAAGAACCAAGGGTTCACCGAAAGGGGAAGATGTAGGGAAGTGTGAACCGACGGACAGAGGATGTGGTGGGTAACCCGAGGAGCCTCAGGTGAGGTTAGGGCCTATGCAACAAGCCAAAAACTATAGGGATGTTGGTGATGGTGGAGGGGTAGTAGTAACCGGCCAGGAGGGGGGTGTCCTCAAGTAGGGTAACGACTAGGCAGAAGGGACTCGAAATCGATGGAAGAGGTGTAATGACATCTGACAAATCACTGTAGAGAGGGAAAATTCCATCCGAGATCGAGGGGTGGGTTGTCTAGATGGAGACATCAATGATAGGGTCATATGTGTAGTCAACCGAATCCAGTTCCATAACTGTCTACCTCCAGCAAGTTTCTGTTGTTTGCAAATTGTTGGCACTTTGGGGGGACACTATGAACTGTGATTGCTACAACATTTTCATTTACATTAACTTCAACCTTCAAATCACTAAATTAGAAAACTTTAATTGTATAATGTTACGTATGAGTAAAAAATACTCTGCAATTTGAATCATTCAATTTGGCTTTGAAATGAAGGTTGGGCCTGCATTTTTGTGAAGCAGGCCAAAATTGTCCTAATTCACAAAAATGGACACCGAGGCTTCATTCCTTGGTGAATCTGATTGATTCAACTTGTATACTATTTAATTACTAATTGTACACACTAATTTGCTTCCAGTAATTTTTTTTGTTCACAAACTATTGACACTTTTGGGGGGATTGTATACTATTTAATTACTAATTTTACATAGTAATTTGCTTCCAGTAATTTTTTGTTGTTCACAAACTATTGACACTTTTGGGGGGACACTGTGAACTGGGATTGTTGCAACAATTTTAGATACATTAACTTCGACCTTTAGATTGCTAAATTAGAAAAAATAGTTGTATTAATGTTACTTATGAGTAAAAAATACTCTCCAAGTTGAATCATTCAATTGTGCCTTGAAATGAAGGATGGGTGTGAATTTTTGTGAATGACTTTCTTCACTAAAATGCATGCCCATGATTCATTTCTTTGCCAATCTGATTGACTGAAATTGTATACTATTTAATTAGCATTTTACGTAGTAATTTGCTTCTGGTAAGTTTTTGCTGTACACAAATTATTGACACTTTTAGGGGGACACCACGAACTGTGGTTGTTGCAGCTCCTTCATTTAGATTAACTTCGACCTTTAGATCACTAAATTAGAAAAAATAATTGCATTAATCTTACTTATTTCTAAAAAATACTCTCCAAGTTGAACCATTCAATTTGGCCTTGAAATGAACAATGGGTGTGCATTTTTGGGAAGCAACCAAAAATTCCCTTGCTTCACTAAATTGCATGTCCAGGCTTCATTTCTTAGCAAATTTGGTTGATTCAAATTTTATAATATCTAATTACTAATTTTACATAGTAATATACTTCCATTAAATTTTTGTTGTTCACGGACTAGTGGCACATTTCGGGGGACACCGTGAACTGCTATTACTACTGCACTTTAATTTACATTCAATTTGACCTTCATGTCACTAAATTAGAAAAAAATAATTGTGTTAATGTTATTTATGAGTAAAAAAATACTCTCCAAGTTAAATCATTCAATTTTGCCTTAAAATGAAGGATGGACATGCATTTTTGTTTAAACAAGAAAAATTTCCTTGCTGCACTAAAATGCATGCACAGGCTTCATTTTTTGGCCAATCTGATTGATTCAAATTGTATACTATTTAATTAATAATTTTACACACTAGTTTGATTATAATAAGTATCTATTGTTCACAAACTGTTGACACTTTTGTGGGGATACCATGAACTGTGATTGTTGCAACACTTTCATTTACATTAAATTCCACCTCCATATCACTAAATTAGAAAAATTTAATTGTATTAATGTTACTTATGAGTAAAAAAAATTACTGCCCAAGTTGAATCACTCAATTTGGCCTCGAAATGAAGGTTGGGTGTGCATTTATGTGAATGATCAGGATTTAAACAGGAACGCAACAAAATACAGAGATAACCATATACACAGAGATGTACTGGAAATAATACTTCATTTCATTAATGGAAAATACTGAAATATGCTTACAACTAGAAATGGAAATAAACCAGCTAGGGCGATGGTACCTTATCTCTGAGAAGAGATGTGGTGGCTACATGCCTCTGAACTATGTTACAATGAGGCTCGAAGGCCTATTTATTGTTGAGAAACAATGTAAAACCCTTCACATCCCAAAACCTAACCCTAGAAGATGAAACACCAAATTGTGGGCCCCATTTGGGTAAATTGGTACATCAATTTCCCACAGTCGTAACTTTGGCATACGATCTCTGTTTGACACATATTTCCCAAAAAACATCGTTTAGGGCCTCAAAACGGCTCTAGAAGTTCAAGAACCGAAAAACTGCAAAAAATAGTAAAATGTGCTATAATTTAGGAAACTGAAAAATTGAATGAGGAAGTTGTGGGGGTCCAAATGGGATAGGTGGGTGGCCACCAACATCCACCTGGATCATTCCTCCCCCTTTAGGAAGCAATGGTCCCCATTTCGTTGAGTTCCTCCATCTGTTAAACCTGGTCCCTGGTGATCTATTCTGCAATCTCTGATGTGTCCAGTAATGGTGGGAAGCATGGTCAAGGGCAATACACATTGAACACTTGGTGCAGGCGCAGGAATTGAGGAATGTTGTGCTCCAAAACATTATTTCCCACAACCTTGGTAATGGTGTAAGGACCATGTCAGCGTGGTTGGAGCTTCTGATGGGCTCTTGTAAGGCGTTCTTTCTGCAGATGCAACCAGATTTTGTTGCCCACCTGAAGCTTGTGTGGTACCCCTGTAGGTGAGGAGAAGTTGTTCCTATGTTCTGTCATGACCATATCCCTTAGCTACTGTTGCTGCGTGCAGGAACCCTTCGCGGGGGTCATGGATGTGGTGACGATCTTCCCCTTAATTTCGATGTGAATCAGACAGAAAATGAATTTCCTAGTTTGGGAGATGAGCTTGTTGCCTTTCTTAGTAGAGATCAAAGAGGTGGCAGTAGGTGGGGCTACCTCTGGTATCCTGTATAATAAATTATCCAAAGAAATAATGACAGCGAGGCCTTGACTCATACAGAGAATGTCGCCTCCACAAGTATGGCTGGCCTAATAGTACATCACAAACATCCAGAGGTGTAACATCACACAATACCTCATCTGTGAAGGGCTTGATGTTGTAGGGAAGGCGGCACTGTTGGCGAACTTTGAGATCTCGTCCTTCATGAAGCCACCCGATACTATATGGCTACAGGTGTGGTGTAGTCGGTAGGCCCAACCGCTTCATGACCTCTGCTGAAATGAGGTTCTTTTGGCTGCCACTGTCGACAATGAATTGCAGCGACGAACCCTTCACCCACATCTGTGAGTGGAAAAGACGCTCCCCCTCCTCTGGGTCTTCAGGCTCATTCTTTTGGATCTTGGTGGTGGCAACAGTGACGCTGGGCTCTGCATCAATGATCTGCTTCCCTTTTTCCATTCCCCTTGTTGGGTTCTGAAGTAGGGTCAGAACATGCATATGATTCTGAAGCCTTCAACTCAGCCACCAGCGACTACTTGGTCTGACACTCACTTGTGTTATGAGTGGGACCCTTGTGGAACTCACACCACTTTCCTGTGTCCTTCTTCGACTTCGTGGTGTTGCTCTTTTCTTGCGCCTTTGATATGTTGTCTTGGGTCACCCTGCCTTGGATTTTTCCTTTGGGCTTCAGATTTGTGGAATCAAAGTCTCGCTTCTTCTGTTTGAACTTTTGCTCGATTTTGACAGCGTATCAGTATGCCATACCAAGCGAGCAGATGTTCAGGAACTCCATCTCTTCCTAGATGTATCTGTGTAGGTAATCACAGTATTTGAGTACCAAATGTAGCTCAGAGTCCTTGATACCCAACTATGTGCGAAGGGTATGAAAAATATTTGTGAACTCTGGCACATCTTGGTCCCTTCCCTGCCGCAATGTGGTCCATTTGATGTATTTGTCCTCATAGCTTTTGACGGGGTAGTATTGCTCCTTGACGGCATCCCGGAATGAATCCCAAGTGGGTGCAACTGAAAATAGTGAGCCTGTGCTTTCATCCTTCTGCTCGCAGTAGGTTTCCCATCAGTCCTTGACATGGGGGGTTTCTTTGAGAAGAGCAAGAAAAATCTTTCCCGACTTGAAAATTCATGAATAGAAAAATACTCATCTAGCAGATTTAACCATTTATCTACAACATCTACATCTATTTGACCCTCGAAGATGGGGATTTCAAAATTAACTTGTACTTTAAATGGTGTGGCGTTTCCAGAGTAGCTATTGGAAGCCGATTCATTGCCTCTTGGTAGCCGCTGAAGGATCTGTGCAAAGTTATCCATCATCGTGTTCCTTTGCTGCTCGAGGGCTTCTTCAAGCAAGATTTTGATAGGATCTCCTACCCCCTCATCTTTCTTCTCATCCGCTATGAGAGGCCATCGGGGTTCACGAAGCTGGTCTTGCAAAGGTTCGACTAGTTCAAGCCCTAACTACTTATATCCCGACCTCATTGGGGACATGCAAAGAAAAACAAAGAAAAAGCAGACCGCTCTGATACCACTGATCCGGATTTAAATAGGAACGCAAAAAAATACAGAGATAACCATATACACAAAGATGCAGCGGAAATAATATTTCATTTCATTAATGGAAAATACTGAAATATGCTTACAACTAGAAATGGAAATAAACCAGCTAGGGCGATGGTAACTTATCTCTGAGAAGAGATGTGGCGGCTACATGCCTCTGAATTATGTTATAATGAGGCTCGAAGGCCTATTTATTGTTGAGAAACAATGTAAAACCCTTCACATCCCAAAACCTAACCTTAGAAGATGAAACGCCGAATTGTGGGCCCCGTCTGGGTAAATTGGTACATCAATTTCCCGGGGTCATAACTTTGGCATACGATCTTCGTTTGACGCATACAATAGCTCGTTAGAAAGATCTATCCGAGCACTACAACTTTGGGAAGGGGAACATCATTCAGTGGACCCATGTTGCCCCCAGATTTCCCAAAAAAACGTTGTGTAGGGCCTCAAAACGGCTCCAAAAGTTTAGGACCCGAAAAACTGCTAAAAATAGTAAACTGTGCTACAATTTAGGAAACTGAAAAACTAAAAGAGATAGTTGTGGGGGTCCAAATTGGATAGGTGGGTGGCCACCAACATCCACCTGGATCAATGAAGGAGACCAAAATACACTTACTTCACTAAAATGCATGCCTAGGCTTCATTTCTTTGTCAATCTGATTGAGTCAAATTTTATACTATTTAGTTACTAATTTGACACACTAATTTGCTTCTATTAAGTTTATATTGTTCAAAAGCTATTGACACTTTTGGGGGCACTGTCTCCAATTGTTGCAACACTTTCATTTACATTGACTTCAATCTTCAGATCACTAAATTAGAAAAAAATAATTGTTTTGATGTTACTTATGAGTAAAAATATACTTCGCAACTTGAATCATTCAATTTGGCCTTGAAATGAAGGTTGGGTGTGCATTTTTGTGAGGAAGGCTGAAATTTACTTGCTTCAGTAAAATGCATTCGCATGCTTAATTTCTTGGCTAATTTGATTGGTTCATTTGTATATTATTTAATTAGTAATTTTACACTCTAATTTGCTTCCAATAAGTTTATGTTGTTCGAAAACTATTGAAACTTTGGGGAGGACACCATGAACTACAATTGTTGCAACTCTTTCATTTACAGTAACTTTGATCTTCAGATCAATAAATTAGAAAATTTTAATTTTATTAATGTTAATTATGAGTAAAAAATACTCTACAAGTTGAATCATTCAATTTGGCTTTGAAATGAAGGTTAGGTGTGAGTTTTTGTTAAGCGGGCCAAAATTTCCTTGCTTCATAAAAATGCACGCTCAACCTTCATTTCTTTGCCAATCTAATTTATTTCAATAGTATACTATTTAATTACTAATTTTACACATTCATTTGCTTACAATAAGTTTTTGATGTTCACAAATTGTTGACACTTTTGGGGGTACACCGTGAACTACGATTTCTGCAACACTTTCATTTAAATTAACATAGACCTTTAAATCACTAAATTAGAAAACTTTAATTGTATTAATGTTATTTATGAGTAAAAAAAATACTTTGCAGGTTGAATCATTCAATTTGGTCTTGAAATGAACGTTGGATGTGCACTTTTGTGTAGGCCAAAATTGTCTTGCTTCACTAAAATGCATGCCTAGGCTTCATTTCTTGGCCAATTTGATTGATTCAAATTGTAAATTATTTAATTAGTAATTTTACATACTAATTTTCTTCCAATATGTTTATGTTTTTCACAAATTTTTGACACTTTTGGAGGGACATCATGAACTACAATTGCTAAAACACTTTCATTTACATCAAATTCGACCTTCAAATCACTAAATTATAAAAATTTATTTGTATTAATGTTACTTATGAGTGAAATAATACTCTCCAATTTGAGCCATCCAATTTGGCCTTGAAATGAAGGTTGGGCATGTATTTTTTGAAGCAGGACAAAATTGCCTTACTTCACTAAAATGAATATGTAGGGTTCATTTCTTGGCTAGTTTGATTGATTCAAATTCTATACTATTTAATTACTAATTTTACACACTAATTTTCTTGTAATAAGTTTATGTTGCTCACAAACTATTGACACTTTTGGGATACATTGTGAACTACGAATGTTGCAACATTTTCATTTACAGTAACTTTGACCTTCAAATCACTAAACTAGAAAAAATTAATTGTATTAATGTTACTTGTGAGTAAAACAATACTCTCCAAGTTTCATCATTCAATTTGGCCTTGAAATGAAGGTTGGGCATGCATTTTTGAGAAGCAAACCAAAATTGCCTTGACTCAGTAAAATGCACACTCAGGCTTCATTTCTTGTCCAATATGATTGATTCCAATTCTATACTATTTAATTAGTAATTTTCTTCCAGTAAGTTTTTGTTGTTCACAAATTGTTGACACTTTTGGTAGGACATTGTGAACTGTGATTGCTACAACATTTTCATATACATTAAATTCAATCCTCATATCACTAAATTAGAAAACTTTAACTGTTTTAATGTTACTTATGAGTAAGAAAATACTCTCCAAGTTGAATCAGTCAATTTGGCCTTGAAATAAAGGTTGGGCGTGCATTTTTGTGAAGTAGGCCAAAACTTCCTTGCTTCACTAAAATGCACACGCAAACTTCATTTATTGGACAATGTGGTTGATTTAAATTGTATATTGTTTAATTAGTAATTTTGATTATAGTAAGTTTATATTGTTCACAAACTATTGACACTTTTCGGGGGACACCATGAATTACGATTTCTACAACACTTTCATTTACATTAACTTTGACCTTCAAATCACTAAACTAGAAAAATTTAATTATATTAATGTTAATTATGAGTAAAAAAATACTCTCCAAGTTGAATCATTCAATTTGGAATTGAAATGAAGGTTAGGTGTACATTTTTGTGAAGCAAGCCAAAATTGTCTTACTTGACTAAAATGCACACCCAAGCTTCATTTCTTGGCCAATCTAGTTGATTCAAGTTGTATGCTATTTAATTACTAATTTTACACATTAATTTTCTTCCAATATTTTTTTTTGTTCACAAACTATTGACACTCTTGGGGGGACACCATGAACTATGATTGTTGCAATAATTTCATTTATATTAACTTTGACCTTCATATCACTAAATTAGAAAAATGGTTTCTTCATGTTCTAGGCTAGAAGTCCCTTCATGTTCCTCCAATTCGGGGATGTCATTAACCATTTGACTTAGATATGGAAAAATATTATAATGAAGGTGTCCATGCCTTCTATGCCATATTTCATAAGGACTTACATCCAAGTGGACTAGGGCTTGATATAGACATGTAAATATTCTATATAATGTCCCCTCACTAATCCTAATCACCATAGATTAATTAATACTGGAGTCCTTACCCCAAACCAAAACCTTTCCATCAACAAAATTAAATCTATCACCCCTATCCTCTAGACAAGAAACGGAAAGTAAGTTTTTCTTCAAACCTGGAACATATAGAATATTGTTGAGGGGAATGTTTCCACCAGACTTGATCTCCATCGAAGTAGATCCAATTCCTTTCACTAGATATCTCTTGTTGTCCCTATGTTTGATTGAGTGAGAAGAGTTTACTTTTGACAAGGTCTAAAGTTGATTTCATTCTCCATTCATATGTCTGTAGGAATCATTGTTAATAACCCATACATTCTCGTCCTTGAAAGTGTCAGATAAAGTAGAGAACAAACTTACATCTATCATTTTCTTTGCTAGCTTGGAGATGACCTTCAATGTACAATCCTTGATGGATGTAGCCATATTTCCAAGAAACTTGAAACCCTTCTCCATAACCCTTGTCATAGTGCCAACTGGAATGTGATATTAAGTCTCCTTCTTGAACCTTAGCTCTAATACCATGTTGAAAAATCACGAGACTTAGGGTTTAAATAGAATTTCCTTAACTTGATAATTACTTGTGATGTGTGTTGGCCTTTTATTACTTTATTGGATATTTCATCAAAAAATTACCAAAACAATGAAGATCGAAATAAGCCAAAGTACACAAGATATAGGCTCCAAGCCAGGGAAAAACCCTTCCAAGGGTAAAACCCAGAAAAATGCTTCTCTTCTTATAGGATCTTCTTTTACAAAGAGACTTCCAAGACCCAATTACCAAAGCCCAAAGTTCTCCCAAGCACCAAGTGAACCCTTCTGCAAAATCTTCTTCAAGGCAGCTTCCAAACTTTGACTTACTGCAACTTTGTCCAAGAATTTTAGCCCTACAACTACTCAAAATTTCAGCCCTGCAAGTTCGACCTCCTGCAACTGTAGATTCATAGAAACCCTAACTTCACATGTGTGGAGAGAGAGATAGATTTAGCCCAATAAACTTTGATTCTTCCTTCCTTTCTTCATTCTCCTTCCTCTTCTTCTCCTTCATTATTGCATATCAAACTTGGCTTAGTTGAGAGTGAAAAATGAGGTTGAGATCCATGTATTTATGGGGTCAAATAGCCCTCCCTTTAGGCCGACTTGATCTTGGAGAAATACATGGCTTTTTCTTGACAAAATAAATATTTTTCTTTATTACAATGAGTGAAAATATGACTTGACCCATGACATAGTTTATTATTTGTCCTAGAAAGACCTAGAAGTAGGAAGAACATGCTTTGACCTAGAATTGAGCATGAAATCCATTATTTACATAATAAAATTTTATTTTCTTCTTTTTTTCCAAAGTATACAATGTCGTAATTATAAAATAGGTCATTATTAAGACCAAACCTAGTTACGATTTCCAATAAGGGCATCTCATTACTTTGGTGTGTTGGGGATTTCATGGTTGTTGGGCCCTACTAAGAGCTACTCTCTATATGCTCATCCTCTGTCACTACCTGTTAATCTAATTCCTAGCCCCTTTTGCAATCAAGTGCTAAATTTATTTTGCTCTTTTCCTAGACTCTAACAACCTATTTAACTAGTTTTCCCTTCTATTGGGGAGAGTCTTTACCTGGTCCTTTCTCCTCACTGAGTACTATGCCCCGCTAGTGAATGAGATATCATCGAGGGTATGGAGGTTGAGGCCCTTAAGGCTAACCTTAGACCTAATCCTAGCTCAAAATATTGCAACCATATTCCACTACTCCACCCCTCTAGAAATTCAAGAGGAAATCTATCATCTAGAAGCCTTAACTACCAATGATCATTAAGCCTACTCTAATTCCAAAATCCAAAATAATTTTTCTAGTTGGGTTCCTGATCTTGGTCATACCAGAGGAAGACAAATCCAAAATATCAATTCCATCACCTTCCATTGTTAATGAAGATGCTCTTAGGAAGGGTCTTTAAGCAAAAAACGAGGACACAATGATATTATATATTTTCTTAACAATATTCAACGATTCCAAAGCCACCAATCCTCTTGTCTCTTCATCTTGGATGCTAACTTTGCCCACATAAAGGGTCATCTTCAATGCAACCTGGAGCACCTAGCTCCTATAGGAAGAAGCACCCATGATCTGATCCTAGTCACTTCCTTAGATAATTGATGCTTCTTTCAGAACCTTGACAAATGTTTTTACTTTCAATATAATAGTTTCTTTATGTAGTTTTGCAGCTGGTAGAATCTGGTAGTTGAATTTTTATATATCTAGCCCAGGGCATGTCAGAAACTTCACCCACAAGCCAATTTATTTTAGGATGGTTTTGACTGATAAAAAGTAGACCACTATCAACAATTCTTGTTTTTGTTATGGAAGAATGCGACAATGCTAAGGTTAAACAATGATCTCTTATTTTGTATGGATTTTATTTTGAGGTAATTGAAAATTTAATTGACCAAAAAAAATGTCAAACAATTAGTTTCATATGATACAAAATATGAAAAAAGAGTGACGAAACATAACAATAATTGCAATGCATCAATTAGTATTAGGGTCATATTTCAATACTAAAACCTATGAAGTATAGACCCACTGTGTTTCTTCTTTCAGTGTATTGTTCTATTTCACATCACCATAATATTATTTGATTTTGCACAAAAAAATCATTAAAGTATGTGTTAGAACTACATAAATTTCGAAAAATTTTCGAACTCACAACAATAAGAGACATGAAAATTAAATAAAAAACATAGTAAGAAACAAATATGTCCTCTAATTTTCGTGGCTGAAGCATCAATTAAGTTCACATATATTGGGACTTTTATTTTCTTCCTCCTTTCATTGCAATACACACACATATATACTACTAAGTTTACATAAAACTATCCATGAAAAAGAAATGACTTGTTTCCTATAGTTGACTTATTTTACATTGTTTGAAAAATTCTCAGAAATGTGTCTTTCCAATTGTTCAAGAGACATAATTTTTTTTCCATAGTTGACTTATTTTACATTGCTTGGAATTTTTCTAGAAATGTATCCATGAAGCTCAAAATTTTATGAATTCATTTTTTGTAAACTTGTTACATTGAATTTGCATATGAAACCAAAATACATACACTCACAAATTGCATATTTACAACATTGTCATTCAGTGCATTTATCCAATGAAATATATCCAAAAATTGCCCTAAAACTTGATCATTGCAAGATATTTTGTTGACACATATCCACCAACTCACTATTTTAACAAAAATCTATCTACAACATCAACATATCATCACCCATGGATACTTAAAATGGTTAAAAAAAAAAAAGGGAACAAGTTTAGGGTGCTCATATAGGAGTAGAATACCAAGATAATGAACTTCATTTTAGCCTTTATATATCAAACAACTATTAATGTTGTAAAGATTCTTCATCTTTTAAGTAGTGAGTATTTAGATGGATGTTGCATTCAATGCCAACCATGGCATATAAATCTTGTTCCTTGTTACTTTAGGGTATCTACAAGCTTGTACATCCTTTCACAAATGCCCATGTTGCATACTACATATAACCTTTCATCCTTTCCAAGTTCAAGAGCTCATTTGATTTCAAGAGTGACTATCTCAAACTAGTGAAAGGAAGGAAAATTAATTGGAAAAAAGCCATAATAACTTAATCTAATAAGGTTTTTCCAACAATCTCATAAGGACTTCATAAGTTGTAAAGCATACTATGAAAAGGGCACTACAAGCTATCAAATGGGCTGCGTTGGGACCCATATACTCTTTTTATAAGATTTATTGGAATAAACTAAAGAGGGAAAAGGCCTAGATATTCCTGCTAAACTTGTCTATTTAATCAAATTTTGTATGATGTTATGGAAGACTTGAATATAGGTCCAAATGGAGGACTTATCTATTGTATGAAATTGGAGGGGAATTTAGTATACTGAATTTTTTGCGTGTTTATGTATTTATATATATTTTATCCTTCCCATATTGAATATGCTATGTTATTGATATGGTTTTGGAATTAAGACTAAATAAGAATTAATAATATGAATCTCTAAGAATCATGATATATTAATGTTTATCTTTATAATGACCTTTTAGACTTAATTTTGCCTTTGGTGGATCAATAGATCCATGTATGAAGAATATTTTGTTATTATGTATGATCGTGAGAACATTGTAATGATTTATGGACTTAATAATGGATATTCTTATAGTCTGGAGGAGCCTTCCTTATTGTAGACATTAAGGAAATAATCTTGTTGTCCATGTCGCCTAATATTAAGGGATATGGCTATATGCTAATTAAAACTTATGGTATCTATAGAAACAAATATCTTAACACTTAGCAACAACTAGCGTACCATGATGTCAAACACAACTATGGTGGTGGTTATTAGTGTAGACTAAATAAAAAATAAGTCAGATCCTGGTTATCCTTGAAGCAATTGGGTTATGACCATAAAAATGAGGACATAGGATGGTAATGTATTTGAGTAAAAATGGATACATGATAGTGATTATACATTGATTTAGCTTAGTAAAATCCAAATAAGCTTAAAATTAATCAATCAATTGAGAAAAAAAACACTCAATCAATCAATAATGTAAATTCTTAGTTGATAAGGAGGTCTCAATAAATCCTAAATGTGTCTAAAGTTAATCGATCAATTGATACTATGAATTCAAATTTTAGGAGGAGAGCTCAATAAAACCAAAAGTAGTTATGGTAGAGAATGGTTATCAACCTTTGTTGGGTGGTAAATGAGTCCCCTTATGTTATTTTACCCATTATTATTTTATTTGATACAATATAAAAATATGATACCCTTAGTAAGATAAACAAGTGACTATCGAACAAACAAGGTGGCATGCAGGTACTTGTCAATGCTTGTAAGACAAAGGAGAGACATGCCAACAAAACAAGAAATTCAACATTGTGACAATTGAAATTAAAATTAAAAAGTATGGTCATGACTCATATTAAAAAAGAAAATTAGTAAATAAAAAATGATTGAACAATAAATTTACTTGGGAAATAGATCATGGAGATGAGAACCACTTAGTAGGATTAGAGGGTGAGTATGTGAGGGAGACAAAGTTTATGATACATCCTTTTGCAAACAAATATAATTAGTTGATGAAGAAGAGGGTATCTGTTAGCCATGAATCAATTTCAGGAATGCAACTTTTAAGTTTATGTTGGTGTATAATTTAATTCATAGTAATCTAGAGGAAGGTATTATATTTGGATGAGTCATGAAATCATATTCCATCATCCATTTTTCTCACAAGTTATGAGTACAAAAAACTTCAAACCACAAATTTGTGGAGAATGAAGGCTTAGAATTGAATTTTAGAGAGTGAGTGATCTAGATTGGACCATTATATTATTTTTCATCCAGATTGATTCTTTCATAGTGGAAAAAGTGGAGGAATAATCTCATAGAACCATTTTTAATGGCAAGTTCTAGTTTGGTGAATTGGGGGGTCTAAAACCTTTCAGAAGAAGTTTAAGGCTTTAGATAGCATAATTTGTAGGGGTAAAACTTTGTTACTTAATATCCACATCGCCTAGAGATATTGTACACTCAGATATGTTTCCAATGACACAAGAAAAACCTTAAATGGAGTCCACATGAAAAATTTATGCCACATGAAAGTTGACCTTCCTTTTTTGTCTAACATGATTCAAGAGGATGTCATGTTAGCCCCCATTATTCATGGAAAGGGGCTACCACATGGTCATGATGAAGAAAAATTTAAGAGTCAATATTGTAACTCTAGTTAATATTTGAAATATTAAAACTCAACCACTAGTAGGCTATCAAGTTGTGGTATAAACAAGCTACTAGGAGGAAAAGGGATTCCATTCTATTCAAGTGCATTTTGTTCCATATATGAGTAGAGTAGCTAAGAGCGGATAGAGATAGAAGAAACATAGATGGTTTGTGCATTGTATCATCCCATAGGATATATATCACTCCTCTGTACTTGTATCCATTTCCATTTAGAGAAAGAGACAACAAAGTAGCCACACCTTCAAGTTGGGTTTTCTCCTGTAAGGGTTTCCTAGATCCTATATTGTGTTCATTTTGATTTGTGGATTTTATTTTTTTGTCTTCTATTTTCAGTATTTTATCTATTGCATGAATAAGAATAACATAGTAATTAACGAATCTAGAAATCTAAGGGGAACTTAACCCTCATATTGCAGATTTTAGATTTTCAAATATATTTTAGTAGACATTTTGTGAGGAATTTTCCAATGGAGTATCCACGATAGTTTATAGATCAATGAAAATGGCTTTAATTTTCTCTCCCTCGTAGATGTAGGTGGGAAAACTAGTTTATAAGTATTTTTTTAATAAATAGTACAATAGGAAACACCTTTTATACAAAAAAATTCACCCATTGAAAATTTCAACCTGCCTATTTTTTTCCCATGGGTGAAATATCACCCATAAAATTTTCTTTTCTTGCAACTACAACTCCAAATATAAGCCTAAAATCTTAACCCAAACATGTATAATGAAGGATTTCCCCAAATTGGCATCAAAGGAGGGGCTCCACTTCTTGAGAACTAAAGGAGAATATTTCCATTTCTAGGATTATTTCAATTTTACCTCCACAACCTTGGAAAACATAAATGTGAAAGCCATCCACCCTTTGGTTAATATGTGGTGCTAAGAGTAGCAAAAAATGGGTGGATCCTAATGTGCCAAATTTAATAAAGCCCTATTCTTTCTCTCTCCCATCCTCCTTCCCTAGAATTGATCTACAATTGACTGGTCATATAAGTCAACAACTTAACGCGTTTGAACATTGTCCCCTAATATCACACCATTTCTTACACACATTTCTTTCTTATGTTAACAAGTGATTAGTTAGCTGACTCCATGACTTGATGTATTTGAACATCATCCCCTAATACCAAGCACACACGCCACCCTTTATTTTGTACACATTTTTTGCTTTTCTTTGAGCTAAGGCCTCCTTTATCTCTTTTATGTCTCCTTTCTCCACCATTCACCTTGTATGATTTACCGAGTACTTGATTCACTCCCTCCACCAACTATTCCTTCATCTCATTGAAAAAGATCCAAGTCCTTGCAATTCCTAAAGTAATGTCTCCTCGCAAAGATAACGAGCTCACCATTGGACCCTCTTTGAGTGATATATTAGTTGAAACAAACGAGCTACCGGAGCCAAAGGTTGTTGACCCAATCGTATATGAAGAACAAATCAAGATGAAGTTTTTGAAACTATAACTCATTTAGGGGCATGGATGACTCTCTTAACACCCTTGTCTAACATTTCCTACATGTTGTGTCCTACCAAACACACAACATTGTTGATTTGAGGTCATTACTTCCATAGACAGTCCTTACACTTCACAACTATTGCTTCTCCTTGAACTAAGGCCCCCTGCACATATTTTATAACTCCCTTCTCCATCATTCCCCTTCTATGAATATTCAACTTCATTTGCACCTTCCACTAACCATTCTACCTCGTGGAAAAGACCCAAGTTCTCTACGACCCCTGAAGTGAAGCCTCACCCTAGAGCTAAAGAGCTTACCATTGGATCCTCTTTGAGTGATACAGGAGTAAAAACAAACAAGTTACTAGAGCCAATTTTTGTTGAACTAATCAAAGAAAAAGAATAAGATAAGAACAATTTTTGAAACTATAACCCCTTTAGGGGCATTGATGACTCTATTAATGTTCTACACCCAACATTCATTGATTAAAGGTCTATACTTCCATAGACAATTCCCACCTTCCGCATTTCTTGCTTCTCTTTGAGGTAAGGCCCCCCTCCTCTTCCTTTATGATTCCTCTCTCAATCATTCACCTTTTGTGAGCATCCCACTTCATTAACCCGTTTCACCAACCACTACTTCAACTTATTGAAAAGATCCAAGTCCACTTGAACCCCTCAAGTAATGTATCTTCCCAAAGCTAAGGAACTCACCACTGGATCCTCTTTGAGTGACAGAGGAGTAGAAACAAACCAACTACTGGAGCCAAACTTTGTTGAAGTGATCAAAGACAAAGAATGAGATGAGAAAAAGTTTTTGAAATTATAACCCCTTTTAGAGGCATTGATGACTCTATTAACACCCCATCCACCTTGCCCTACAAATTAATTCCTATCTAAGAATCAACACTATTGTATACTTTGTACACAATTCCCACTTTCCACTATTTTTTTTTTTATCTGCAATAATAAATCCCCTTAAATATTAACATTATAATAAATCCTAAATATTAATAACTATTTTGAAATTTAATAAATTAACAATTTTCGCTCTTCACTCTATATAGAAAACAACTATTACTTCTATTTTATTAATATTGTAATAAATCCTAAATATTGATATTTTTTTTAAGATGTTATAAATATTAACAAATTAAAAGTAAACATAATTTAAATATATTATTAGAATAAATAAATAATATAAATATGGAATTGTGAACTTACTAGCTTTCCCCCAAAGTATATATATATATATATATAACCGGAGATAACAATCTAATAAATCATAGAGTGAGATGAAGCTTAAAAAAGAGGACTCCTTGTTGGCGCCACCTCTACATTAAATTTATTAAAACCATAATCACAACGGTAGAATGGTGTATGGCCCCATTCTATTGGAACACGTCAGAAAAGCAGAAGGCATTTGCTTGGGAGAAAAGCAAACGTGTCACAAAAGCAAAAAGCATCTCAATTGAATTTTGAATTTCCTGATAAACAGTTTTAAGCCGTCAGATGATTGAACGGCCCAGATCCAACGGATCCATCGACCATGCAGTTTCTTGTAGCTCGCCCATTTATTTATGTTCCGCTTCTTAGGCAGACTGCGTCTATGTTTGTTCTGTGGAGTGCTTTCCGTGTATTGTATGTGTTTGTGTATATTTGTCTCTGTGTATACTGCGTGTTTCCCTGTTCATCTCTTTATGTGAAGTCTGTTCAGTTTTGTGTTATCTGTCTGTTCAATCGTGGATGTTGTGTCTGTAATTCTGTGATATTTGTGTGAGATTGTGTCAGCATTGGCCTAAGACTGTGCGTTCACTGAGAGAAGATAGGTGGGTTCGATGGGCTAATTTGATCCATTTATTTGTAAGTATGTCAAAATCTTAATGATCGTTTTCATCTTCATCTTAATATAATTGGGGAAATCAATTTGTCCTTGATTTCTGAAATTGGATTTCCAATTTGTTGTATTAATTTGTAATAACAGAGAATAATCGAGGAAATCAATTTGTCCCTTTAAATTTGATTTCTGAGAATTCTAAAAATAAGAATAGAAAATGGAGGGATGCTCCATCATCACTATCAGGTAGCTGTCATTTCTAGGTAAGTTTCTTTATGTCCTTTTCCTTTCCGATTCCCTTTCCCATTCCGTGCTCTTCTTTATAAGATATAATTTATATTATCATCCATTTTATTTTTTATTATTAGATACAGATTTTGAAGGTTGTAGTTTCATTATAACTTCTATTACCATCCATTAATTCGTTTCCTGATTTGTGGTATTAATTTGTGATAACAGGAAACACTGTATTGAGCATGGCTTGGCATCTTGGGTAACAGCAATTGCAAGTGCTCAGCGGCCGTCAATTCTAGGTAAGTTTCTTTATGCCCTTTCCCTCCCCAATTCTGTGCTCTTCTATACTAAGATGTAACTTCTATTTTTGATTATTACATAAAGATCTTGAATGTTATAGATTCTTTAACTTTTCAGGATAGGAAAACATTTTTGATCAGAATCCACATGATCCACGTGTCTCTTTTAGTTATTTGAATGTTATAGTTTCTTTTAACTTTACACGAAAATCCACATGAACAGAGTCTCCCTGAAACAAATCGACTGGTCTTCTCCTTTAGTTATGTGGGGATTTTGCTGTTATCTAAGGGTTTTTTCCTTTAATTGTTTGGGGATTTTGGTGTTATGTAAGGGTAGTTGAGACAGATGACACCCACACCGGAAGAGTGGGCTGCCCTACCCAGATATTTTGGAGCAATGTACAGATTTTCATTATGGACTTCCGGTCTAGGATTTAATATAATAAGATTGTGGCATCGATCATAATATAAGACAGAAAGATCCAAGAATTGTACCTAGACCTATGATCACACAATTTAGGTCCAAGATTATGATAAAGTTTAAGAATCTGATTGAGTTTTTTTTTCCTTTTTTTTTCTGCTTTCAGTGCCAACAACTTTCGTGACACGCCCCTACTATCCTCGACATATTGCACGTCGAATCCTTGGATCCCAATGCATCCATTTCCATTCTCCCAGGCAGGGCTGCCATTTTCTGGCGGGATACTGTCTTGCTCGATAGCTATGATTACATAACATAACCACAGATATGCTGCTCACAGAATCCTTATGGTGCCTCTGTTTTTCTCGCCTCCGAAATTTGATTAATCTGTGTAGACAAAGAGATGATGAAGGCGAAGAATATAACTGAAGTGCATCATGCATGTATGATGTGAGAGATTTGGATATGTGTAACTGCTCACAGCTCTTTAAAACAGGGGTTTATCATTATGCAGAATATGGTTTTTTGGGGATTTAATTATTTTTTTTTATGAAAGGGTTGTCGACTGTTTCACTGTCAAATCCTTTTGTCTACACGACTATCCCAAAATTAACTTAATCCACCTCATTAATTTACTTATGAAGGATCTTCAGTGTCGTCAGGGCCTTTAGAATGAAACTAACAACAATGTTAAATCCCTCTGCCTACACGCCTCTCCCAAAAATAATTTATTCTACTTGTTAATTTACTTATTAAGGATCTTCAGTGTCTTTATTTCACGTGTTAATTTATTTATTTATTAGGAATCTTAACGACTTATTAAGGACTCTTAACGACGTCGTTAGGGCTTTAGAATGAAAATAACAGCAACATGTAGACTATAGTTTTTTTGTGGATTTGAATTTTTTTATAAATTGGTCGTCGATTGTTACACTGTCAAATACCTCTGTCTACACGTCTCTCCCAAACAGAGGTTTATCATTATGCAGACTATGGTTTTTTTGGGGATAAAATATTTTTATGAACTGATTGCCGACTGTTGCACTGTCAAATCCCTTTTTCTACGCGTCTCTCCCAAAAATAACTTATTCCACCCGTTAATTTACTTATTACGGATCTTCAGTGCCCTCAGGGCTTTTAGAATGGATATAACAACAACCAGAGTGTGATGATAACACGTGCACTGACATTGGATGATAAATTTGGTCCATTTCTACTCAACACACTTCTTCGTTTTGTTGAATTCTACTCAACGCACTTCTTTATTCTGAATTGCGTCATGCTTGTATGATGCGGGAGATTTGGAGACGTGCAACTAGTCAGGGCTTTTTAAAGCAGGGGTTTATAATTATATATTTTATGGTTTTTTTTGGGGTGTAACTCTTTTCATGAATTGATTGTTGACTGTTTCACTGTCAAATTCTTCTATCTACAGTTCTCTTAAAGGGTTTGTGGAAAATTTTAAGTAAAAGTAAGACACTTCTGGTTTATCTCTCCAAGAAGGATAAACTTTGTTATAATGATTTAATTAATCAATTGGGTATTTGTGGATTAAAAACCCTTTAATTTCGAAGTCTTCCATTCCAATCCAATTTTAGAGATCCCGGATCGAGTCGTCGTCTTTTTTTCTTAGAAAAATAAATGGAAAAAAGTTACATGAAAGACTCCCTAATAGTAAATATGGGTCCTCATTATCTATCAATGCACTGCACAGTGTTCTTCGACATTTCAGAAAAAAAAAATCCACTAATAGATATTATGAAAATAGTATTATTACGACCACTATATAAGAGATATCCATCTCAGTCCAAACATATTTTCTCATGTAAACCATATATCCCTGTTGATGGGTATTTATAAATCTTTACAAAACATTACATCATAATGAATATACCAAAATAAGATTATTTATATTCATCATTATAAGACTAAAAACATAGTCTAGGGGAAAGGAATTCGTGCCTTCATCTTTAGTTATATTATCCTCAATGTACTTGAAACTCAAAAAACTAATAGCAACATTAAGACTGGTCCATTTATTTATTAATGATTTTTAGGGATTTTAGAATGAAAATAACAGCCATCAGAGTGTGATGATAACAATAGCATGACATAGAATGATAACGCTTTTTTTCAAGATAAAATTTTGTTTATTTTTAGATAGATTCCAAATTTTATTCAACTTATTTTTTCATTTTCTTCATTTTGTTCGTTTATTTTCAAATTACTAATTATTGATCATTTTATTATATTTATTATTATTAATTTAATCCTAAGTACAAATATGGCATGAAAATCTTCGCCGAAAACTATTTTTTCAAAAAAATTAATATATCCAATATTATATCTAATTTCTACTTTGACATTTTGTCAAACATAATATATACATTTTCCATCCACCGTGTTGTTGGTTTCAATATAATATTTGAGAGGGTTAAAAGATAATATATACTTTTTCGTCCTTCTTGTTGGTTTTAACATAATATGTGTTCAAACTATCTCATGTGGTTACTTATTAAATCTGCTATAGTGACTATTTTTCATATATAAACAAATTTCGTTACCATTCTCAATGTATGGTATTTTTATAATCCAAAAAATTACTTATTAAATCTGCTATGGTGACTATTTTTCATATATAAACAAATTTCGTTACCATTCTCAATGTATGGTATTTTTATAATCCAAAAAAATACTTTTATTTACGGTGAAAGAAATTATTAATAAAATGTTTTTATTATTAATATTAAAAATTATAAATGAAAGAAAATAAAAGTAAAATATATATATTATAATTAAAGATTTAAAATTAATTATTATTTAATTATAATTGTTTTATTATTTTATATTTCATAATTTTAAGAGTAAAGATTAATCTAATTTGTTATTTGTTTAGCAAGATATAAGCATTGTATCCAATCATTTTAATTATTAATGTTTGATAATTATTAATAAATTTATTTAATTTGTAATTTGGAGTAGTTTAATTATTAGATGTTTTTGTCTTTATCGTCAAAATCAAACAATACAATTTTTAGCTAGATCATAGATTGAAGTATTTTATATGTTTTTTTAAAAGTATAAATGAATTCTACAGCCTAATTTTTTTTTAAAACACTTAATTTCTGCAATTCTCTGTTATGAAACCAACTCAAGAAAAGATCTTTGTACCATAACGAATCATTTTGCCGGCTAAATGTATCAGACATACTGGAATCTTGTTGTAACTTTCGAATAAGTGCCCACACTTCTTCGTCATTCTTCCATTCCTCCCTTGCTTCGTTTATCCAATCTGGTTGGATAATAGAAATGGCGCACAACAATGCTTCCACATCCTCATCCTTTCTTGAGAGTGCATCTGCCACCACATTTTTCTTCCCTTTTTTGTAGATGATTTCAAAGTCATAATCCAACATCTTTGTGACCCACTTTTGTTGCTCTTCAGAGGATAATCTTTGTTCTAAAAAGTATTTAAGGCTATCATGATCTGTTTTTACCTTGAAGTGTCTTCCCATTAGGTAGGGTCGCCATTTCTTAAGTGCATGGAGTATTGCCAACATTTCCTTCTCATAAATAGCTTTGTGTAAAAACTTTCCCTTGATTGGACGACTTTCAAAAGCAATGGGTCTTTCATTTTGCATTAAAATAGCACCAATTCCATTTCCTGAAGCATCACATTCCACAATAAAGGTTTTTGTGAAGTCCGGTGTAGCTAAGACCGGTGCTTGGCACATTGCCTCTTTAAGATGTTCGAATGACTTTGTTGCTTCTGGGGTCCATGAAAATGCATCTTTCTTCAATAATGTTGTTAGAGGTGCTGCTATTCTCCCATAATTCTTAACAAACTTGCGATAATACCCTGTCAACCCGAGAAATCCTCGCAGATGCTTTATGGATGTGGGAATTTTCCATTCCTTAATGGCTTTAATTTTGCTAGGGTCTACCTTAACTCCTTAATGAGATACAATATGACCCAGATATTCCACCTCTTGTACTCCAAAGAAACATTTGGATCTTTTTGCATATAACTGTTTCTCCTCCAATAGTTGTAAGACCCTGTCAACATGTTCAACATGATCCTTCCAAGACTTGCTGTAGATTAGTATATCATCAAAAAATACTGACACAAATTTTCTAAGGAATGGTTTGAAAATTGAATTCATCAAACCTTGAAATGTTGAAGGTGCATTGGTAAGGCCAAAAGGCATGACCAAAAATTCATAATGACCCTCATGAGTTCTAAATGTTGTTTTCAGAATGTCTTCAATCTTCATTCTGATTTGATGATATCCGAACGAAGATCCAACTTGGTGAAGTAAATTGATCCATGCAATTCATCCAGTAATTCATCAATGACAGAATGGGAAACTTATCTTTAATAGTGAGCTTGTTGAGCTCCCTATAATCCGGACACATGCGCCATGATCCATCCTTCTTGTGCACCAATACGACTGAAGCAGAGAAAGAACTTTGACTTGGTTGAATTATACCAGCCTCTAGCATTTCTGCAACCATACGTTCAATTTCACTCTTTTGGGCATAGGGATATCTGTACGGCCTAATGTTTGGAGGAACACTTCCTGGAATCAGATGAATAGCATGATCATGATCACGAATAGGTGGGAGGCATTCGGGAGTCTCAAATACCTTGGAATGATTGTCCAAGACTTTTTGGAGATCTGGAGAAATAGATGATTCCACTGTGGACACATCTAGCGAACATAATTGTGCAATTACACCTCTTTGTTCCTTTTTTAGAAGCTTTGTCATACCGTTAGAGCTGATTATCTTTCCCGGTTTCCCTGCAATACCCCTTAATTCAACTTCCTTTCCTTCCACAGAAAATTTCATGAAAAGTTTTTGAAAATTAAAATCTATTGTACCCAAGGATTGTAGCCATTGGACTCCTAATACAACATCAGCACCTCCCATTGGAATGGAAAGCATTGGGCTAGTCAATACATATTCTCCCATGGATAGCTTGATATTATGGCACTTTCCCGAGCAATTTATTGTTCCTCCATTTGCAACCATCACTTGACACTCTGGTGCTAGATATAAGAAGTAGTTCAATTCTCTTGCTACCTTACAATGAATAAAATTGTGCGTACTTCCTGAATCAATCAACACTATTACCTTTTTCTTCTTGATTTGTCTTTCTATCTTGATGGTTTGAGGAGTGGTAATTCCCGCCCATGCATTACAAGATATGGTCGGATTCATTTCTTCTTTATCTAGGCTTTGTTCCTGGAGTATATCCTCTTCTTTTGACCTTTCTTTCTCCTTTTCTTCTTCCTCTTCACAATCTATGTAGAATAATTTCTTCTCAGCACATTTATGACCTTTAGTGTATTTGCTATCACAACTGTAACAAAGCCCTTTTGCTCTTTTTTCTTCCAATTGTTGTGGTGTCAACCTTATAGGTTGTGGAAGACTAGCGGTAACAACACTTCCGTCTTTATAGTTGTGAGTGGTATGCCTCTTGGTTGCCATAATTTTGCTTTCCATTTTTCTTGCTAACCTGAATGCCTTCTCTAATGAATCAGGTTCCCAAAGGCGAACATCATGTTGGATATTATCCTTTAAAGACTCTATGAACACATCAATCCTATGCTCCTCTGGAATATCTTTTACCCTTATGTTCAATTTTTGGAACTCCTCAATGTGCTCCATTATTGAACCCTTTTGTTTAAGACTTATCAATTGGCTAAAAAAAGTGTTGCTTTTTGTATCCTCATAATGTGCTATTAATTCTTCCGTAAAAATTGCCCAAGTGATAAATTGTTTACGAGAGCAAAGCCATTGATACCATACAAACTGATTTGGTTCCAAATATAAAGTTGCCATACGTACCTTTTGTGTGTTTTGCACATTATTGAGATCGAAGAATTGCTCCATATGTAATATCCATGTGGCGGGATCCCTGCCATCAAACTTCCTCATATCGATTTTTGGAATATGGTGAGCCTTCGATCCAACATTAGAGTCTATGGAATCATGATTAACATTTCTTTTGTTCTCATCATGAGTTTCCTTTAGTACCCTTTCACCCTTAGTGACCATTTCTTGTAGCAACTTATTCATATTTATCTTCAATTCTTCCATCTTACCATCCATGCCATCAATTTTAGCGTCCATGCCATTCACCTTAGCTTCCATGCCATCCATCTTAGCTTCTACGCGTTTCTTTAAACAATCCATCTTAGCTTCTACACCCTTCTTTAAACCATCCATCTTAGCTTCTACATATTTCCTTAAACCATCCATCTTAGATTCTGTTGCTTTTTGTGCAAGTGACACTTGTTGCACTTGTTCTTGTAATTTTGATATATCATATAACATTTCTTCTTCTTCTTCATGAGTCATGCTAGAGCTTTCAGGTTCCTTACTAGGTGTTTGCATTTTCTTTCCTCGAGGCATCAGTTACCAATAATAATTCTCTAATATGCGCTTTGAATTCCTTCAAAATAAATTTTCAAACCAAGCTTAAGCAAAAATTAAAGAAAATCTACACACCTTTTTTCACTTTGTAAGAGCTCGATATTGCCTCTGATGTATCTCTGTACTTTCTAATTATCTAGTTCTGAATTTGTAACCTGTAGTAGCCCTCTGTGTCCTCTTTCCAATGCCATAAGTCTGACCCAAATTGGATTCTCCAAGGAAGAGTTATGCGAAATCTCCCACAGTGTATTGATTATAGACTAGTTCAGTAGAGCGAACTTGTACGACGTGCCACGAGTCACTGTTTCGACCTTTGGATCTGAAAAACACCCACAAGAAACTACAGTCCGTCCTCTTTCTGTACCTTCTTATGAAACTTCAATCCGATCCCCAGAGAGAAAGTTATGACGATTTTCCCCAGGTCACCTGTTTTGAATGTAATTCAGGAGTCTGCAAAAAGACCAACTTCCTCAGATCGTATATCCGCAAATATCGCGCTAAAAGCTCTGAAATTTGGACCCAAGGTTCAGCGCCATTTCTTCTCAAATGGGTTTTTTTTGCGACTTCTGAAACGTCACAGAAAAAAATTTATAGCGAAAATTCCACGATGACCTGTTTGGAGCAGCGAAACCCTAGAATCCAAAGCTTTGATACCAAATGTTATGAAACCAACTCAAGAAAAGATAGAAAAGATAGATCAACGCCTTAGAATTCAGCCTCTTTGAGGGGGAAACCTCCTTTACATTACATAAATGAACAATTCTTGGATGATACAAATGACAAAACCTCCTTTCTATATATAGGAGTCTAAGGAGTCACAATATAATCCAGCCGACCTAACAATAATAATATAAAGCCACAAAAATAACAAAAGAGGGATTCTATGGGGCACAGTAATAACAATATGGGGGCAATAGGGGCACAACAATATTAATAAGGGGTATAACTACAATAGTAATGGGGTAATCACTAGTATTATAGGGACCCAACATTCTCTGGTATAAACTTATCATTCCAAGAAATCTCTATCGAATTTCAATGAAAATTGACTCAGAAAAATACTCCTAATAACAAGTACACTATTAATTATTTTATGAATTGATTGTTCATTGTTTCATTGGATGATAACACACCTCTTTTTGAGTTTAAGTGTCTTTTTTTACCGGAATTTTGTATTTTAGTCAACACACTTTGTCATTTCATTTGTAGCACATTTTATTTTCTAAATATGCTTAAAATTAATATGGTCAGTTTAATATTAATTTTGCTTAGTTATCTTAATTTATTGAGATGATATTAATTTTGCTTAGTTATCTTAATTTATTGAGATGATAGACATTGTTATTAACTTGAATGATGAAAAACAATAAAATAAAATTTTGAATGCAAACTGACAATGTAATGGTGCTAAATGATAGAAAATCTGAATAATAAGAATTTAGTCAATTACAAATAGTTTTCATCGTGATTAATGTTAAATTATTTTATTATATTGTTCTTATTGTTACACATGTTAGCTTTGTCATATTTACATATTGGTAATATGAAAATAGGGACGAGAAAATACTATTAAGAAAATATTTTACTATCAATATTATAAATTATAAATGAGAAAAAATAAAAATAAATTATATATATTATAATTAAGAATTTAAAGCTAATTATTTTTTATTTATAGTTGTTTTATTCTTTCCTATATAATGATTTTAAGAGTCAAAATTAATTGAATTTGTTAAATATAACTAGAGATAAACATTGCAGGCAACCACCTTAATTATTGTTAGTTATCAATAAATGCATCTAATTTGATTTGGAGTAGTGTAACTACTAGGCAATTTTGCCTTTTTATCTTTCTAGAGCTGAGTGATACCATTTGTGGCTATATTATGCATTTTAGTCATCTAATATTTGTTTCTAAACACCCTAGTTTAACCAAACTGTGTTTTTGCCTTGAAAACTATGGAAATTCCGGTCATATTTTGATAAAATCCAACAAGAATTTTTCTAAATCCAAGTTAAAGCTGTCAAAATTCAATATTTTGGGTGCCCCATACTGAATCCATTTCCACCATAAAAAACATGATTTAAACACTGCTATTAAAAATTTTTTTGAATTTTTTTACCCAGATTCCAACCACTTTTAGAACAACTCCTTTTTAAATATACCTTTCTTAACATCCTCATTCCACATTTTTTTTTGTTGTTTTTATCGTATTTCCCTCTTATATTTTTTCTTCTTCTCCCAACTTCCCTTCGCTTTTTCTTTCCTCATTTTGTTATCCTAATCCCAGGATTCTCATCATCACTGTTAGGTAGCCGTCATTTCTCCATTAAGTAGCTGTCAAATTTGTTAAGTTTCTTTATGCTCTTTTCCTCCAATTCTGTGCTCTTGTCAATTGAAGATGTAGCTTCTATTATTTATTATTACATAAAGATTTTGAATGGTATAATTTCTTTAACTTTACACAATAATCCACATGAACGCGGTCTCCCTGAAACAAATCCATGGGTTTTCTTCTTTAGGTATTTGGGGATTCTGCCTGATATCTAAGGGACTTTTCCCTTGGTTATTTTTGGATCTAAGCATTGTTGAGACAGATCACACTCGCACAGAAAGAGTGGGTTGCCCTCAAAGTTCGTACCGATTCATATATTTTCATTATGAGCTTCCCATAAGATTATGGCATCGATCGTAGCAATCTTGACAATACCTATCTAGTATAAGAGCACAAGGATGAAAAAAATTGTACCTAGATCTATGCTTACCCAATTTAAATCCAATATTAGATCAAGTTTAGGAAAGTATATATATAACAAGTCGTCGGGTAGATGTTCAGTGTGTTGGAGCAATCAGTGCGTAGCTAAATAAAAGACAAACAACATCATATAAAAGCATACACAGAAGACACAACAGTTTTACGTGGTTCACCCAACCATTCTAGGCTACGTCCACCAAACATAGTCATCGGCAAAATTTTATTATCAAACAATAGATTACAAGATAATCCAGTTCCTCACAAACTCTCACACCCATCCTCATCCGTATGGACACCTGTTTTATAGCTAAGAGAATCTAATTGCCTCATAAATCCTCTTACAACAAATATAGGATGCATTAACTCTCTCCCAACAAAATAGAGCTAATATAGAAACTCAATCTTATTGTTGTCACCTACTGAGATTTTTGCCTATTTTACTAAAACCGAAAATCTCAACAATCTCCACCTTGACAACAATTAGCCTGATGCCCTGTTTCTTTATTATTTATTTTTTCTGCAAGCCAAGAGAAGCCAAACACCAACGCAGCTTCTCTAACAAAACTGGTTTCGTGAACATGTCTGCACAGTTTTCCTTTGTATGCACCTTTTCAAGAGAGACTCCCCTTTTAGTGATAACATGTCTTACAAAATGGTACTTTATTGGTATATGCTTTGATTTACTGTGATAGGCTGGATTCTTAGCCAAATGTATTGCACTTTGACTATCACAAAGTAACTTGATGTTGTCCTGTAACCTACCAAACTCACCAAGCAAACCTTTCAGCCAAACCGCCTCTTTGCAAGCATGCGAAGCAGCAATGTATTCTGCTTTAGTAGTGGATAAAGAAACAATGTTTTGTAGCTTTGACATCCAGCTAATAGCTCCACCTGCAAGAGTAAAGACATACCCTGAAGTTGACCTTCTCTTATCCAAATCACCTGCAAAATTAGAATCAACATACCTGCAAACAAATTCACTACTCTTATTGTAAGTGATACAATAACTACTTGTGCCTCTCAAATACCGAAGCACCCATTTCACTGCTGACCAGTGTTCTTTACCTAGATTTGCCATATACCTGCTGACAACCCCAACTGCATGTGAAATATCTGGTCGAGTACAAACCATCGCATACATCAAACATCCTACTACATTGGCATATGGAATTCGAGACATATAATTCTTTTCTTCATCTGTATTAGGACATAAACTGGAAGAAAGCTTAAAATGGGAAGCTAAAGGGACTGACACAGGCTTCACATTGTTCATACCAAACCTCACAAGTATTTTCTCAATATACTTCTGTTGTGATAGCCACAGCTTACCATTGCTCCTGTCTCTGAAAATCTCCATGCCCAAAATCTATCTTGCTGCTCCTAGATCTTTCATATCAAATGTCCTTTCCATCTGAGTCTTTAACCTGTTGATTTCTTCAATGCTTTTGCTTGCTAAAAGCATATGTCAACATACAACACTAAGATAATGAACATGCCATTACTTAACTGCTTAAAGTAAACACAATGATCATATTCACTTCTTACATATTTCTGACTCAACATGAAAGAATCAAATTTCTTGTACCATTGTCGAGGCGACTGCTTCAGACCATACAATGAATTCTTGAGCCTGCAGACAAATTTCTTATTCTGATGCTGAACAAACCCTTCCGGTTGTTCAATATAAATTCCCTCATCTAAATCACCATGTAAAAATGCAGTCTTAACATCTAGTTGCTGTAATTCTAAATCAAGCAAAGCAACTAATGCTAACACAATTCTAATTGAAACAATTTTAACAACTGGTGAAAATATCTCATGAAAGTCAATGCCTGTTTTCTGAGAAAACCCTTTTGCAACCAACCTCGCTTTGTATCTGTCCTCCGTATCATTCACACCCCGTTTCACCTTGAAAACCCATTTACATCCCATAGATTTCCTGCCTTTGGGAAGTTCAACCAGATTCCATGTGCCATTCTTACCTAAGGCCATCATTTCTTCCTTCATGGCTGCTTTCCATTTGTCACTCTTTGAACCTTCTACAGCTTCCTGATAACACAAAGGTTCATCATCGTTGACGGTCAAAGCAACTGAAGTAACATAATCATCATACCTTCTAGGAGGGCGTTTGATCCTTGTAGACCTCCTTAAGGATGTTTCTGGTGCTTCCGCAATTGGCTGACTACCATCTGTAGGAACTTCTTCATGATCACCATCTGAGACTTGTTCATGACCTACATCTGAACCATGTTCATAATCTGATTCTGAAACCTGTTCATGACTGGAATCTGAACTATGGTCATCATGACTATCATTAGAAGTGTTGTCAAACTGAATGTGCTAAAAATCAGATACATCATCCTGTTTCAATTTATTATCTACATCTAACTGTACAAGAGAGGATTCATCAAACTTTACATCTCTATTGATGATGATTTTGTGGGTAGTAGGATCCCACAATCTAAATCCCTTTGTTCCATCACCATACCCAACAAAGATATACCTCTTTGATTTCAGATCTAACTTAGTTCGCTGATGTTTAGGTACTAGAGCATATGCATCACAACCAAACACTCTGAGTTTAGAATAATCACAAGGGTGACCTTTCCATACCTCTTGAGGAATCTTGCAACCTATTGCTGTCAATGGCGACCAATTTATCACATAACAAGCTGTAGCCACCGCTTCTGTCCATAACTCCTTCTGCAAACCAGCGTTACTCAACATACTCCTTGCTCTCTCCAAAAGAGTCCTATTCATGCGTTCAGCAACTCCATTTTGCTGAGGAGTATAAACAGTGGTCTTATGTCTCTCGATCTCTACATCCTTGCAATAGTTGTCAAACTCCTTGGAAGTAAACTCACCACCATTGTCAGTTCTTAAACATTTTATAGTTCTACCAATGATGTTTTCTACCAATGCTCTAAACTGTTTGAAAACTGTAAAAACATCAGACTTCCTTTTCAACATGTAGACCCACACTTTCCTAGAAAAGTAATCAATAAACGATACAAAATATGACGAGCCACCATACGAGGTTGTAGGTGCTGGACCCCAAACATCTGAATGAATATAATCAAGTATTCCTTTACTAGTATGTTTGCCTATTTTAAACCTTTGTTTACTTTGTTTACCAAACAAACAATGTTTACAAAAATCTAACTTTCCAAACCTTAGATTAGGAAGTAATTTGCGATCAGCCAAAATCTTTAACCCTCTTTCGCTCATATGGCCCAACCTTTGATGCCATAGGCGAATGGAACTACTGTCATGTTCAGATACGGTAGACACATGAACTGACCCTGTTCTTCCTTCTAACTGAAAAATATTTCCTACTTTCTTAGCTTTCATTACTAGTAGAATACCTTTGTAAATTTTCATTACTCCACCTTGAATGACAATTTTATATCCATTTGTGTCAAGTGCCCCCAGTGAAATTAAATTTTTCCTTAAATCTGGTACATGTCTTACATCAGTTAACATTTTTGTTGTCCCATCAAACATTTGCAGCTGTATACTCCCTATTCCTACAATATTAGATGTGACATCATTACCCATGTACACGACTCCATCATTCACTGATCTATATGTCTTAAACCAGTCTCTATGAATACACATGTGGTTTGATGCACCAGAATCTAACAACCAATGTTGATCATGATTTGACAAATTAACTGATAAGACTTCGTCGTTCATACCTGAACCAGATGCTGAACCTGTATCAGTCGTGTTCGCTTCCTTCTTTTCTGTCGATGAAGCTTCTTTAGAAGTTTGTTGTCGCTTCCAGCAATCCTTTTTCAAGTGCCCCGATTTGCCGCAGAAACAACACTTTACTTTACTCTTCTTTCCTTTCAACTTTGAACGCGAATCGTTGTGCTTACCAGAGCGTCTTTCTCTAGAACGACCTCTAGCCATCATTGCCTCTGATGTAGAGGTGTCAGCATTCGACCGCTTCCTGGTCTCCTCGAACAACAAAGCTCCGACGACATCATCAAATTCAATGGTTTCCGATGAACTAAGACTTATAGAAGTAACAAAATGATCCGACGACTCAGGCAACGAGCACAATAAAGTTATGGCTTTATCCTCGGATTCAAATTTTACTTCTATGCTTTCTAATTGCACCATTAGAGTATTAAAAACATTCAAATGATCAGTAATGGAAGTACCTTCCTTCATTCGCAAACTGTATAGCTGCCGCTTCAGGAGAATCCGATTTGTCAAGGATTTTGTCATATACAGCTTCTCCAACTTCGTCCACAAACCAGCAGCAGTCTTCTCTGACACGATGTTAAATAAAACATCATCAGCCAAACATAGTCGAATACCGCTCAAGGCTCTTCCATCCAATTCATTCCATTCATCATCTGTCACGGGGTAAGGCAGTTTGGATCTGCCCAACAACGCCTTCGCCACGCCTTGTTGTACCAGCAGATCATGCATTTTTACCTTCCAGATCTCGAAATTGTTTTTGCCGTTAAACTTCTCGATTTCAAACCGGGCACTCTGAGTTTTCGCCATCTCGTTTAAAAAATCAAAGAATCTCCAATTCCAACTTTAAAAAAAAAAAGTTAATATATGACAAATGCCTATGCCTTATTTTATATTGCTTTTACTCTATAATAAAAAAAAAAAAACAAACCCCTTTGCTGTTTGAATTTCAGCTTACAATTTAGAAGACATTGCAGTTTTTTAACCAAAAGGCAACCAGTGCTTCACACTGCCCACACAGAAGAAAAAACCCGCACCGGAAGCAAAAAAACACGCACCAGAAAGGGACTTGGCGCTTGCTCAAGAATACAAGATCCGCGCCGATCTGAAACTTGGCGCACTGGCGCACTTAATTAAATCGGTTATGCGCCAACCTGGTTATTGGCGTGCCTGTTTTATAATAACCCGCGCCAATCAGAAAACTTAGAAAAAAAAAATAACAACGCACACATTAGTGTTACCATAGTCCGCGCCGCTCATCAGTTTTCCAATCAACACGCACCAGTAATCAATGCAATACACATCTGGCATGGACAAAACGAGGGTCCATCGTTACGTAGAGCATGGTTTTTTACAGGTTCAATTTTTTTATGAATTGATTGCCGACTGTTTCTTAGTGAAATCCTCCTGTCTACACGTCTCTCACAAAATTAATGTATTCCACCTACCAATTTAGTTATTAAGGATATCAATATCTTCGGGGCTTTCAGAATGAAAATAACAACAATGCGTGCGGTGATATTAGATGATAACACATCTCTTTTCAAGGTAATTAAAGAATTTATAAAATAGCTTAAAAAATAATAGAAATTTTGATAAGATTATAATAAAATTTTGTGGAAAATTTTGAAAATCTAGATTATAGTTATCAAACTTCAAGATTTTGGTGTTTTAGGCATTTTTGGTGTGGCTGAATCCATTTCCACCATAAAAAAATGATTCAAACACTCCAGTATTCTGATTTGTAAAAAAAATCTAACAAAAAAAATCTATAATCCAAATAAATTTGTTACATTAATAGACAACCCTTGATTCATTTGTTTGAAAATAATAATTATTATTTTATTAGATAATGAAAATTATTTCCCAAAAATAATATCATATCCGCCACCGTGTGGTCTTTTTAAAGATGATATATACATTTTCAGCACCGTGTTGCCTTTTCAAAGATGACATATACATTTTCACCGTATTGTGACCATGTGGACCTCCCTTTGGTTATTTATTAAATGTGCTCTAGCGATTGCTCTTAATTTTTTTAATCAAGAAATCGTTATACCATTAACGACCTATGGTATTTTCAAATTCCAAAAATTCTTTTATAAAGAATGTGTTTTTGGGTTACAGGATTGTTTTTTTTAATTAAGAAATAGGAAAAATAAAAATAAAATTATATATATTATAATTAAAAATTAAAAATTACTTTAGTTTCTCTTTTATATATATAATAAATTAATTAATTTAATTTATTGTTAATCATTTTAGAAATAATATAAAATTAATTTAATTTATTGTTAGTTATTTTAAACATAAACATTGCATTTAACTACGTAACCACCTTAATTACTTACGGATAATTATCAATAAATAATACATACGTTTTCACCTTATTGTGACAATGTGGACCTCTCTTTAGTTATTTATTAAATGTGCTCTAGCGATTGATCTTAATTTTTTAATCAAGAAATCGCTATACCATTAACAACCTATGGTATTTTTAAATTCCAAAAATTCTTTTTGAAGAATGTTGTTTGGTTAGAGGATGTTTTTTTAATTAAGAAATGGAAAAATTAAAAATAAGATTATATATATGATGATGATAATGATTAACATTCACTCACACCAAACATGAAATTAAAAATTAATTTTTATTTATTTATAAATTAATTTTTATTTATTTATATAATTGTTTCTTATTTTTATATATATAATAAACTAATTTAAATCTTTGTTAGTTATTTTAGAAATAATATAAAATTAATTTAATTTGTAGTTAGTTAGTTTAGACATAAACATTGCACTTAACTATTTAACTATCCTAATTATTAATGCATGATATTTATTTATAAATTCAGATTTTTTTTATTTATTCGAGTATGAATTTTGTTTATTAAGAAATGTTCTTATTATAAATTATAAATGAGAAAAATAAAAATAAGATTATATATATTATAATTAATAATTTAAAATTAATTATTATGTGTTTGTTTTGGGTATTTTAATTTGTAATGGCTATGGAAATGAAGGTTCATCAAATCGGAAGTTTTGGGTTTAAATCTTGTGCTATCCCTCGATCAGGTTGAGAAGTTGGATATGATGAAGATGTAGTCCTAATAAAATTAAAAAAATAAATAAATTATTATTTATTTGTATAATTATTTTATTTTTCTTTTATATATATTAAATTAATTTAAAACATTGCTCCTAACCATCCAATCACCTTGATTACTAATGCATGATAGTTATCAATAAATGCATTTAATGTGTGATTTATAGTTGTTTAATTATTAGACTTTTTTCCTTTTTTGAATATATTTTGGTTAGGTTATGAATTTAAGTTGTTTAAAAGTGTGTTTTTGAATATATAAATGGACTCAATTCTTGAAAAACCTTTGGAGCACTTTTTTCTACATATTACACATGGAAATCTTTAGATTCCAAGAAATCCTTATTGGATTTTAGGAAAAACTGATGAAAAACTTGTAACAATTTAGGAAACTAGTTGTGTCATGAAATAAATATCCAAAATTGTTAATAAATGCATCTAACTTGTGATTTAAGTAGATAGTCGTGTTAATTTGATTTGTTATATTAATTAACAAGGAATAATAGACTTATAATAAGACAATTAATTATATTTTGTTTCCAATATGATATGATTTACTTAGGAACAATATGAAGATAAATGATTTTGCGTTGAGAACATCAATTTTCCAGATTAAATAAAATAAAATTCAAACAAATGACAATTCATTGATTTACATCTTGACTCTCACAATCATATTCCTATTTTACTTTCACACAATCACATCATAGAAGTGCATCTCCTTATATTATTTATTCAAAGTGTTGTTGGGGATTGCTTGGAATACACATGGGGTGATGAAAGATTTCTTATTTTCACAACTTAAGGAAGAAAAATTATTATAATAGAAAATCTCAATATTATAAGCAAAGCATGAAACATATAAAGAGGGGGATTGAGATTTTACCCTTGAAACTACATATATATGTTTGTCTCAAAAAATTTAAAATTTCAGTATTTCTATTTTCCTTTTCACTTTATTTATGTATATCGGTTTACTTTCCTCTCTCAATCAACTTATTTATGTTAGTTGATGATAGTTTTAGGGTAAATGATGCAGAGTGTTATATGATATTGTGTTTTACGTTATTGTTTTTTCTATTAATAGGTAATAAATCATTATTATCTGAATTTTAAATGAAGTCTACACTAAATAGTTTAGAATAGTTCAAATCAATGTCACATGAATTCATATTTAATTGCAATAAATGATTTAGAAGAATTTCCATGTTATTACATTACTAGTCACTTAATCATCACTTTGTAAATCAATGTTTTATTTTCTAAGTTGTTATCTTTAAAATATATACCTAGTTTAATTTTACTATGGTGGATAGTAGTTCTAACTTTTCTATTTTTCCCTGCCACTCTAATATTCACATTTGTCTTTTGTAACTTCTATGATGAGGAAGAGAAAAAAATGAAACCTTCCAAGTTGTAAGAAGATTGGTTAGTGAACCAATTACTGATAATAGTGAGTAATTGATATTTTTTCTATGGATACATAACTAGCAAGTGCCTTGGAGTAAATTTTTTTATTAAATCTAGTTTCTCTAATATTGTGTTTTTTTTGAAAGTTAATTTTACTTCCTTAAAAATTCAAGTTACATCACTGATAATCATTATGCCAAAAGATATTGGCCTCATTCTGCCATACTAGAAACCAATTTTTTACAAAATACTACAAAATTCTACTAAAAAAAGAAGAAGATGAATTGTAACTAAAATCTACACCATGATATCCATATGATGAATATGAGGATGATATTAGATCTGAGTCTCTCACACTCATACTAGGTGCCACTAGAGGCTTGAACTCACACTAAATGTGTTCCTCCATGTGAGCTATCTGGGCTTCCATCTATCCAAAGAAACCTATATTTTCCACTAGTTTTGACAAATGTTGCTAGGAAGGAAATGATGTCATTCTTGTCCTCATGCTTCTCCTTTGGTACTCATCCCAATAGAATTTTTAACTGCCAGTAAATACTAACAACATGAATTTACTAATTCTTCATTCCCTCAATGTGTCTAGGAGCAGGGAGCAATTGAGCAACATCATAAAAAATTTATGAGTCTCGAAAAGCATGTTTATCGTGATAAACATGTCATTCTACCTGCTTGATTTCCTTCCATGTACCAGGAGAGATTACATAATGATATGCAATTGTTGTCTCATGGACCCGCAACTCAACATATGACCAATTATGTTGGCCACAACCCCTTGTCCCATGACACCCACACATGCATTATCACGACATTTTAATCTCAACAAGCAAAGAAATGTAACAATGCCCACTATTATAAAGCCACCAACACCATAGGAATCCAACATGCCACTGTTCTACAGGACCATGAAGTAGAGACACACGCCTCGTGAATTTAAAACCCCAAACACCTTTAGTAAGAACAAGACCACCTTTCCCCATGACAGGTACAAAGTTGATTCAAAAAGGGATGACTAAGGAATAAAGTCTGCCCAACTAAAAAAAGCAGGGCCAGTAAGTTAGGCTTGATGTGGAGAGCTTAGCAGACTAAAATCCACAACTAAATCATAAAATAATAAGGAACCCAAACTCGAACAAATCGAGGTAGCCACATTCCCTAACAAAAAACCCAACCAAAAAGTCTCGACCAGGACAAAAACAAGCATGGACCAAGCATCTTAGCCAAGGGATGAATATTACTTGATAATGTCCATGGGGATGAGCTAAAACATTCCAAAGTAAAAAGTTGCAATCTGAATTCTTTGATAGGAGATTCCACTAGCCGTCCAATGAAACAACGCCATTACCTGCCACAATCTTCCAACCAACATGAATGTTAACCTGCAATGTACTAGAATGATCATGACCATCATCTTTCTTCCATAGAAACAAGGGGTCAAGTTCACCAAAGAATACTAAAGTGACATGAAATTCGTCATTCAAATTCAATTCTGCAAGTTGGAAATTCGCCCCATCGTTCCTAAACTTCCTTTCATTACATTATAGTATCAACCCACTCAGAAATGGATGAAACATTCCCTCCAGTGTTAGGGATATTCCATTTTTAGAGTCGAAAAGCCCTCTATGTTATAGGAAAATTGCAATAGAATACTCTGGAAGTTGATAAGCCTTGAGAACCAAACTATTAACTCTACATGCTTTGTGCATGGGGGTGGAAAGCCATGCCACCCCCCTCTTAATTGCTTTCTAAGTCGGTGGCCCCAAACTCATATGGCAGATGCCCATCCACCCCCATCAGGGATAGTTTCTATACTTTTTTTTTAATTATCCATAGTTTTTCATAAATTTAGTATTTCAGTCATTTATTTGTTTATATATCATTGAAATTATTTGTTTTTCTATTTAATCTAAAATAATAAATAAATACTAAAAGCCTAAAAAATGGTAATTGAAATTGTAAATTATTCATAGTTCAATGGATTCCTAAATTTATAAGATTTTTGATCGGATTACAATTAGAGATTTTTTTCCCTATGTAACCAAGCTCCCTATGACAACAACACTATACTCTCTATGAGCTCAACATCTCACTCATAGGAATTGAACCTAGGTGGGGAGGATACCAATCATTCCTCCCAACCACCCAAGATAAACCCAATTGAAAGGATCACAATTAGAGATATGGCATCATACATTCATTTTGACCTCTAGTTCTAATAATGCTTAAGTTTTAACACTAATTTACAAAAATAATGACCTTCGATTTCCACATTGAGAAAAAAATACATTAACAAATTAATAAATAAGCATGTGTAGATAGAGTTAAATACACAAGTAATACAATTCCACTATAGAAAAATATCGTCAAATTATACAAAGTGTTGGTTTATATCTATTCATTTGGAGACATCATCTTCTATGCTTAGCACAACCATTCATATGTTACATAAGTAACACTCTTCTACCATTTAGTATGTAACACTACACAAAATCTCAGTTGCTTGGTTATATGAAGTAAAGGGATTGTCATTCCACATCACCTTGCATTCCAAGGCATAAGCATATTCTCTTAAATTCACTCCATCTCATTGACATAGATAGTCCTAAATGTTCACATAATTCTCCCTTGCGCACCATAGAGGTTACAAGTTCCCCCCTGTGTACCTTAGAGGTCACTAATTCTCCCCTGCACGCCTCAGAGGTTACCAATTCTCCCCTTCTCATCTACTTCACTGTGGGGGTAGTCCTTCTACTTATGGATCTAACTCCTCATTGTGGAGAATGATTTCTTTTCAAAATTAGTTTCTGGTTGCAGCAAAGAGCATAGGTTTTCACTTCTTTATTTTATGAGTACTACCAAAATATTAGCATGTAATTCATGCATGTTCAACTTCATGGCCACATTTTTCAAATCTTGGACCACCAGAATAGTGGAATATGGGTGATTCCTTTGTGAGTACTACTAGAAGATGGGTGATGTTTTAGATTTCACATTGATGGCCTAGATGAATGCAATATATTATGTATCTTCAAACAATCTTGTAGAACGAGCAAACAATAGGAAGGACTTTTTTTTCTTGGCAAATGGAAGGTGACTAGAATCATTTTTCCTTGAATATCCTTATTTGGGATTTTAGACTCTAGAAAAGGCTCAGTTGTTGGGCTAAATAACAATGGACAAATTATAGTTTAAGTTTTCTTGAGTAGACAATCAAATGCCTAATTTGGAGAAATGTAGTGTTATAGACAATAACGAGGGTCAAACTAATTATTATCAGACTCATTGACATGAAGTTTAATTATACTTGTAGAGCAAGACACCATATAAAAGGGATGCTAGCCTAGATGGGTTTTTTAGTAGTCCATGTTGTAATCGGGGCTTCCTTTTCATCTTTTGGAGGGTAAAAAATGAGACACTTTTGTGGTCTCAATGCATGGACTAATTGTTGCTCTTAAATCTTCCTTCTTCCATTTGATGAGTTGAGGTGATTTATGTATCAAAATTTGTGAAATTTGTGACGTATTTGACTTTAAATTCAAAATTAATTATTACCTTCAAAGATGTGAATTATACATCGTGATTAACAATAATTACTATGGTATGTATGATATTATTCTTGTGATAATTATAACATCTATTTATATGCTACTTTTAGCATTCACTTCTTTTTGTTTTTGAATGGTTTGAAGATAGTTTTGGTGATATATTCGGGAAAACACAATTCTTCATTTTCATCTAAACAAATGTACTCAGTACAAATGTTTGTCAAAATATCAATTTGAGATGACATACAATGAAATTGAAATAATATTAACTTACTCCCTATATTCCTCTACAATTATATTACATATGTATACTCTACCCATCCTGCACGTTTCCATTAATTTTAGAATGAATCATAAGACATCTCTTAAAATGTACCAATCCAACTTTGACCACGGTAAATATTGCTAAAAACATTATCTGAAAATGATATTGGGTAATAAATTATGCTATTATAAAAAGGACAATGCAAGCAAACTTAGCAAGCATACCCCATGAAATGCATGAAGGGGAATGCCAAAATGTATTACACATGGAAAGAAGTGAACTCATATAAAGTTCAATTGAGAACAACAACATACCTTGCATCAAGGTTAAAATCAATAAATATAAGAAAAATATGTGAAATATATACATACATAATTTGATGAAACTAAATCATTTTTGAAATATATATACACATTAGACAACTAAGGCTTCACACTTTAGGTTTGAGGGTTGTAGAGTGAACATTTTAGGGGAATGCCAATATGTATTATACATGAAAATAATATAATTTGTAAGAAGTGAACTCATAGAAAGTTGCATTGATAAGATCATCATATCGTGTATCAAGCTTAAAATCAATCAATTGAAGAAAAATATGTAAAATATATACATATAGGATATGAAGAGATTAAATCATTTTTGAAATATATAAACACCGTAGTCATAGACAACTAAGGCCTCACATTTTGGGTTTTAGGTGTTGAAATTCAGTTGCAAGATTGAATTTCTAGCTGTGATAATTACTTGTAAATATGTTTAGCATTTCTTTATTATTCATCAAACAATTTCCATTCAAATACAAGAAAATATAAATTATAGTGCACAAAAGACAAGAGACACCAGAGGTTAGGCTAGAGGCTAGGGGAAAACCCACAAGGGGAAAACCCAACAATCCTTTCCTTATAGAATATTTTTGTCAACAAAAAGTCCAAGTCAAATTGATCAGTAGTAACTAGATGTTCAATCTTCGAAAGTCCAATCCAACCCTCTAAGACTCCTAGAATAAGGTGCTTCAAATTGTCCATATTAGGTCTGCAAAGAGGTATGTTTCTTTTCTACAAGGGAGCTGAAATTAGCATTTTGTTCATGCCATAGAACTTCAGATTATATTGCTTCGATACTTCACATAGTTTCCACAGAGATCCTCACATCATTTCATAAATATAATGTCTTAGGTATTTCTTCCTTTCACAGAGAAGAGTAGTTTTAGACTTTGTGTTCTGCAAAAAAAGATACCTTGCATTCTTCCTCAGATGTTCTTACATTCTTCTTCAAATGTACTTCACATTATTCCTCAGATGTACTTCATATTCTTCCTTAGATATACTTTGTATTCTTCCTCAGATGTGTTATTTCTACAAGGTCTTTGGAGAGGGACGAATGAGCTATATATAATCTTCAACAAGATTGAATGGGTAGCTTCATAGACAGGTTGACATGGCTTCTTGGAGGGCCGACTTAGGAACTTTGAAGAGACTAGAATATACAATTAATTTTTTCTTTTTCTTTTTAAATTTCCAAATGGGACAAAACAAATAATTTTCTTTTTTTACTCAAATAAATTCATTTTGACTTTTTACAAAAAATATAATTATGAAGATCAAACCTAGTTACAATCTCAACACTCTCTGTTAACTAGGAAGGTATTCATAATGACTCGTTGGGATATTCATGTTGAAGACTTATATAAGAAAGGATCCATATTGATAAGCATCACTGATGATAACATCATCATAACCAACTTTGTCAAAATACCAAGGCCTTGACAAGTAATCTTTATCTCTCCACTGGGTCAGAGCACAATGTTTGGAAGAATTCAATAGGACACCATTTATATGTCCTCATAGGACCATTTCCTAATCCATTGTCATAATACAAATTTCAATCCTCTAGACCATTCTTATATTATGTTGGACACCTAATCCTCTATGGGTTGGTGTGGAATGTGAACAGTCACCGGAGTCCAAGAGACCACTTGGAATATGAATCCAAGGGTCACACCAATGTACTATATTTGCATATCATGTCAATAATATATGCAATTCAATGCTTATATTTCACATTCGTTGTTTACATTCCATGTATGTTTAATATGGTATCAAAGCTGGTATATCCCTAACCTTCTCAATCTTGTTTTAGCCAATGGTTTTATGGCATCTTTGTGCTTTTCAATTCTACCCTATTACAGTTCTTTAATGGCAAGACTTGAGAATTCTCATTGTGCGCCTTGTTCTTCTTTTTGACCTTTTTATTTCTCTCATAAATATGTTCAACATCCTCATGTTCACTTTTCCTCCTCTTGACAATCGATTATGTTAAAATAACCTCTTGACTACCTTGTTGCATCCCTTCAAGGTACTTAAATCCATGTTCCTTATTTTGATTGAGGTTTGTCATTTCCTCTTTCAATCCATGTTGTTCCACCAATATAGGATCCCGTTGAGGCTTTTTTATAGGTGCTAAACTTGGATTTTCATCATTTATATTTGGCTTACCATTTTCAACTTCGCTTGAATCCTTCACGATTGATTTTTCTTAAGCCCCTCCAACTGCACATGGGTTCTCCACATTTATCTTTTCTGGAATAGTAGGAAAATTCTTAACATTAAACTTTTATGTATTTTCAGTTGAATGAGAACCCATTCCTACAAATAGTTGATTATTAGATGTACCTTTATCACATTTCTTGTAGCCTCCTTCTTATTGTTTCCAGGACCTCCGGTGTATGGCTCCCCGTTAATCTCTACAGTTGCTATAAAAGTTGGACAGTGTGCGATTCCTTCCTTTGTAAATTGATAGGTAGGAAGTGGAATGTTCTTCTTTACAGCAAGCTTGTTGAGCACGTTCTTGAGTAGTCTTATCTCTTTAAACTGGATATCCAACCCTAGCTTAAGCAAATCTTGAACCGCTACTTGAGTGGCGATGTTCTTCTTATATTCAAATTTGGGAGGCGAATCATATCATGCACCATTCACTGTCACACTACACTTGAACTCAGGAAGATGGTATTTACCTTCATTTACGATGGTGTAAATTGGCAAAGGCAAAGAATTCTTTTGGGCATACTCTTGTAACCTGTTATTGAACATTTCTGCAGCAGTGCAAAGGGATCGAAATGTAGAAATGAGGTCAAGAGAAAAAGGAGAAAAGAGTGTGGAACAGAGAAGTTAGGGTTAATGTGGGCTCCCAATATCCTAATATAATTTCTCCCAACTGTGATAAATTTACTAGGGTTTAACAAAATTGAGATAAATACGACCCATATGAATTCACCAAATTAGACGAACACATGGACTCAATTAGCTTGTATAACTATTTTGATAGGTGAAGCTTCAAATGGTTATAGGTTCTCTATTGCCAAAGGGGGACAAGGCATTCTGCTTTCTCCAAAATAGCAGAGGAAACACCCTCTTCTCATAGGAAGGTCACTCTCTGGATAATAAGAGGCATATATTTTGCATTTCTCATGGTGGTGGTTGTTTTTCTGAGAAAAGGAGAGTGCTTCCTCTATTAAAAGTGTTGGATTCATGCACTACCCATGATTGCCTATCTATTGGCAGAGAAAGAGGCAATCCAATACTTTTGGTTCGGTCTATTCTTGCCGACTAACATATTAATTGAGGTTTCTATAATTTGTATATTAGCAAGGATTGTTGTTGCATATTCTGCTCCACAAAGCTGGAAATGGACTCACCCATCTTAAATATATCGAGTGATGGACAATTGAAACAATACACTAAATATTTTCCAGCAACGACGAAAGTGAATGCCTCCGAGGTTTGAAAACTGTGACCACTAGCCTTTGTATTGTCTCTCTGCCTTTGGATTGCCAGTTTGGGCCTTCAATATTTGTGATACTAATAGATTATCTTTGTGCCTTCGTATTGTCAATTTGGACTATACATTTAAATCCATTATATTCCTCTCAACTTCGCGTTCAGTTTAAACTCTTTTCAGGTGTCATTTTGTCTTGTTAACATCAAGGTTTTTTCCTCTCACTTGCATCTAGAAGATTGTTCATAGTCTTGAAGTCTACTCCTCTTCTTAATGTGTTGAGAGTACAAGTGGGTATATTTTCCTCATTGTCGTATCATTTGTTGAAATAACGATAAGAATTGATAATTTATTAGAGTTATTAAGAACTATAATCATATCAACTATTGAAAGAACAATTAAAATCAACAAACTCACTGTCATAGATATTCAAACCTATTTGTGAAATGCACAAGAACAAATTGATTTTTTGTAGCTTGAATCTCAACTACAATAGGAAGATTTACAATAGTGGAGTCATCATTCTGAACTTGTTTCTGTTTAGAACATTGAAATAGACTCCCATCAACAACAAGTCAATAATGTTACAGATGATTCAAATTGATTGCCCAATGAAGCAGCAAAGTTACATGCAGATGCCAAAATTCAGCCTGCACTTCCCAAATCAATCATCAGACCTTGGGAAGAGCTTGTCCATAACAAGAAAAAAACAGGTCTTAGATATGATAAGGAGGTTTCCTTTCACATTCCAGATTACTCAAAGCCCATCCAGTTTTAGAGTGCTGAATTTCTTCATGACAATTCACCTTCAGTTGTTTCAGATTTTCATCCTCTTCCATGATAGCCATAATAGACTGTTAAATGCCAACATTGTGACAAAGTTGGTCATGTGAAAGATCATTGTTTTGATCTTCATCCGTGAAAGCATTGTAGTTAGTGTACTCATTCTTCACACAAATGCTTAAAAAAAAGCCTTCTGTAAGAACATAGATTCATCTTGGATGGATCACTTCTTAACAATAGGCTTCAACAACTAAGAAGATATTTCAGTCATGTTAGAATTTCTTCTAGAATATTAAAATTTCTTGTAGTTGAGTTTTCTCCATATTCTCACCTTGTATATGACAGGGGGGAAGTGGAGGTCATCTACAAGTTTCAAAGCCACATCAAGCGAGCCTGAGCCATAACCTGCCATTCTAGTTTCAGAGTTGTAGTGAGAGACAAAGATGCCCTTGACCATGCCATTGGTTGGTGGTCAGCCTTAAATGATCTATGCGAGGTGAGACCTCCATTTTCAGGTTGATCTTATCCCTCTTGAAAGAATTGGGGACACTTCCTCTGGAAAAAGACTTAAGCTTCTTGCAGTTTTAGAAGAACTCCAGGAATTGCATTAAACATTCTAGAGTTGGTGGTCATCCTTATATCATTGCAGGTTGTAGACCTCCATTTTTCAAATTGAAGGTCTTCCTCTCCAAAGCATTAGGGACACTTCCTCTTGTAGAAGATTTTAGCTTCTTATCAGACTTGGAAGAGTTCTGGGAACTGCACTAAGCGTTCCAGTGTTGGTGGTCATCCTTAAACCACCCCCCTTATACCAACATTTCAGAGAGAACATTTAGCCTAGTGTTTCCATGCATTTTTTGCACATTTTTTTTATTAGAGATCTTTTCTTGGACTTGTACATACCTCTTCGGATTAACGAGGGGAATGTTGGACACCTAATCCTCTATGGGTTGGTGTGGAATGCGAACAACCACTAGAGTCCAAGAGACCACTTGGAATATGAATCCAAGGGTCACATCAATGTACTATAAATGTATATCATGTCAATAATATATACAATTCAATGCTTATATTTCAAATTCATTGTTTACGTTCCATGTATGTTTAACATATTGGATCAATGTACTTGACTTATGGTTTTTAGTCTTGTTCACTATATATATCTCAAGAATTCCAGTCCCTGATGCTTATCTAATCCACCATTCACCCTATCCATGTTCATGTAAGAGACTTATGGTTTTTAGTCTTGGCCTTACTACATGACACATGGAGAACAAAGGTGTCCATCCTCACTCCCTCTCAAAGTGGGAGGAGATGTCCACAAGCCCAAGCTTGTCTAAAAAATTCTCATCATTTCCCTTTGGAAGGGATTTCAACCATACATTGGCTACTTGTTCATAAGTGGAGATATGTTGTAGCTTCACAGCTCCATTCTATATCATTTCACGAGTCATAGTGTGCTTCGACCTTCCTGTTTCTTTGACAATCTTTATATAGCTTATTTTAATGTAAGGTATTGAATCTAACATGACATCAAATAGTCCAACAAAAGGAGCCAAACTCGCTACAAAGTTGTCATATGTTCATCTTTCACAATGTCCAATACAATTCTGCTTCCTGCTCGCTCAAGGAACCATGGCCAATCTTAAATGAAAACTATTAATACCTTTTATTCATCAATCAAAACTGCCAACCTAATTAGTATATCAAAGAACCAAACAACTACTAGTATAATGATGGATCAACAAGATCTGAACTTCCACAACTTATACTAATAGATGTTATCATAGTTTATGATACCTAATCCCAAACTTCTGGAGGATCTTCATCACAAGCTTCTTTTTAGTTTTCTGTCAAACTTCAAGTAGTAGTGTATTAATCCAAGGTCGTTCTGCTTCTAGCTCCCTCTAAAGTCAATATTACTTCCTTTGACTAATGACTCCTTCTTTTCCAAAGTATGATTTCTTCTTTAATCGTGAGGCTCTTTAAAAAATGTAGGATAATTATTCTTACTAATTTAGTTGTCTTAATAATGATTCTCTGCCTCTTACTTGGGAGAACCTTCTAGCTTTTATACTACCCAATACTATATCTTGACTTGTTACAAACAAGATACAATTTAAACTGTTTTCTCCTCCAATATTCAATTCTCCTATAAATTTGGAAAGTCCTCTAACTATGCTTCATTCTTCCATATTATTATTCTCTTTCAAAATCCTAGGTCACCCTAGTTATTTACCTACAATTCTTATTGGGATGATATGAAAAGGTAATTATAACTAGGCAGAGGATACATAGAGAAAAGACTAACAAAAAATTAAAGACAATAGCAACAATGTTAAAATTGGCAACTAGGGCCAAACTCCACCTTGGACAACTCATATTACGAAGCTGATATTTTTATTGGATTCCTCTTTCCGATAAGTGTAGAATTGATCTAAAGATAATCTCATTCTGACATATACAAACAAAATTATGAATTTATTTCTTTTATGGACAAATTGTCAAGGTCAGTTAGCAAACTAATGTAGGCTCAAAAGCCCAAAAGTCATGTCTTTTCATTCTCAATGTTGCATATAAATAGAAGGAGCATCTACCTCATTTGGAGACTCATCATCACTCACATAATCTTCCTCTCTCTCCTCATCTAATTAGGTTGTACATATTTCTGGGCAGCTTCTCTCCTCCACATGTGTGAAGGGAGGGTTGACTATACTTTTTTGTTTTCTGAATTGACCAAGTTGCAACAAGCTTGACCAACATTTACTAGGTAGTAGTTGACCTTGTTTGATTGTGTTTTTCTTGGGAGAAATTATGTTTGGGCAGGCCATATTTCTTGGCTCAAATTTTGATGTTTTCTGGGTTGTTTGACCTACGTTGACCAAGTTTGACCGACTTTTTCTGGATTCTTTTGGGCTATTTTGGACTGTTCTTGGAGTTTTAATTGATTGGGTTTTACCAAGCTGATTTGGAGAAGTAATTCTGTTAATTTGACCAACGTTGACTTTCTGGTTAGGGCATCTTATTGATGGCAATTTGACTGTGTTTGGGAAAGTGAATTTTGTATATGGTACTCTTTTTTTGCTGAAATTTTGAATAATAATAAGAAGACTTGATCAAAGGGTTTCCCCACATTAGGGTTTTTCCCTAACATTCACCAAATATTGTGTCCTCTTGTCTTGGCTTGTCTTCTTCTTTTTATGTATGTTCTATCTGCATTTACTATCAATGTTAATGTGATTGCTCATATGGAAATTGATATTGGACTAATAAGACAATTGAAGTAAATTGCTCTAAAGCATAGAACATGCCAAAAATTAACATGGTATTGGAGCTGAGGTGAAGTGAAAGCCCAAGCAAAAGTGAAAAAGAGAAATCTCTAAAATTTATTGGACAAGGACAAGATTCAATGGCCTCCACATCTTACTTCAAACCTAATGAGAAGCTCAATGATAAGTTTGATTACCATGCATGGATGTCTCTTGATTTGACTTTGGAAGAGTGAGATGTTATGGACTATGTGTAGGGAAAGATTACTGGACCTCCTTCATGTGCATCAGTTGCCGCTAAGACAAAGTACAAGAAAGTTGAAGTCAAATCTAAGAATATCATCAGGGATTCTATATCTATACATGTTTAGTTATTTGTTAATGTATATTTTTCTTGACATGGCTATAGAGGTTTATTATCTTTGTAAATTAGTGTCGAAACTTAAACTTTTTATGGACTAGAGGTCAAAATCAATGTACTATGCTATATCTCTAATTATAATCCTCTCAATTGGGTTTTAATATCTTAGGTCGCTGGAAGGAATGATTGTCATCCTCTTCACCTAGATTCAATTCCTACAATTGACATGTTGCGCTCATATGTAGTAAATTGATGTAATAAGTCTTTGTTGTAAATTTTAGTTGTCATAGAGTATATCGGTTGAAATATGAATAATTTTCATTTACCATTTTTTTGGCTTTTATTCATTTTTTAGTATTTTAGATTAAATAGAAAAATAAATAAGTTCAAAAATATATAAAGAAATGAATGAGTAAAATACTAAATTTACAAAAATTTGTGGATATTTAAAAAGCATTATAGAAACTAGATTTAATAAAGAATTTACTCCATGGCACTTGCTAGATTGTATACATAGAAAAAACATTAATGAATGAATAATTATTTACTAACCACTCCTCTTACATGATGGAAGGTTTCATTGTCTTCTCTTCTTGTTATAGAAGTTTCAAAAAGACAATTGTAAATATTAAACTAACAAGGAAAAATAGAAAAGTTGGAACTACTATCGAGGGTAGTAAACTTAAACTCGGTATAGATTTAAAGATCAAAAATTAGAAAATAAAGTGATCTAAGTAACATTAATATGGAAATTCTTCTAAATTATTTGTTGCAATTAAATATCAATTCATATGATACTGATTTGAAAACTATTCTAAACTATTTAGTGTAGACTTCATTTAAAAATTAGATACTAAGTATTGGTTACCTGCTAATAGAGAAAAATAACATAAACACAACATTATATAAAAATTTTCCACCATTTACCCTAAAAATCCTCAATTAACATAAATAATTGACTGGGAGAGGAAAGTAAATCAATATACATAAATAAGGTGATTAAGATAGGAAAATAGAGATTAGTGAAGTTTTAAAATTTTTGAGACAAACATATAGATGTGGTTGCAAAGGTAAATTCATAGTCCCTCTCTTTATATGTTTAAGGACTTGCTTATAATATTGAGATTTTCTATCCTAATATATTTTTTTTCTTTAAGTTGCAAAAACAATAAATCCTTCATCACCCCATTGCATATTCTAAGCCAACCGCAACAACACTTAGAATAAATAATGAGGGGATGCACCTCTATGGTGTGATTATATGAAAGTAAAATAGGAATAAGATTGTGAAAGACAATATATAAACTAATGAATTCTTGTTTCCTTGAATTCAATTCAATTCAATCTATTATCCATTTGGAAAATCAATGTTCTCAATGCACAAGCACTTACATTCATATTGTTCATTTACCTAAGTAAGTCAATTATGTTATATTTTAATCTAAATATAATCAATTGTCATAATGTAAAATTCGTTACTCCTTGTCAAGTAATATAACAAATCATCTTCATATTTTTCATTTACCTAAGTAAGCCAATTATGTTATATTGTAATCCAAATATAATCAAGTGTCATTATGTAAAATTTGTTACTCCTTGTCAAGTAATATAACAAATCAAATTAACAAGACTACCTACCCAAACCACAAGTTAGATGCACTTATGGACAATGTTGGATATTTGTTTAATGACACAACTAGCTTTCTAAATGGAAAAAGTTGTAGTCTAATTGTTAGATGTTTTTGCCATTTTCCAAGCATTTTTTTCTGGGTAAATTTTGCCTAAAATCCAACAAAAATTTCTTGGAATCTTAATTTTTCCTTATGTAATTTGTAGAAATTGAATGCTCCAAGAGATTTTCAAGGCACTAGTCCATTTATACAATCAAAAAAACATTTAAAATTTAAACAACTAAAATTCTCAACCTAACCAAAAATTATATCATTGAGACACTAGACGGACAACAAATTAAATTAATTCTGAAATTTAAAATTATTATATATGAAAGAAAAATAAAACAATTATAGAGATAAATAGTAATTAACTTTAAATTCTTAATTATAATATATAATATTATTTTTATTTCTTATTATTTTTAATATTTTTAATAAAAACATTTTCTTAATAATTTCCTCTCACCTCTTTTAAAAATAAGAAGAAGAAAAAGATTGAATAAGAATTTTTTTATTTTGATAATGCTAATCATTACTAATAATAATATAGTAGGGAGATTTATTAATAAAAAAGAAATCAAGGACAATTCCAAGAGCACATTTAATAAAGAACGATGGTGAAAAATAATATATTATGTTTTTAAAAATGACAGGTTGGAAATTGGATGTAATATCATTTTTTAATAAAAATAATATTCAATTTATGATGAGCTTTATAGGCTATAAATTAGCTTGGAAAGTTATTTTTAGCTGGAATGTGGTGACTTTTTTTTTTTTTTTCAAAATATTTGATTATAAGAGTGTTTGAATCTTTCTTTTATGGTTCAAATGAATTCAGTGTCATCAACAACCCTTTAGGTACCCAAAATCCTGAAGTTTGAGAGCAATAACCTGGATTTCCCAAAATTTCTGCAAGATTTTTGTAAAAACCATGCTATAATTTCCACTATTTTTCTGACTAATTTTTCACCTCTTTAAACTACAACCCTTTAGGTAACCAAAATCATGAAGTTTGACTGCAATAACCTGGATTTCCCAAAATTTATCCCAGATTTTCACAAAAATCATGACATAATTACCACTATTTTTCTGGTTAATTTGTAACCTCTTTAAAGTACAACCCTTTAGGTACCCAAAATCCTGGAATATAACAGCAATAACCTGCATTTCCCACAATTTCTACTAAAATTTTACAAAAAATCATACCATAATTTTCACTATTTTTCTAACTAATTACGCCGTAAGGCGTTCCCCTCTGAAATCAACTTTGCTCTCTGCCTACGTGTCATTACTGTGCACCATTAGATGATATGTTAGACGATTGAGCCATCTTGAGTCGTTGGATCAGCTGCAACTCCTTAACTGCCTGAGCAGCGCATCGGCTTCGTCTCCTTGGGTACTGTATCGACGGCGGGGAGAAGATGCTGGTGTACGAGTATATGCCCCAGGGGCCGCTGAGTCTGCATCTGTTTGAATGGGCGGCGGCCGAGCTGAGGCCGCTAGAATGGAAACAGAGGCTTAGCTTTGCCCTCGATGTCGCCCGCGGAGTTGAGTACCTGCACAGCCTTGCACGGACGAGCTTCATTCACAGAGATCTGAAGCCCTCTAATATCCTTCTGGGCGACGACATGAGGGCCAAGGTCTATAACTATGTTAGGATTAGACAGGTACTCTCATTTGTTTGTGGGTCGTTTTTCTGGATGGGAAATATGAGTTTTCCAAAAAAAAATACTTTCAATCGGTTTTTGATTGTGGAATCATCGGTATTATGTCTGGAATTTTCAGCAAATGCGCCAACAGGCTCATGAAAGTGGAGATTCTCCTGCCATACCTATAACAGTGAGGCAGTTAGAAGCTATTATTAGATTAAGCGGGTCCATTGCAAAGATGCAATTGTGAGTAGTCCCAGCATTATTTTGTAATTTTTCAATGTATGCATTATTGTTAATCAAAGTCAATCGATTTCCTTAGTCAGATTGCATCTGAAAAATTGAAAATATTGTTTTTAATGCAGGTCAACTGTAGCAACAGAGGAACATGTCACAGAAGCTTTGAGGCTTTTCAATGTTTCTACTATGGATGCTGCACGCTCTGGCATTGCTGAACAAATAAGTTTGACACCAGAAATGAGAAGTGAAATTCAGGTACGCGTCTCATCTAATCTAGCAAGTAAGAACAGCTATATTTGTGGATTCTTTCTTCAAACCAAAAGCCTGCTATGCTTGCGAACTATGTCATGGTCTTTGATTTGCAACAATAAAGAAAATTGATGGTTGCTCATGCTAGTGCCACATGCTTGTAACAGCAAGTTGAGACACAGATAAAGAGACGGATGGGAATCGGCATCAACGTATCTGAGAGGCGTCTGATTGATGATATGGTCAGAATGGGGTTGAATGAATCAACTGTAAGAATTACAACACTCATTATATTGCTGAGTTTCGGCAGTGACTATTTTATTATTATAATTTTCCAATGTCAGTACATGTTACTTCTATAATTAGTTTTGTTAGCTAGCTCAATATTGGAGTTATATTGCTTACCCGTAGATCATTTTATGGGTAGTTTGCGCAACAGGCAATGTATATCACGGGGAGAAATGGCTTTCGTCACCTATAGAACCTTGCTAATGATGTTGTTTACAGCCTCTCTTAAGTAATGATATGATAGGTTGTTTACAGCTTCTCTGAAGTAATGATATCATAGCCATGGTTTTCACCAAGTGGGCTGATTTGTTCATTTCAGGTTCGAAGAGCTCTCCTTATCATGCATCAAAGGGATGAAGTGGAATACAAGAGAGAAAGGCGTGTCATAGTTCGCAAAGTGTAAAGTTAAAGATGAGTGATCTGATACTGTTAGGACCCTAACAGAGGGCCGCGGCTAGGCAGTGCCAGTTTTGTGTAAAGTTTATTTTCTTCAACAGGCATCCTTCCAAAAGGCTTTTCTATAATGGTCTCGACACAAGAGGCAGTTTTATTATGATAAATATCGTGGTAAAGTCATGCTTACGAGGTCCCTCCTCCCAAATCAAGTCATGCTTACGAGGTCCCTCCTCCCAAACCAAGTCATGCTTACGAGGTCCCTCCTCCGACTCTTACAAGGGTTCCCTACATTCCAGCTCCCACAGGAAAACCCCACCCCTCTTCTCCTCCACCAGTCCACAAACTCCCCACACCTCCCAAATATGTTTACCCTGCTCCTCCTCCTCGCTATTAGACTCTGCAACTAGTCAAACAAGTATGCATTTTCACATAAGTTTTCTCTGCTACTTTCTTTCCACTGTTACATGCATTTCAATTTCTTATGGTTTGTTTTATAGGATGGATCTCAGTTCACCATTTTCTGATGTTGCTCTCAGTGAATCACACAGATAGGTAGAGTATGAGAGTTTAGTTTCGAAAATCTGGTTTAATAGTTAAGTGGAGAGGTTTGGTCTTCAAGATTTCTATGGTTCAATTCTGAACAAAACTATGTACTACAGATATTCCAAGTGCTACCTCTTCAACTGAGCTGGAAAAAAATTAGAATATGACAGCAACTCTTACAAGAGACTGCGAAGTGTCAATCACACATGAGTTAAGATTAGTATCTTTGTTCTTAGCAAGTTTGAGTCTATGTAATCACTTAGCTTTAAGTATTTGAATCAATGCAATTTACTGAGCAACAGTTCATATCAGAATTTGTGTTATTATTGTGCAGTTTCCTCCTCTGTCCATCTATTGGATTTTGTCATTACCAAAAAGTTGAATATAAATATGTGAGCTACCAACACTCTTGTTTGAAAAGCTGAAAGCTGCGTACAAGTATATGTTTCCAATCCATTTTGAGTTTCTTATATTCTTCTGCATAGGAAGAAGAGACAATGTGTCAGCTGTTGGTTCTATGCCATTGCATCTGCTAGGTACTGGATACCTATTGCTGTTATTTATCAGAACGTTAAAGAAAATGTTCACTGTTCTGTCCTTCTGAAGTTGATCCTTCGTTTCTCTGTGACATTGCCATTTTGTTTTTGAAATTTACATGTCATTATGCGCGTTGATGCTGCGCAGAAATTTTCATATAATGTTAATCAGTCCATTAAAATATGTTGGAAAATAATAGAGACGATATAAGTCAGTCCAATAAAGACAATGTAAATATAGTTTGAAAAAGTTCATACAGGGTAAATTGTATGCAAAGCTGCTCATAAAGAAAAATCAGGATCTCTTTCATGCGAAATGGATTGTTATTCTAGTAAAAGTGTTAAATATTTTTTATTCATTTCACTTATTATTCAAATTTGTTTCGAACTTGCATGTATGTATAAATTTAACTTATATGTATATATAAATTTGTTTATTAAAACGCCAATAGTGTACGAGGATAACAAATCTCATCACTAACTCATCCCCACCTGTTTATTTCTATGCATTTTCATTCTCATTCTAGTTACGCCGTAAGGCGTTCCCTCTGAAACGAACTCCCCTCCATGCAACCGTGTCTCGACGTGGGCCGTTAAATGGATTGTTAGACGATTAAATAATCTCCAGCCATTAGATCATCAGTGAAGAACATTCTGATCAGTGAAGAGTCGCACGCCCTGAGGTCTGAAGCGACACAGGGAAATTTTATGGGTATATCGAAGTGGGTGGCGGTATTCAGACCATTTTTGGTTTGGATTCTCAGATTTTTGGAACCGAATCCCCAGTTTGCAGATTTTTTTATCTGCTTCCTGTTTTATGATTCTGGTTCTCACATTTTCGTATCTCTGTCTTCTCGTCTGATTTGGGTCAGCAGCGTTTTTTGCTGTGGGAAGAAAACTTCTGAAGATGAAGATCAAGGGTGGGTGCGGGGTTAACAGTTTTTTGAATTCATGGAAGATACTCTTATTCCTTGTAGCCTCCATTAATCCCGACATATTTAGAGTCGAAAATGGTATTGATTGTAGGAGCAGGGGTGCTGGGATTGACCTACACTTTCATGAAGACTGGATGGCCCTCAGGCCTTATTGTACTGGCACTGGTGGCATGCATTGCCTATTATGGCATGACGCTGTTGGTGTGGTCTAAGAGGGCCCTCAAAAGGCAAGGATTTCAGAAAATATAGCTTTGGAGATCTGGGCTTTGCTGTTTATGGAAGTACAGGGAAAGCCATGGTGGATTTTATGGTGGTCCTCTGCATGGAAGGAGTTTGTGTGGGTTATCGCATATTCATAGGGAATACTCTGTCTTACGTGTTTATTACGCCGTAAGGCATTCCCCTCTGAAATCAACTTTGCTCTCTGCCTACGTGTCATTACTTTGCACCATTAGATGATATGTTAGACGATTGAGCCATCTTGAATCGTTGGATCATGTTGAGATAGCTGCAACTCCTTAACTGCCTGAGCAGCGCATCGGCTTCGTCTCCTTGGGTACTGTATCGACGGCGGGGAGAAGATGCTGGTGTACGAGTATATGCCCCAGGGGCCGCTGAGTCTGCATCTGTTTGAATGGGCGGCGGCCGGGCTGAGGCCGCTAGAATGGAAACAGAGGCTTAGCTTTGCCCTCGATGTCGCCCGCGGAGTTGAGTACCTGCACAACCTTGCACGGACGAGCTTCATTCACAGAGATCTGAAGCCCTCTAATATCCTTCTGGGCGACGACATGAGGGCCAAGGTCTCGGATTTCGAGTTGGTCAAGCTGGCCCCTGATGGAAAGTTTTCTGTTGAAACCAGGCTAGCCGGCACTTTTGGTTATCTGGCCCCTGAATACGCAGGTACGCATGGAATCACTCCATTTCATTCCATTGCCCTCGATGTCGCCCGCGGAGTTGAGTACCTGCACAGCCTTGCACAGACGAGCTTCATTCACAGAGATCTGAAGCCCTCTAATATCCTTCTGGGCGACGACATGAGGGCCAAGGTCTCGGATTTCGAGTTGGTCAAGCTGGCCCCTGATGGAAAGTTTTCTGTTGAAACCAGGCTGGCCGACACTTTTGGTTATCTGGCCCCTGAATACGCAGGTACACATGGAATCACTCCATTTCATTCCATTGCCCTCGATGTCGCCCGCGGAGTTGAGTACCTGCACAGCCTTGCACAGACGAGCTTCATTCACAGAGATCTGAAGCCCTCTAATATTCTTCTGGGCGACGACATGAGGGCCAAGGTCTCGGATTTCGAGTTGGTCAAGCTGGCCCCTGATGGAAAGTTTTCTGTTGAAACCAGGCTGGCCGGCACTTTTGGTTATCTGGGCCCTGAATACGCAGGTAAGCATGGAATCACTCCATTTCATTCCATCAATCTAGCTTTGTTGGAATTTAGTAGCTTTGTTTTGTTTCATTCCATCAATTTAGGTTTGTTGGAATTCACTAGCTTTGATTTGTTTGAATTCATTAACTTAAGTCTCATTGAGTTGATTCGGAATGCAATGAGTTCATTCAACCAGGGAGATTCTTCAGTCTCCCTGGTTGAATGAACTCATTGCATTCCGAATCAACTCAATGAATCTTAGCAATGGTGTAACGCCTGTGTCTGATTTGTCGGAGGACTATTCGCTAACCTTTGATGGTGAAAAACCATCTTTGTCCTGCACTGTTCTTGATTCAAACTGGATATTGACTTAACTTGTTCCATATGCCTGGTGAGTTCATATAGTATTATTAGAGCACATATAAATGTAATGCACTATGATGAAAGTACTCTGTTAAGTTAATTAACCATTTTCACTGTAGCCCACCTGTTTGATTTACAGCAGCATCGTTTAGCAATGGTATTTTGATGTACAAGACTGTTATCTGTAGTTTAAGGAAGAAGGACCAATGGTACTTTGATGTACAAGACCGTTTTCTGTAGTTTAAGCCTTAAGGAAGAAGGACGAATTGAAGACCGAGGATAGTAATAACCAGACTAGAAACTTGGGAGGAAATGCCTGAGAAGGGTAGTCTTCTAGAACAAGACAAAAACTTTGTCTAAATGAATAAGTTCCCACCAATGACATTTTATTAAGATAAGCGACACTGTAGACTGTGCTGTCTCACGGTGCCAGGTAAATACGAATAATGCAATATTGCCGTAGAACTCAAGATAGTGGTATGGAGCTCATGAACCGTAACCCCAACTCTCATGGTTGCAATAGAACCGACAACCTGATTAAGAGACGTGTTTCTTATACCATCCTTATATGAATCTGCATTATTGAAGTGAAGTTAAACAACCTTATGAATCTGCATTATTGAAGTAAAGTACATAGCTTGAATAAATAGGAACAATTTTTTGTACCATACTTGTCCTCATTCCTGCCCTTTGTATAGCTCTGTGAGAGAAAAAGAATCCCAACTTCGCATGATCACAGTAAAGCCCACAACCTGAATAAAAGACCTGTTTCTTGTACCGTTCTTTCATAAATCTGCATTATTGCAGTAAAGCCCACAACTTGAAAAAAGTGCATATTTCTTGTACCATCCGTGCCCTCATTCCTTTTTATTTTATTCTTGGATCTATAGGTAAAAAGGAACCCCAACTCCACATTACTGCAGTAAAACCCACAACTTGAATAAAATACCTGCTTCTTGTACCATTCGTCCTTAATTCTCTCTTGTTTTTTTATGCATGGTGAGTTGTAAACCTCAACTCTGCATTATTGCAGTAAAGCCCACAGCCTGAGTAACTTAATAAGACACCTGTTTCTTGTACCATTTATGTCTTCATTTCTCTCATTTTTAGATTTATGAAACCCAACTCCACATGATCTCGGTAGGGTTCACAAACTGAATAAGAGACTGTTTCTTACACCACCATTGTCACTTAACATGTGGTCATGGTCATCAAACTCAACTAAATAATACACAAGATCAAGGCTTTATGCCTCCAGGGTTTGAATGTGGGTCATTATTGTGGGTCATTATTGTGGCTACGAGGGTTGCTTCTTATTGGTTCAGTTCTTGAGATGCACTGACCCACCTTGTAGTGTAAGGGTTGCCCTTTTGCATTTTACATATTTGCACTAAACGTGAATAGTTTGAATGTATCTGTTTATTTTTCTACTTTGAGTATCCAATCAGATAATGATATCAATACTTGAAAATTGTGGAAGACTAGCTTCTGCGTTTGGTCTGTTTATTGTGTGTCCTTTGACTGTATTTGGAATTTGTGAATGAATATATTGTGCATTGGCTCCAACGAGTAGAGCTTTGACGAAATAATGTCACTGATGTTCATTAATTTCAGTTTGTATATTCAAATTTCAGACAACTTACATGCCACATAGTTTCAAATTCAAGATTTTCCTTCTTTCGAATCTCGTTTCATTGAAGATGTTTGTTTGTTATTTTATATTATATTGAACAAAAATAAATGCTAATTTTTTTTAATGGTTAAAAAATCAAGGCGAGTATGTATTTATATTAATTTATTTTCACGACCTTTTTTGGTATTTTTTCTGAATAGCAAGTGGTTTTTTTTTCCTTTATCAATCTATGCACAAATTTCTCCCACCTGGAACAGTGTACACAGTTATACCACCCTAAACTGCAATAACATATGTGTGCAGCTATTTACAAATTAGCAATGGAATTAAGAATTCTGGAAAATTCATGGAATTTGATTTAGAAATATAAAAATTTATTAGAAATATTTAAAAATGGTATTAGAGAGTTGATTTTTATCTACTATTACACAAATCTGCACCCTCTAGCACAAAATCCTTACAAGGTACTGAGCTTAAGTGTAACATGGAAGAGTTGTCATTATCACCTAGAGATATACTTCCTTTCTGTTAAGTTTAGCCGAACTGAACTTCTATACGTATGCAAAGTGTGAAATGTATATGGTTTATAACATATCATCCGTGAACAAAAGATTTATCAGGCCAGAAACTGGTTTTGGTGTGCAAGTCCCTGGCTAATGTCATAGTATCCTTCCTCATTTTGTTACTAACATTGTAAACGGTTTCAGTGCCATGCCACATGGGCGATCCTTGGTTTGTGGTTGTTTTCTATGTGATATTTCAGGTGATCTTACTAGAGTGGCATAACTGGATGTCTCTATTTTGGGATTATTGTGTGTATCTTAACATTGCTGTTGGGATTATTTCTCTGAAGAATTTCCAACTTCAAAAGAAGTCAAAATGGCACAAGTATTTTTTGTTTTGGGAATTCTCTAACATTTGTACCTCACTCTGCTGCAGTGGGATTATATTAGAATATCTGAAAACAAATATCTAAACATTTTAATACTCACAATAAATTCCATTGTAGACCTTGATGTTCTCCCTGTGTTTTATACATTATCCTATGTTAAAATGTCTATTAAGTATCTAATAGAGATGCGAGGAAGGAATTACCGAGAGAAGTTGCAAGTGGGTTAATGTAATGGTTAGAAATTCACAAATTGCCTGTGGAGCTCCCAAGTCACCATGACATCATGGTTGCTGAAGGAGCACATAGTTACATTTGAGCATTTTTCTTTACTGACTCAGACTCAAAATCAGACATATTAGAGCACGGTTCTTACAATTCCTCTATTAATTACAGCAACCATCGCTTTGGCAGTGGACTGCCTGCCCCTCCTCCTGCTTATCAGTCTTCTTTTATACATTAGGTAGGTACGGTGCTTATCTTAGCATGGTCAAGCAAGTTGTGAAATGTATATGATTTATAACATATCATCCATGAACAAAAGATTTATCGGGCCAGAAACTGGTTTTGGGTTTTGGTGTGCAAGTCCCTGGCTAATGTCATAGTCTCAATAGTCACTGTTAGACACGTCAGCATTCACACTGGCTTTGACACCTTCAAACCTTACTATACTTCAATTCGTTCTATTATTATAATAAAGTATTATTGTTTGTACTATTCAATTTTTTCTGGTAAAAATAGTAGTGGACTACATTCCATACATTGCAATTTCATACTGACCTAACTCAACATAAATCTCAGGGCCATATATGCACTTCACGTGTATTGCTTGTACTACCAGATTTCGGTTCCTTTATCCTTCTCTATCAATCTCATTTCAATAAATTATAAATTACAGACATTCATTGACGCAGTTTCAGAAAGGGTTTCCCCTGCATATTGGGCTCACATGAATAAATGAGACAAAGCAGGCTCGACTGGGGTGACCTTGCAACACATTCACAGGACTAATGGAGAGATCAAGAGTTTAGAGTAATGTGGATGTGTTCCCAGGTCGCCCCAATCGAAACCTCCTCTGCTACTGCTGCTTTAATGGTGTCCTCCGCTTCTCCTCACTTCTTATCTCACAGCCAATATACCCAAAGGTAAGGACAGATACTATAACTGCAAGCAAGAAAGAAACAAAATCTGCAACAAGCAACAATTTTTAACAGTCTCTTTCGTTTGTTTGTGATTCGTGCAGTCTCCCCTCTCCTTGATAGCAGTGCTTTGTTTTCAGGTGAGCAAATGTTGTTTATAGGGGCAACCATGGGCATTTTTATATATATCGGGAATCTGGCAGATAACAGCAAGGTTAATGGTTTGAACTTGCTCTTATTTTTAGGATTGCAAGATATTTTTAGATTCTAATAGTTTTTAAATGTGATTTTTTGGAAAGTTTTCTTATTAAATTTGTCTAAAATCTGCTAGGGATTCATTGAAATCACAAGCTGTCTAGGTGAACTCTTCACAAAGAAAGTGCCCCAGAGATTTTTGAGGGTGCTGAATCTATATATGCAATTAAAAAACCAGTTTAAACAACACAAATCAAGATTTGGCCACAAATTTTTTCACTAGGAAACTCCAAAAAATCTCATTTAAAGACATTGGCTCTACCTATCTGTTATGTAGAATCTGCATTTAATAGCGACCTTGGCCCTCATTTCTAAAAATATTCTTGTTTCTTTGATTGAGAAAATTGTATGTCACAACTAGCATAATTCAAGTGCAGTAAGTTGTTTGTTACTGAATCCTTCTATGCTATCAAAATCTACAAATACAATTACAGCCAAATTATTTGTTTACTTTCATGATCTCGCAGAAATCAGGATGCAGTATATGTTTATTGCTGAATCCAGCTATACCATCACAATCTAGAGTTTTAATCAAATTGTTTGTTTGTTCCATGAAATTGTATATGAAACCCACAGTGCATAATCAGGGTGAAGTAGATATTTGTTACTGAGTCCATCAGTGCCAATCAGGCTCTACAATTCCAATCCATTTAATCATAAATTTCAACAAAAATTGGTCCACCATGTATGTGGATCAATCATTAGTCAGTAACCCTACTCCTCAGGAGCCAACGTGCTTTCAAGGGTTGCAGTTTAATGCACATGCTACATAGGAGATAGGTGCTGCCACGGTGTTCAGCCATGGGATGTTCAGCTCACAACTTACTTTCTCTGCCAACGGGCCATGGTGCCTTGTAATGGGACATTGATGCTTGAAGGCCTCATTCAATCAAATATGCAGGGAAATATGGAAGGAGGAGTGGCAGCAATCTGACTATCTGAGTTCGAGTCCTAAAATTGAAAAAATCTCGAAATTAGTCTTTCTCCGAAGAATTTTCAACTTCAAAAGAAGTCAAAATGGCACAAGTATTTTTTGTTTTAGGAATTCTCCAACATTTGTACCTCACTCTGCTGCAGTGGGATTATATTAGAATATCTGAAAACAAATATCTAAACATTTTAATACTCACAATAAATTCCATTGTACACCTTGATGTTCTCCCTGTGTTTTATACATTATCCTATGTTAAAATGTCTATTAAGTATCTAATAGAGATGCGAGGAAAGAATTACCGAGAGAAGTTGCAAGTGGGTTAATGTAATGGTTAGAAATTCACAAATTGCCTGTGGAGCTCCCAAGTCACCATGACATCATGGTTGCTGAAGGAGCACATAGTTACATTTGAGCATTTTTCTTTACTGACTCAGACTCAAAATCAGACATATTAGAGCACGGTTCTTACAATTCCTCTACTAATTATAGCAACCATCGCTTTGGCAGTGGACTGCCTGCCCCTCCTCCTGCTTATCAGTCTTCTTTTATACATTAGGTAGGTACGGTGCTTATCTTGCCGTGGTCAAGCAAGTTGTGAAATGTATATGATTTATAACATATCATCCATGAACAAAAGATTTATCGGGCCAGAAACTGGTTTTGGGTTTTGGTGTGCAAGTCCCTGGCTAATGTCATAGTCTCAATAGTCACTGTTAGACATGTCAGCATTCACACTGGCTTTGACACCTTCAAACCTTACTATACTTCAATTCGTTCTATTATTATAATAAAGTATTATTGTTTGTACTGTTCAATTTTTTCTGGTAAAAATAGTACTGGACTACATTCCATACATTGCAATTTCATACTGACCTCCCATCGTGGCAACTGTCCTTTCAACCTAAATATGGAGGAGATTAAGCCCTTCCATTCCTTCCACCGACAGTGTGTGAAACCATCTAATTTCGACCTAACTCAACATAAATCTCAGGGCCATATCTGCACTTCACGTGTACTGCGTGTACTACCAGATTTTGGTTCCTTTCTCCTTCTCTATCAATCTCATTTCAATAAATTATAAATTACAGACATTCATTGACGCAGTTTCAGAAAGGGTTTCCCCTGCATATTGGGTCACATGAATAAATGAGACAGAGCAGGCTCGACTGGGGTGACCTTGCAACACATTCACAGGACTAATGGAGAGATCAAGAGTTTAGAGTAATGTGGACGTGTTCCCAGGTCGCCCCAGTCGAAACCTCCTCTGCTACTGCTGCTTTAATGGTGTCCTCCGCTTCTCTTCACTTCTTATCTCACAGCCAATATACTCAAAGGTAAGGACAGATACTATAACTCCAAGCAAGAAAGAAACAGAATCTGCAACAAGCAACAATGTTTAACAGTCTCTTTCGTTTGTTTGTGATTCGTGCAATCTCCCCTCTCTTTGATAGCAGTGCTTTGTTTTCAGGTGAGCAAATGTTGTTTATAGGGGCAACCATGGGCATTTTTATATATATCAGGAATCTGGCAGATAACAGCAAGGTTAATGGTTTGAACTTGCTCTTATTTTTAGGATTGCAAGATATTTTTAGATTCTAATAGTTTTTAAATGTGATTTTTTGGAAAGTTTTCTTATTAAATTTGTCTAAAATCTGCTGGGGATTCATTGAAATCACAAGCTCTCGAGGTGAACTCTTCACAAAGAAAGTGCCCCAGAGATTTTTGAGGGTGTTGAATCTATATATGCAATTAAAAAGCCAGTTTAAACAACACAAATCAAGATTTGGCCACAAATTTTTTCACTAGGAAACTCCAAAAAATCTCATTTAAAGACATTGGCTCTACCTATCTGTTATGTAGAATCTGCATTTAATAGCGACCTTGGCCCTCATTTCTAAAAATATTCTTGTTTCTTTGATTGAGAAAATTGTACGTCACAACTGGCATAATTCAAGTGCAGTAAGTTGTTTGTTACTGAATCCTTCTATGCTATCAAAATCTACAAATACAATTACAGCCAAATTATTTGTTTACTTTCATGATCTTGCAGAAATCAGGATGCAGTATATGTTTATTGTTGAATCCAGCTATACCATCACAATCTACAGTTTTAATCAAATTGTTTGTTTGTTCCATGAAATTGTATATGAAACCCATAGTGCATAATCAGGGTGAAGTAGAGATTTGTTACTGAGTCCATCAGTGCCAATCAGGCTCTACAATTTCAATCCATTTAATCATAAATTTCAACAAAAATTGGTCCACCATGTATGTGGATCAATCATTAGTTAGTAACCTTACTCCTTAGGAGCCAACGTGCTTTCAAGGGTTGCAGTTTAATGCACATGCTACATAGGAGATAGGTGTTGCCACAGTGTTCAACCATGGGATGTTCAACTCACAACTTACTTTCTCTGCCAACGGGCCATGGTGCCTTGTAATGGTACATTGATGCTTGAAAGCCTCATTCAATCAAATCTGCAGGGAAATGTGGAAGGAGGAGTGGCAGCAATCTGACTATCTGAGTTCGAGTCCTAAAATTGAAAAAATCTCGATTGTTTTAGGAATTCTCCAACATTTGTACCTCACTCTGCTACAGTGGGATCATATTAGAATATGTGAAAACAAATATCTAAACATTTTAATTCCTTTCGTATCTAGCTTACCAATCTTCTTTGGCCCTGTTATGGCATAAAAAATATAAAATCTATTTTGGTTCATGGACCATCTTCAGCTTTTGATTGTGACCTATGTCATGTTATAGGGTATGTTTCCAAAATGGCATGTCCCTTTGTTGAAATTCCATTCCATATTAGTATTCTTTTGTCTTATCTTTAGCTTTAATCTTGTGACATCTAATTTATTGCTTTTTGATAGTCATGGTTACTCTTCAGTTTTCTTTGAACCCAAGAAAGAACAGAGTAAAGTTTCTTATTCCTTTGTGAATGTGACAAAAGGTTGTTGTGGAAGGTGTTGTTTGTATATGGGAAATTTCTTGATCATTGTGTATAATCCTAATGTTGATAGATATGTCTACTAACTGGTTTCAGTTAATGGGGCATTGATTTGAGCGTTCAATATATTTTTATTCTTTATCAAAATATTCTTTTGTTGTATTTGTGTTCTTCAATTTATGCCTTAACGGCGTTTCCTTTGCAACATCTGGTGCAAATGCTAGTTTATAACCTCTTTAACCTACGCAATAAATTAACAACCATAAATCACCCAACAATAAATTTACCTCGAAAAGATGTGTTATCAGAGAATGTGTTATCATCTTACGGTTGTTGCTGCTCATTTCATTATAAAAGACGCTGAATATCCTTAAAAACTATATTGACAGGTGGAGTAAGTTAACTTTGGGAGAGACGTGTAAGAACAATCAGCAATCAATTCATAGAAAAAATGAATCCCGAAGAAACCATGGTCTACATAACGATAAACCCCCTGTTTCGAAGAGCCCCCGTTTCACTGAACATCTACCACGTCTCCACATCTCTTTCATCCATACACGCATGATGCAATTCAGTTATATTCTTCGCTATCGAGCAGACAAGGTCCACCCCGGATTAGACGTGCAATGTATCGAGGATGGCAGGGAAGGTGTGGCGTCTCATGGAAATGGTTGGCACTTAAACTCAAATCACACATGACAGACACATATATATCTTAGATCTAAATTGTATGAACATAGATCTACGTACGAATATTTGTCTTTGTGTTTTCTTTTCTCTTTTCTTTTTATTTTTGGGCTTTTCCATCGTGCAAAATTGAAAAATATATGATGTTTATAAATTTTTAGAAATTGTAAATGTTGTAAGAGATTGGTCCGCAAAAATAAAGTACATTTGGAAGTTTCAGTTCTTTTTGGAGATGAGGAATTAGATTTTAGTACATCTATTAGAATTAATCACAACAACAGACTTTTTATAAAAAAAAGCATTATCTTTGGATACAAGGTACTTATTTCATGTTTAATAGGTTGGAAATGTTTTTCAAAATGTACATATTGTTTTTTAATATTAATTTGGATACTGGAATATTTTTAGCAAAATCTATGTTATTGTTAGATTTTCTTCGTGTGGGATACTTTCCTATTTTGAATCAGTTGAATCTTAGAAATTATTCATGTATTTTTTAGTCTTTTGATATTGCTTTCTATTATCAAGTTTTCTATACGAACAAAACTATTTCTGTTGGTTACAGTCATATTTTTATTTTTAGACAAATTTGTTTTTAAAATTGGCAAAATATTGTCTTATGTTTTTTACCACTTTGTATAATGAAATTAACCTCGTTGATAAACCTAATATGTACATGCTTTTTTAAATTTTAATTCCCAATATAACGCAAAAAAACATTATTAAACTTAATATGTACATGTTTTATTTAAATCCCAATGAATAACCAAAAAAACATTATTAATATTCATCAATATTGTTATCACTGATTCCATAATTTTATAATTTTATTATATAAAAGCATGGACGGAAAGCCTAGAATGAAATTGTGAATCAGCTGGAAACATCTGAGCATATTTGAGGGCAGCCCACCCTTGCGGGCATATTTTGTAACAACAAAATCCCCAAATAACTAAAGGAAAAGTCTCATGGATTTGTTTCATGGAGACACTGTTTAGAGGATTTTGATTAAAAAATGTTTTCCTATAAGGTAAAGTTCAAGAAACTATAACATAAAATAAAATGGATGATAATAAAAGTTATATCTTAGTAGAGAAGTATATTTATTTAGATAGAAAATGAGTAAAAAGAAATTTACTTAAAAATGATAGCAAATGATATGTTGAGGTCATTGTCTTGTCTTTCTCTTCTTACAAGTTCATTGTCTTGTCTTTCTCTTCTTAGAAGTTACAAAAATACAAATATAACATATTAGAGTGGAAAGAAAAATATAAAAGTTGGAGAGTTGTAAAATTAAACTAGTAACAATACTATGGAATTTCTTCCAAAATATTGATTGCAATTTTTTTTTTTTACTTTTATAGTGGAATCGGCAACAGGGCAGCCTCGCGACTCGTGTTACACGGGGTTGATTCTGACCACTAACTCTATAACCATGGGGTCGATTCTGACCACTACCACTATAACCACTGGTAGCATGCGCGCGCCCCTCTCCACAGGCTCCGGGTTAGTCCGTGACCTTCAGTACTCAGCGTGACTTTCTCACGAACTTCACCGCCCGCATTGTGATTACCGACTCGCCTACCCTCGTGGGGCTATTGATTGCAATTAAATAGGAATTCATATCACATTAATTTGAAAACTATTCTAAAATATTTAATGTAAACTTAATGTAAAAAGAAATTAATAAGATAAAAATAACATAAAACACAACATTATATAAAATTCAACCATCATTTTACTCATAAACAATCTTCAAAACTAATATAAATAAATTGATAAAGTACTTCTTTATATATTTATTTCCTTAACTTACAAGATTGAGATTTTCTATTTTAATAATATTATATTTTTAACAAAAACAACAGATCCTTCATAATGTCATTTCTTATTCTAAGCAAACCCTAACAACACTTTAAATAAATAATACGAGGGGATGCACATTTATGGTGTGATTGTGTGAGAGTAAAATCAGAACATTTTTTTTTTTTTAATTCAATTTATTATCCATTTGGAAAATTGATGTTCTCAATGCAAAAGCAATTATGTTCATATTGTTTATTTACTTTGGTAAATCAAGTGTGTTCATATTATAAACCAAGCATAATTAATTCTCATAGTATAATATCTATTACTCTTTGTCAACTAATATAAAAAATCAAATTAACACAAACCACAAATTGTATATATTTATTGGCAATGTTCGTTATCGGTTGGATGGATTTGGTTCTAAATAGCAAATTAGATGCATTTATTGTTGGTTGTCAAGTGTTAGTAATTAAGGTCATTGGGTGCAATGTTTATGTCTCACAGGACATTTCGTTAGAGTGGGTGTTTAGTAAGAAATTAAAAGAAATGAGAAAGCTATCATTCCTTCCAATGCATTACCTCATATTTGCATTTCATTCCAAGAAATTAATATAAACTTAGCATAGCCATATGCATTAATAATTAAGGTCTTTGGGTGCAAAGTTGATGTCTCACAAGACATTTAGTTATAGTAGGTGTTTAGTAAGAAATTAAAAGAAATGAGAAATTTATCATTCCTTGCAATGCATTACATCATAATTGCATTCCATTCCAAGAAATTAATATAAAATTAGTGTAGCCATATACATTAAATGTCTAGTAAACATGGATAGACATCAAAAAGTTATTTAGAACATCAAACATATTTATGAAGAAATATTTTCCACCATAATTTATGCAATTATTAGCATAAATTTAGGTAGGAGTAAAAATGTAAGTTTGTAGATTTACCAATGTTAATACTCACCCAAATTTATGCAAGTCAATGTACAAAATTTAGATAAGAAAATGATTGATGTTATTAATTTTAGTGTGAGTTTAAAATTCGATGGTGAAGATTAAAAAAAATAGACAAATAAATAAAATCACACTATACAATGGAAACTCTTTTCTAATTCCAAAATATAAATAATTAAATATTTATATAATCAATCAAATTAATCTTTAATCTTAAAATTATTATAAATAAAAGAAAAATAACCAAATTACACCTAATTAACTCTAAATTCTTAAAATATATAACCTTTACTTTTATTTTCTCACATTTCTAATTTATAACTCTAAATTCTTAAAACATATAATCTTTACTTTTATTTTCTCACATTTCTAACTTATAATATTGATAATAAATATGTTATGTTCCCTTTACAAATTCTTAGGACTCAAAATAAGAAAATGAGATGGCCCAAAATAAGAAAATGAGATATTCATTCCGGGAAAAAGGATATTTTTGACTTTGACAATAGCGTACGCTTGAGATTTCTGATTGAAAGAAATCAAGAAGAGCTGCAAGAACACATTTAATATAAATAACCAAAGAGGTCCACCCAAAGAGAGGTCCACGTGAGACAGCTTATGATGTTAAAGACAACGGCAAGGTGGAAAACACGTATAGATTATGCTCAAGCTGAGGATTCCCTAGGAAAAAGGATATTTTTGACTTTGACAATACCGCACCGTTGAGATTTCTTGATTAAGAGAAATCAAGAAGAGCTGCAGGAGCATATTTAATATAAATAATCAAAGAGAGGTCACAGCTTAAAACAAATATGATGTTAAAGAAAACTTGATTAAGAGAAATCAAGAATATTTCGAAATTAGATATAAAATAATTTTGTTAAGAGAAATATATTTAAATTTATTATGGAAATTTTCATACCGTAATTAGTATATAAGATTAAATTAACAATAATAAATAACATAAACACATTGGGAGGAAAAACAATGGATGCCTCTTAGACGTTGGATTTAATAAAAACAGGGGCCTCAAAGAAGTATAACTAGCAATTGCACCAGATGTTGTAAAGGAAACGCCGTAAGGATGGCATAGGAACTAGTATTGGCATAGGAACTAGTATTATAGAAGACGCAACGAGAGTACTTTATAAGGAGATAGGGGCATCCTACATACCTAAGTAAATGTCTAAACCAAATGTGGTGTGATCCTCCGTAATGGTGTGGCCAATTAAGCGAGGCAAGGAATTTATGAGGAGGCCCTGAATTTTTACTGTGATATTCAAAAAAACAAGTACCAAACATAACCATTTCACATTCACCATTGTTCTTTCCACATGTGGTAATTTGGTGGATCAAGAACATGGAAAGGGGTCCACCATGACATAATTTCTAGTGGACTAGAGTGTAATGCCAATGTGGGGAGTGCTCTTGTAAATATGTATACTAAATGTGGTTACATAGAGAATGCACAAATATTTCACAAAATGCCTTAATGAAATCTAGTATCTTGGAATGTTACGATATTAAGGTATGTAGAGGATGGCAACGTAGATGAGGCCATGAAAGTTTTTCTTCAAATGGTTTCATGGACTGCAATACTTGATGGATATGCGCATAAGGGGTATCTTGATAAGGATATGGAAATATTTTTGCAGATGCCTAAAAAAATCCCACATTCATAGAATTCATTGATTGCAAGGTATGCTCAACATGGACATTTTAGAGAAGACCATAAGCTCTTTGATGAAATTCTTGAACAAAAGCTGATACCATGGAATTCAATGATTGCAGAATATACACGGGGGGAATTTTGATGAAGCTTTGAGGGTCTTACAATTTATGCAATTACGAGGAGTGAAGCCAAACCCCATCACCTTCATGAATATTCTACCAACTTGTTGCCATTTTCCACTTTCACAACATGGTGATAAGGTTGATGCATATATTATTAAGAATGGAATTTAATCTTAGGAAGCTCTTTGATGAAATTCCTAAACGAAAGGTGATATCATGGAATTCAATGATTGCAGAATATGCACAAAGGGGCATTTTGATGAAGATCTAAAGCTCTTACCATTTATGCAATTATTAGGAGTGAAGCCAAACTCCATCACCTTCATGAGTATTCTACCAACTTGTTTACATTTTCCACTTTCACAACATGGTGAAAAGGTTATGCATATATTATTAAGAATGGAATTACCAATATGCATCATGGTTTACCCAACATTTATTAGAAGACACCTATTCTGTATGCTAGGGTTTTTTAAGAAAATGAAGTGTGGTTCTTAGTATAATGCAATAGCTTACCAGGTATCTTTCTTCAAGAGTCTTCAAGAGACACACAGTAGAGATTTGGTTGTCACTATAAAACTATCTTTCTATAACTTTAGGCAATGCTTTTACCATAAAAGATTTGATTATGGTATCTTTCTTCAAGAGTCTTCAAGAGAGACACAGTAGATATTTGGTTATCACTATAAAACTATCTTTCTATAACTTTAGGCAATGCTTTTACCATAAAAGATTTGATTATGTAAGTTTCCACATTGTGAGAGAGAATTGCAACATCTAGAAATGAAAATATTTTACACATCCTTGCAATCCTATTCCAGTGGATCAAAACAAAATTCATTCCAATGGATGAAAATAAGCCACTCAAAACACACATATTATGCATTTTTCAAATTATTGAATTTTTATAAGCACATCTAAATTGTTAAATAATTGTAACTCTCAAAATAATTTCACAAGAAAAGAAAAACCTATGAAGCAATGGTAACTAACTCATTCAATTAACAATAGAGTGCAAAGTTCACAAGAAAAGAAAAACCTATGAAGCAATGATAACTAGTAAAAACACGTTATAGGTTAGTTAAAGGTGATATCATGGAATTCAATGATTGCAGAATATAAACAAGGGGCATTTTGATGAAGCTTGGCTCTTACCATCTATGCAATTAAATTCAATGATTGCAGAATATAAATAGGGGGCATTTTGATGAAGCTTGGCTCTTACCATCTATGCAATTATCAGGAGTGAAGCCAAACTCCATCACCTTCATGAGTATTTTATCAACTTGTTTACATTTTCTGCTTTCACAACATGGTGAAAAGGTTATGAATATATTATTAAGAATGGAATTACCAATATGCATCATAGTTTACCCAACAACATTTATTAGAAGACACCTATTCTGTACGCTAGGGTTTTTTAAGAAAATGAAGTGTGGTTCTTAGTATAATGCAATACCAACACTGCAAATAGCTTCTTCAAGAGTGTTCAAGAGACACACAGTAGAGATTTGGTTGTCACTATAAAAATATCTTTCTATAACTTTAGGCAATGCTTTTACCATAAAAGATTTGATTATGGTATCTTTCTTAAGAGTCTTCAAGAGACACATATTTGGTTGTCACTATAAAATTATATTTCTATAACTTTAGGCAATGCTTTTACCATAAAATATTTGATTATGTAAGTTTCCACATTGTGAGAGAGAATTGCAACATCTAGAAATGAAAATATTTTACACATCCTTGCAATCCTATTCCAGTGGATCAGAACAAAATTCATTCCAATGGATGAAAAGAAGCCACTCAAAAAACACATTATGCATTTTTCAAATTATTGAATTTTTATAAGCACATCTAAATTGTTAAATAATTGTAACTCTCAAAATAATATTTTGCTATTTGTAATGATATGAATTTGTAAATCCAAGACCATTGTAACTCTCTAAATAATTATTTTCCATTTGTAAACATAAGAATTTATAAATCTAAGACATGATTGGAACTTTGAAAGTAAAAAACTATTTTGCAAACTCTTAGATCATGTATCATCCATAATTTGCAATATTTTAAAGAATTAAAATTCATACACCCGAATTCCAATATACACAAGACCTATCTAGGTAAAAACATCTTTATAAAAATATATAGAACTAACAAACTAACCATTAATAAACCACCTAAATTATAAAATTAACAACTAATTAATAAGGCACAATACTTGCTAAGGGATCCCCCATACTTAAATTCAAAAAGAGTCAAGGGATCTCTACCTGAATGGTTCATGAGGCACAATACTTGCTAAGGTTTTGCAAATGGGGTAGCAAGCTAAGTGGGCTTGATTGTGGGGAAAAACTCCACAGTTAAGCGCGCTTGAGCCAGAGGAGTTCTGGGATGGGTGACCTCCTGGGAAGTCCTGGTTACCGGGTGCAAGCCCCGGAAGTGATGATTGATGCTATGTGATTCGTTCTCCACATTTCACTAGTTTCAATCCCACTTCTTCACCCCTGTGAGCATCACCCGATGCAATGAGTGCTAAGTGAACTATTCAAAAATCATGAGAAATTAGTCACTTTACGACTACCTCTCATCGAAATGGTCATACTTTGAATGACTTACTTAACGCAGTTGAATCCCAAAAATGATATCTAATATAATGCACTGCGAAAATCCCCCATACTTAAATTCAAAAAGAGTCAAGGGATCTCTACCTGAATGGTTCATGAGGCACAATACTTGCTAAGGTTTTGCAAATGGGGTAGCAAGCTAAGTGGGCTTGATTGTGGGGAAAAACTCCACAGTTAAGCGCGCTTGAGCCAGAGGAGTTCTGGGATGGGTGACCTCCTGGGAAGTCCTGGTTACCGGGTGCAAGCCCCGGAAGTGATGATTGGTCATACTTTGAATGACTTACTTAACGCAGTTGAATCCCAAAAATGATATCTAACTAATTAATAACTAATTAACTACCTAACTCATTCAATTAACAATAAAGTTCAAAATTCACGAGAAAAGAAAAACCTATGAAGCAATGGTAACTAGTAAAAACACGCTATTTTAGTTATTTTTATTTTATAGAAATCCACGAGGGAAGGTGAGTAACCATAAATATACAAGGAGAATATAAATGAAATCTCCATATAAAATTAAAAATTTAAAGCTATTATGCATGTGAGAGATAGTGGAGGCATGTGGGTTAAAATATTTCATCGTTGCCTTTGTGTGAGCATGACAATACATATCCCTAAGTCAAATGACAAAAAAATTTAAAGCTATTATGCATGTGAGAGATAGTGGAGGCATGTGGGTTAAAATATTTCATCGTTGCCTTTGTGTGAGCATGACAATACATATCCCTAAGTCAAATGACAAGATTTCAGCAACATCTTATATCTTCCATGTAAAGTAAGCAAGCAACTTTTCAGCTTGAATCAACCCACTCAATGATAATTGGTATGATCAACCGGAAGTCTTTTCCTAGTTTTCCATGGCTCATTTCAAATAACTTCGACAGTCATTTTTTCCAAATAATTTTTTCCCATATATTTGGTGATCTCAATTTCACAAGGGCCCTATTGAATTGGCTATAATCTCACATCGCACATGAGAGTCCTGTAAAGTGCTTTTTTTTTTAATCAGTCGCAACACTTCCCCAGAAGTCCATGCAAAACCAGAAATGGAGTGTCATCCACGGTATAATTCGAAAAAAAACGACCATCGCAAAACACCATCTACCAAGCAGACATAAATTGGAAAACTGTTTAAAAATGGCTTAGTGATGACAATCTTTGTGGAAGACACTGAATCAAACATGATTATATATTGAAAGTATATGAGAAGTATATAAAACAGAAAAACAATACCCATAACCATTAAATTTCATTAATAAAATTAATGTGAAAGTTATTTCTACATCTTTACTTTCTATAGTCACCTTGAGCTTCCTCTAAAAAAATGCAGAAATAAGAATAACAACCTTATTAAAAACCTTATTTAAAAAAAAAACACTCCACATATAAAAGTAAATTAAGATAAAACTTTGATCCTCAAATATGAGAGCATCTCGTGATAAAATGCAAAAAGATAGTAAACACTGAAAGTACTATTGAACTGGCTATAATCTCACATCTCACATGAGAGTCCTGTAAAGTGCCTTTTTGTTTATCAGTCCCAGCACTTCCCTAGAAGTCCATGCCAAACCAGAAATGCAATGTCATTGGCGATATAATTCGAAAAAGAACCGACCATGGAAAAACACCATCTACCAAGTAGACAGAAATTGGAAAAGCGTAGTGATGACAATCCTGGTAGAAGACATTATATATCGAAAGTATAGGAAAAGTGTATAAAACAGAAAAACAATACCCATAACCATTAAATTTCTTGAATAAAATTAATGTGAAAGTTATTTCTACCATCTTTACTTTCTATATTCACCTTGAGCTTCCTCTAAAAATGCAGAAATAAGAATAACAACCTTATTAAAAACCTTATTTAAAAAACAAAAAACACTTCACATATAAAAGTAAATTAAGATAAAACTTTGCAAAAGATAAAGATAGTAAATACTGAATTTCTTGCTCATGATGTAAAGAAAAGAAATTTTATTAAAGTAAATTTAATATATTATTATAAAATATATCTATAAAATATTTTAATATTAATAATATATTTGATATAGATAAAATATTTAAAATGATATAAATATAATAATATATTTTTTAAGTAAAAATCAAAAAATAAAAAATATTAATTAATATTTTGATAGGGATATGATCGTTGATCGAGATTTCGTTCAACGTTTTGGATGCACATTCCATTCATCATTACCAACATAGAGTTTTGGTGTAAATGGATGCGGATGAGCGTGAACATAGAGTTTGTGTAAAACTTTATTTTGCCCAACAAAAAGGACATTGTTAACAAGATTTACAGCTTGATTACACAATCGAGATATTTAAAACTTTAAATGACCTGTTTTATGTAACGCTGCATGGATAATTGGGCATTTCTGCATGGTTGGAGAGATTTAAAAGAAACGTTGTATTGAGAGATGGGACCAATTAGTGAGACTCTCTATTTGTTGCTGGTTCCATACAGTGAACATCTCAATGACAATTGAAATCGTAGATGCTTAAATACAATCTTATTAACACTTGGTAAATTTTGCTATTCTAAAGCCATTTACATGCTATAATGCCAATACATCTAACTGTGGGTTTCCGACACTGTTATGTGCAAAGCGGTCATGGGCATGAGACTGTTATGTGCAAAGCGGTCATGGGCATGAGAGTTGATGACAAGACCATTAAGTAGTACAGTTTACATGGCAATTGTTTTGCATACTGTCCAATGTAAATCATTTCATAAGTTGCACATATCAATCCGTCACCATCACCACCCCCAGGACTTACCAAATCACGGGAAAATATAACAGATACAAAAGAATCAGCCGCTGAATTGTGACAGTACCACATTTCTTGGACCACTCAACCATGTAAGGGAAAGCTCTATTTCTGAAATCGTGATGTACAAAAGCGTCTGTGCGCAGCTCCCTCTGTATATTGTTCGCAATATCCAATTGCCGATCATAAATCGTGGGGTAACGCCTTTGAATCCCTGTCTTTCAGCGCTCCATGGCGAGCCCATGGCATCCACAAGTATTTGACGAAGAAAAGTAGCAGCAAAGGGAATATTCCAGCATGAAATAGTGTGGACAACAGACCATTAACGAATTGTAACGGATTCATATCCGTATTTTCAATTTGATGGCAGTTGTTTTTTAACCTTGTAACTGATTCATACCGGTTTTTTCAATCTGATGGCAGTCGCTCTTTCCATCGTCTAACTTGTGAATCAAAGGCTGACAAAGTTACAGGTGGCATGGGAGGAGAGTTTGTTTCGGATGGAACGCCTTACCACGTAATTATTCTCTTCAAATATAATATTTAAATAATTGATCATTTTAAAATAGAGGAAACGATTCCCATGACGAAATGATATGTATTGGGTTCAAGTGAGAAATGGACAAAAATAACCTGCAAAAGAGGCACCATAGAGAATAGAACAAAGGATGTGTTACGTGGTATCATCAGTCTGGTTGTTGTTATCAACACCGTTTTTGGAAGCGACAGTGAAATAGCACGCAGTCCGATATGAAAACCAAATTCTGGTACGATTTTTGATCAAATTTTGTGAATATTTAGAAATTCAGGCAAGATTTTAGCTGTTAATTTTTTAATTTCATTTCCAACTCTAAAAAAATTCAAACGCTCCATATTGAATAGAAAAAGATAAAGACTCCAGTGAGAAATGACCGGAATGAAATTGTCTCCTCGATAAACGCCGTGTAACAATCATCGGCTATCAATTCATAAAATATTTTAAATCCCCAAGAAACCACATGGTCATTGAACATGTACCCGATCTCCATACACGAATTATGCAATTCAGTGATATCCTTCGCCTTCATAATTGCTATGTTCTCACAGCGAGGAGCTGAGAAAAAGAGAGGCGCCCTTTGTGAGCATAAACTTGATCAGAATCTTGGATCTAAACTGTATGAGCATTGATCTAGTACAAATTTTTGCATCTTTGTGCTCTGCTATTAGATAAATATTTTCAAATTGTTATGATCGGTAAGCCTGTAATGAAAATCTGTGAAACTTTTGCATGTGTGCTCTGGTATAGGATAGATATTTTCAAATTGTTATGATCGATAAGCCCACTCTCCCAGTGCGTCATCTATCTCAGCCACACTTAAATAACAAGAAAATCCCCAATCAATTAAAGGAAAATACCCTTGGATAACAGTAGAATTCCAAAAAAAATAAAGAAAAAGACCCGTGGATTTGTTTTAGGGAGACCCTGTGCATGTAGATTTTGAATAAAGAATGTTTTCCTATTGTGTAAAGTTAAAGAGACTATAACATTCAAAATCTGTATTTAATAATCAGAGATATCAGATAAAATAGATGGTAAATAAAAGAACAATAGAATCTCCAAATAACTAAAGAAAATACCAGTGGATTTGTTTCAGAAAGACACTGTTCATGTAAATTTGGAAAAAAAATGTTTTCTTATCTTGTAAAGTTAAAGAATCTATAACATTCAAAATAAAATAGATGAGAATAGAAATTAGAAAAGAGCGTGAAATTGGCGAGGACCTTACCTGGAAACGGCAGTTACTTAATGGAGAAATGACAGCTACCTAATGGTGATGATGAGCTTCCCGCCATTTTCTAATTTTTTTTTTTAAGAATTCTCAACCGCTCAGCACTTGCAATGCTGTTAGTAGTTACTCAACCTGCCCAGCCCTGCTCAATACAGTGTTTCTTGTACAGATTAATACCACATATCAAATTTTAATGGACAAATTGATTTGCCTTATTTAATAAAGACGAAGATGAAAACGATGAAAAAAGATTTTGAGATACTTAGAAATAAATAAATGAGATCACTTAACCCATCGAACCCAAAGATTTCTCGTGTCTCAGTGAACTCGCTCTCTCAGGCAGGCACTGTAACAATCTCACACGTATATCACAAAATTACATAAACAAAGGACGAATACACGATTGAACACACATAACATGAAAAAACGAAAACACAAACACGCACGATACAGAGAGAGAGCGCGAGCGGAACATAAATAAATGGTCGAGCGCGAAGAAACTGCATGGTCGATGGACAATGGATCCGTTGGATCTCAGCCGTTTAATGATCCCACGGCATAAAATTGTTTATCAGGAAATTCAAAATTCAATTGGGATGCTTTTTGCTTTTGTGACGTGTTTGCTTTTCTGCCAAGTAGATGCCTTTTGTTTTTCTGACGTGTTCCAATAAAATTGGATCATTTCTGGTTTCAATAAGCCTATTGTTGTGATTATGGTACTAACAAATTAATGTAGACGTCCGGCATAGTGGGTTTTTTAAACCTTAATATCACTCTATGATTTATTAGATTGTTTTTCTTCTTCTTACTTCGTTATGCTGGTTTATTTCAGCATAGTTTTTTCAAAAAAAATTAATATAAAAATTATGGATAATATCTATTTAGTAATTTTAGAATATTTTTTATAATATATGTACTTGGATGAAATCAAAAGTTTCTAAATAGTTTTTCAATTTTAAGTTTTATTTTTATATTGATTTTATAAATTCTAAACATTACGACTGACACATAAATTTTGATAGTTATATATGTTTATGGTTAGTTAATTATTATAGTTGTATTGATATAGACAATTTTTGTACATATTCAAGTTATTCATTCATTTATGTAATATTTTATTTATTATTATTTTTCTTATATATCTAATTTTTCTAAATCAGTAATTTAATGTCCACATTATATCTCATTTTAACTAACCAATAGTTTAAGTATCTTTTTTTTAAGTCGAAGGTGGGAATTGCGTACAAAAGTATAAGCTTTCGATCAATAGCTCAGCAAGTGCAGTTTCTTTCAAACTGAGGTACATTACTTGGGACATGTTGTCTCCAAGGAAGGCATAGCAATGGATCTAGAAAAGATAAGAGCTATCATGGAGTGGGTAGCTCCTAGAAATGTAGATGAGGTGAGATCCTTCATCAGATTGGTAGGTTATTACAAGAGGTTCATCAGGAAATTCTCATCATTACAGAGTAAAGGTAAGAGGTTTAAATAGACATAGGAGTGCGTGGCTAGTTTTGAGCAATTCAAACAGTTGTTGATACATGCTCCAGTGTTAAAGATCGCAGATCCGAACAAAGAATTTGTAGTATGCATAGATTCTTCCAAGAGAGGACCTAGTGGAGTCCTTATGCAGGAAGGGCAGGTAGTGCGTTATGAGTCATGAAAACTAAATGGACATGAGCATAACTATCTGACACATGATCTGAGTTGGCAACGATCATTCATGCATTGAAGATGTGGAGGCACTATCTTCTTAGAAGGAAGTTTGTATTGATCAGTGATCATAATGGGTTGAGATACTTGTTTGACCAATCGAATCTAAATGTTAGACAAGCTCGATGGTTGGCCACAATCAGTAAGTTTGACTTTGAAATCAAGTATATCAAAGGTAAAGAGAACAAGTTCGCAGACGCTCTTAGCAGGTGGATACAAGTAAACCATATAGCAGTTATGAGTTCCTATGGGAGAGATCTATAGGATAGGATCTTGCATGCAGGTTAGTAGGATGTCAGTTATATAGAGATTGTGCGCAAATTGTAGCAGAGTATAGGTACAGGTACAGGCGCAGGTGCACAAGATGTGGAATGTCATCTCACGACATATGGATTGATCAGGTTTAGAGACAGGATATATGTGTCAAACAACATTGAGTTCAAAAAGGTGATCTTAAGGGAGTTTAATCTGGAACCATATTCATGTCACCCAGGCTATCAGAAGATGCTGACAGCAGTGAAGAAATTTTATTATTGGTCAAATCTGAAGAAGAATGTAGTAGAGTTTGTGGCTAGGTGTTTGGATTGTTAATAGGGGAAGGCAGAATGTAAGCACCTAGGTGGACTACTACAGTTGATTGCTATTCCAGAGTGGAAAGGGGAGGTCATTTCCACGAACTTTATCACAAGTTTGCCGATGACAGTGAGACAACATGATTCCATCATGGTTGTGGTGGACAAGTTGACAAAAGTAACACACTTCATTCCAAGGAAGTATACATTCTCAGCAAGTCATGTAGCACAGGTCTTTATCAGGGACGTGGTCAAATTGCATGGAGTTCCAAAGAATATTGTGTTAGATAGGGATGTGAAGTTCACTTCCAAGTTTTAGAAGGATTCGTTTGCAGGTTTGGGCACATACTTGGCCTTCAACACAACTTATCATCTGTAGATAGATGGAAAAACTAATAGGGTCAACAGGATATTGGAGGACATGTGTAGGATGTGCATGACACATCAACAACAAAAGTGAGAAGAGTATCTTCCACTGGTAGAGTTCGCTTACAACAATGGGTATCAAGAATCTTTAAAGATGAGTATGTTTGAGTCATTGTATGGGCAGAGTTGTAATACTCCCATCAGTTGGAGTGATCAAGTTAACAAGGTGTTGATTGGACTGGACATATTGGAAAACATAGAGCGAGAAAGGAATGTAATCAAGAAGAATTTGAAAGTAGCACATTATAGGCAGGAGATCTATGCAAATCAGAATAGGTTGTTCAAGGATTTCCAGGCTGGGGAACAAGTGTACTTGAGCATCAAACCAAAGAAGAGCTCCTTGCGGATTGGATCATGTGCCAAGCTGCCACCCCGATTTTGTGGACCTTTCAAGATTATTGAGAGGATTGTGCCAGTGGCCTATCGACTTTCACTGCCTCTGACAGTGAAATTCCATGATCTTTTCCATGTTTCATTGCTTAAGAAGTATGTTAAATGTTTTGATCATGTGAGTGACTAGTCTGTATTACAGGTGGAGCCAAATGGAGAATTACAGTTGAAGCCTCAGTGTATATTGCAGAGAAAGGTGCTCATGTTGTGGAATCAAGCAATCGAGCAAGTTAAAGTGAAATGGAAGCACTTTGGGCCCGATGAAGCTACATGAGAGATGGCAGATTAGATGTAAGCTATGTATCCTTCATTGTTTGTCGGTTGAAGCTAAGTAGTTTTGGTATGATATTTGGTATATGTTTTGGCATATGTCTGGGTGATGTTTTGATATATATATATATATATATGGATGAAAATGATACCATGTGCTATGTTATAAAGCTCTAATAAGCGGTATGAGTTTCATGTTGTTATGTTTGTTTACTTTTCAGGAAGGTAATCATTGTAAATATTGCATCAAGCTATGTTATAAAGCTCCATGGGAAGTATGTTTTCTTTTCAACAGTTTTCTTGAGGTATAGGTGTGGTTCAACATCGAGGATGGTGTCCCCCAAGGGGGAGGGTTCTGTAACAGACCTAGTGAAAATTCCATGTAATAACAGTTAATAAAGGAAAAAATAATAACCACGGTTGATGGGATACTTATTCCAAGCTGAATGTTGGGAAAGACATCCTAGTGTGGGTGTTCATTTGGTGTTAATTTTAGATAACAATGGTATGTTCTATGCTTTAGCACAATTTACTTCAGTGTTCCTTATCAACACAATGGCAATTTCCAATTATTTCCAGTAGCAATCACATTAACTTAAGCACATTGAAAATAAATGCAGATAGAACATAAAAAACTGTGAAGAAGACAAGCCAAGACAAGAGGACACAAGATTTTGTGGATGCCAAGGAAAAAACCCAATGTGGGGAAAAACCTTTGATCAAATATTCTTATTATTATTAAATAGTTCAGTAGACAGAGAAAGTACAAAGATCAAATTTACTTGACCAAAATAGCCCCATCGAAATCAACAGTCAACAATAGTCAACTACAACCCTAATCAGAAAGTCAACACTGGTCAAATCAACACCAAAATGTCCTCCAAGAAGCTCGGTCAATAGCAATCCAATTCAGACTTCAAGCATAGTCAAATTGAGCCCAAAACAATTCGGTCAAGCTTAGTCAAAAGAGAGAGAAACATTGTTGTAATGTTTTGAGTTCAAATCTAAAGTCAATGCTAGTCAAACTGTCCTAAACACATCAATTTCTATGCCAGTAAATGTGGCCTCAAAAGATCAAAATTTTGCCCTGGAAACCAAAGTTAAGAAGGGCAAATGAGCCTTAGTCAACGCTGGTCAATGTTGGTCTATTTCTTTGAAATTCGGCCTACACTTGACCTTGAAATTTTTAGCGTCCTACTACACATGTAAAGAAGAGATAGGCTGTCCCCAAGTTCTACGAGCCAATCAAGAGAGGAGAGAGAGATTTATGATGTGATTAGTGATGTCCAAATGAGGAGAGAGGTCACTCCAATTTATACAATTCGTTGAGGGTGTGGAGAGAAATCTATTGGGCTTCTTGAGCCTACATTTGACTGAGGCCGACCTTGACAATTTGTGCATGAGAGAGAATAAATTCAAAATTCCACTTTTATTGTTAGAATGAGATGATATTTATATCAAAATTGGACCTCTCAAAAAGAGGAATCCAATGCAATAATCATCTCCATCATATGAGTTGTCCTAAGGTGGAATTTGGCCGTAGTTGCCAATTTTAAGATTCCCTCTCAATTAGGGAGAATTCCACCTGCTAATCCATTTTCCATCATGTACCATCTCTCTCATCACTACTCTACTCTCCTCTGCTAAACCATGCAGTATTAATGAAGAAGAAGTGATCGAGGGTGAGTCATAAGGTCATACCACTCTCCACTGACAAAATTCAGTCCTTGATCCCAGATCAAGTTGTTGAACACCATGCATCCTAGTCATAGGGAGAACGATAGTACACAATGCATCCATCGGTAGTGCTATGGTCCCTAACCATCTTTGCCCAACTCATTGGCCATATGAGAGGTACTGCCCATGAGTCTCAGACTCCATGGGTAGCATGTGTGTTGGGGCATCGATAAGAGAAGGTGAAGCATTCATCTTGCTCATACACCATAGGAGAAAGTGAACCACTAATCCTTCCCATATGCCATAGGAGAAGGTGAACCACTCATCCTACTCATACACCATAGGAGAATTTGAACCACTAATCCTTCTCATATGCCACAGGAGAAGGTGAACCATTCATCCTATGCATATTTCAATTGTAGGGTAAGGTGAACCAGTCACCCTACACACATGTAAACCATCATGGTATCACAAGGGAAGGTGAACCACTCATCATGTATATGTGCACCACTAGGGGAAGGTGAACCACTCACCCTATGGTTTCTCATAGCTCCAAGAAGTACCCAAAGTCACAGGAGCTCCTAGAGCTTAGTGTCCAACTCATACGAGACCCTCATAGGAGGTTCGTTCCATGACTCCAAGTCTCTCTCAGAAGGTTAATAATTTGACCTTCCCCAAATGCTTCATGAGACCTGCCCATCCGTCCTAATGTGTTGGATCCTTATTTCTCCTCGTTGTACCATATCCCGAATAAAGTGGTACCTAGATCAATGTGCTTGGAGCGATTGCAGAGCACATAATTCTCTAATATGTGAATCCCACTCTAGTTGTCGCAGAAGATCACAGTGGTATCCAACACATGCTTAGATAGCTCACTGAAGAGCTTCCTCAACGAAACAGCTTCACAACAAGCCATACCCGCAGTAATGTATTTGGCCTCGGCGGTGCTTAAAGAAACCAATATGTTGCTTCCTACTCATCCAATATATTGAAGCAGACCCCAAAGAGAAGTAGCACATAGACGTGCTCTTATGATCCACCACACAACCATCCTAGTTAGCATTTGAATATCCATGTAGCCTCAAGTTCCCGACAATGTATCTCAGTCCATAGTGGATTGTGCCTCGTAGATATCTCAAGAGATTCTTAGCAGAAATCCAATGAATGTGATGAGGCTTGACCATAAATTGACTCAATTTGTTCACAACGAAGCATATATCAGGATGGGAGTTTATGAAGAACATTAGGGCCCCCACAAGTTAACAATACTCGGAAGGGTTTGCTAATCTGGGCCCAAAAATACTTCTACATAGCTTCTTGAAGTTGAGATCCATCGGAGTAGATACAGACTTGTAGTCCACCATCCCAAATCTCTGAAGTAGATTCACAATGTATTTTCCTTGAGGAAGGAAAATATCACCTGGCCTTTGCCAGCCCTCTAGTCCTAGTAAGTAGTCCATCAGTCCTAGGTCCTTCATCTCGAATTCGGAAGCCAACTCCCTCTTGCATTGATGAATGTGAGGGTCATCACACGTCAGAAAGAGATCATCCACATAAAGGACCAAAATGAGAGGCCTGTCCTTTTTCACTTTGAAGTATAGGTTTGGGTCAACGTCACTCCCTTTAAATCCCAGTTTCATAAGATAGCTATCAATCTTCTCATGCCAAGCCTTGAGGGCTTACTTCAACCCATAGAGGGCTTTCTTCAACCTACATACACATGTCTTACGATCTTGAACTTTGAACCCCTTAGGTTGTTCTACATAGACTTCCTCCTTAACCGAGCCATGTAAGAAAGAAATTTTGACATCCATCTCATGTAGGCTACATCCTTGCGAGGTAGCAATGACTATGATCGAATGGATGGTGGTATATCAGGAAACTGGTGCGAATATCTCATCATAGTCTACTGCTTCCTTTCGAGAGAAGCCTCGAGCAACAAATATGGTCTTAAAATTTTCACCACTTCCATTAGCTCCATGTTTGATCTTGTAGAGCCATTTTGAAGTGACCATTGACTTGTCCTTGGGTCTAGGAACCACATCCCAAACATCATTCTTCATGATCAATTCAGTCCTCATTCATCGCATCCTTCTAAACTTGGTGTTTCATGGATTCTTCGAATGTACAAGGCTCAGGTTCTATAATGGTACTCATGGCAGCTAAGTAACCTTAGTACATATTCGGCTTCTTGCTTTCACGAAATGTCCCCCTCAGTGCAATATGTTTCTTAGCGTCTTCCAGAGTATTTTTAAGCCATAAGGTCTCTTTCTTGAAGTAGAGGGCTCACTAGGAGTTGGATCAATGGGATCCATTGGACCTTCCACATCGGGCATCAGGTCATCAGACAAAGGTTCATCCTGCTTTCTTGTATCATCATCATTAGTCTCCCTCCTAGGGATAGGAAGATCTTGGACTTTCTGAAGGGAAAAACATTCATCGAAAGTGACATCATGACTTATTTCCACTCCCCTTTGACCAAGCATCTATATTCTATATGCCTTCAAAGTTTCACTATAGCCCACAAACGTTCCTTTCTTCCTAGATGCATCTATTTTGTTTCTTTCTCTTTAGACATATGAAAATATATGGGACAACAAAAAAATATAAAATGAGAAACATCAGGTTTCTTACTGGTGAATACTTCTTTAGTTGTCTTGAAGTCCAATGCTTGATGTGGGCATATATTTTTAACATACACAATGGTGTTGGCAGCTTTTCCCCATAAGAACTTCAGTAGACCTTGGTCATGAAGCATGGCATGGGTGGCTTCTATGCTAGTACGATTCTTCCTTTCCGCAACTCCATTTTGCATGGGAGTATATATAGTAGTGGTATCCCTCTTAATCCCAACTTCTCTACAATAGTCAATGAATTCATTTGAATCATATTAAGTCCCATTATCGGTCTTCAATATTTTGATCTTCTTCCCTGTTTGATTCTCGACAAAGGCTTTGAAAGAGCGGAACCATTTGAACACTTCATCCTTCTTCTTTAAGAAATAGATCCATGTTTTGCGAGAGAATTCATCCAAACAAATTGCATAGTACAAATATCCACCCAAAGATGTCACAAGCAACAATACTTGATAGATTAGAATGGACCAATTGAAGAATATTGGTAGTTTGGATTTCACTTGAGGGGAATGGTCCCCTTGTATGTTTTCCAGCTACACAACCCACACATACACCTTCGTGATCTAAGTTGAATTCGGGCATACATGTGACCATCTTTCTTACATTAGGTAGGGTTTTTGAATGTGAGAAAATCTTCAATGCCATAATTCAGATTGAAGAGAAGTATCACAAGTCATTTCCCCAATGGACTTCCTCCAAATTGATAAAGACCTTCAACCTTGAATCCAAGAGTGAATGCATATCTTGGGTTCCTTTTCCAAACACGAACCTTCCCATCAATGAATTTCACCTTGAAACCTTTGTCTTCCATCGCAGAAACAGAGACCAGGTTCTTTTTTAGATCAGGTACATACAACACTTCTTGTAAATGAAGAGTAACAATCCCTTTCACGAGATAAGTGGCATTCTCCCCAAGTATAATCTCCATATTTTCCTTCTTTTCAATCAAATTTGAGAGAGCCTCTTTGTACCTAGTGAAATGCCTTGAGGCACCACCCTCAATCAACCAATGATCCAATGTATCTGGAGGAGAGGCAGTGGTGAGGGCAGAAATAAGATAAAATTATTTTTGCTTTTCACCAACATTAACTTATTCATACCTGGAGTTTCTCAACTTCTTGGGAGGATGACCACTTCCATTTCAAGCAGTGGGAGCATTCCTCTTTCCTTTGTTGTTGAACCTGTTGTTCCTTTGATTGCCATTGCAATTGTATTTTTTTCTATGGTTTTCATCATCTCTTGGAGTATCCTTCTTATGAGGGAGCTCTCTAGCAAAATGTCCAAACCCATTGCAATTGAAGCGTCTTCCTTTTCTTTCTTCTTCGAATCCCGACTTGAACCCTTAACCTTGTCTTCTTGGACCAACATTGTTCTTCCTCTTAACATGAGTAGAGAAGGTAGTATGATTGTTTCCATTTGAGGGCTTGTCTCTTTCCATCCTCCTTATTTCTTATTGAGTGCATCTAGCCAATAGTTCATCAAATCCTGAAATCTTATCATTGTTGAGGATAGTAGTGTTGAACACATCCCATTCTCTTTTAAGGCATTCAAGTGAAAAAGAGTGAGCTCCCTGTCACCAATGAATTCTCCAATAGATAGGAGATCATTCTTGATTTTGGTAATCCTCATGAAGTAGGATTGAATGGATTCTCCTCTATCCATATTGATGACTTTCAACTTGTTCTTAAGAAAGAGAACTTTATTTTCATTATTTATTTTGAACATCCCAACCAGCTTGTCATACATCTCCCTAGATGTTTCCAAATCAAAAATATAGGCAAACAAAGGCTTGTGAATAGAACCAACAATAATTTTCTTAGCTTTAACCCCACATTTCTTGTACTTTGTTTGTGCAGTTGTGTATGCATTTGAAGGAGGCTCCACTACTCTTCCTTTGACATAGTCTGTGGCATTACTTTATTCCAAAGTCAAATCTAGAGACATCTCCCATGCATGATAGTCAGATTTTCCCTTAAGCTTCTCCTCGGATTTGAAGTAAGATGTAGTCGTCATTGGGATTCCAAGTTTTAGTCCAACAACTTTTCCTTAGTGATCGCTTTTCTTCACTCTTGCTTGGGTTTTGTCTTCACCTGAGCTCTGATACCATGTTAATTTTAGATAACAATGGTATGTTCTATGCTTTAGTACAATTTACTTCAATGTTCCTTATCAGCCCAATGACAATTTCCAGTGGCAATTGCATTAAATTAAACACATTGACAGTAAATGCAGATAGAACATAGAAGCATGTGAAGAAGAAAAGTTAAGACAAGAGGACACAGGATTTGGCCGACGCGAAGGAAAAACCCCAATGTGGGGAAAACCCTTTGATCAAATATTCTTATTATTATTCAATAGTTCAGTAGAGAGAGAGAGTACAATATCAAATTTAGTTTCCCAAAACAACCCTGTCAAAATCAACAGTCAGTTGCAGCCCTAACTAGAAAGTCAATGATGGTCAAATAAAAACCAAAATATCCTCCAAGAAGCTCGGTCAACAACAGTTTAGTTCAGCCTTCAAGGAGAGTCAAAGTCAGCCCAAAATAGTTTATTCAAACCCAGTCAAAAGTGAGAGAAACACTATAGTAATTTTCTGCAGTCAAATCTGAAGTCAACATTAATCAAACTGTCCCAAACACCTTGATTTCCGTGTTAATAAATCTGGCCTCAAAAGATCAAAATTATGCCTTGAAAACCAAATTCAAAGAAGTTCAAGTGAGCCATGGTCAACACTGGTATGTTT